>NW_017566728.1:5741306-5780496 GCF_001854935.1 Bemisia tabaci
TCAAGAGGTGCCTTACGGGGGAGGGGGGTCAAGCGCTGCCTTATGTAAGCCGTATTTCTTTGTCAAAATTTCATTTTTGTAGATTTTATTTCTTCCAAATTTTGCTAATTTAAAGACTGACTAGTCCAAATTTCGTTTTCTTAGACGTTTCATGTTTTTTTGTTAAAATGTAATTTTTTCTGAACTTTTTGAAATTGAAAACTGGTTATTTTCTCAATAGATGTGTTATTCTTTACGATCTCCTACCAGCGATTTGTAATGTTTAAAACAATACCGATTTGTTTTAACACCAATTTTTTATTGTATTATGAATTTAAACAATTGAAGGGGGGCCTGGCCAGCCTTACGTAATTATTTAGGTAGTACCCTTCTAGTACCCTTGGTCAGACCGCCTCCTGACCAGAGTAGTAATAGAAAACGTTGTATAACGTCAAGGAAACCAATCATCTCTACATAGAGAGTCTGTAAGAAAGACCCTTGCAATAATATTAGACCGATATCACATTTTAGATATGGACGAGTACAACATTGAAAAAAAAAAAAACCGCGGTCGGGCTTGGGTATAGAAAATAGCGAGCCCCGACAGCCCTTGCAAAAATTACCAAACGTTTCATGGAACTCTATAGACTTTTTAGTGTTTTTCGGCAGCAGCAAATCATCATAAACCCTTGTCAAAATCTATCTCCAAAATTATCCGAATCCATATCGATGCTCGTAAAAATTGTCCTTTCGCATTACTCCATGTCAAAGGTCTCTTTAAACTTTCCCTGCTTTGAAGTTTGCTAAAATTGTAGAATTTTGTCCTTCGTGCTTTTTGCAGTGGCAAGGCATCTAAACCCTTCGCAAAGCTCCATTTCCAAAGTTATGTATACTGCTGAATTTTTCTCGAGGTTGGCGGAAATTGTCCTTTTTATAATGAGCTGCTTAAGAAACGACCAAACGAACACGGCCCTCAAGTGTCTATATTTCAATGTTTTTCCCCAAATGTATTACAACAATTAGCAAACCTCGAGTAAAATTCAGTATTATAATTCTGAAAATGAATATTCATGAGCGAACACGATGATTTTTCGCCTGAGAAAATGTTAGATATTTTGCGAGTTTTGTCAAGTTATAACCATAGTGTTATAACCATATGAGGTTCCCTAAGAAAAGAGTGCCCTCATAGAAATCTATAACTTTGACCTCCTTTCTTCCCTATTTTATCCTTTTACATCCACCTCCAAATTTCGTTATTCTCCCTCAAAATCTTTTTTTCTGACCTGCACATCAACACTTTTTTTCTGACCCTTATTTATTCCTAAATACATTTTCACCCCTCCACGTGTAGACAAGCACGGTATTTTGGAATCTAGGGACTTCATGATCATTTGAAATTCGCTCATACACCCTAAATTTGTCCATGTATGGCTGCCTAGACTCTTAAACTGAGACCATTAGACTATCCATAAAAAAATAATCCAGGGGTAGAACGGAGGCTAGATGATAAGATGAGGGTTGACGAGGAAGATAGAAGGGGTTGGAAATGAGACATCAATGGTAGTTGAAGAGCAGAAACCGGAGAATGTGAGCTGATCTTATTATACGATGTTGTTCTAATAGCCGACAGCAAATTATAACGATACGGAGCACTTTCTGTGTCCAGAAAACTGCTGTTCGCAAAGGAGAATCCTGCCTTACTAACGAAGAACGCCGCACAGACACTTAGACATTGCCAAATGTACTTCAATGAAAGGAGCTTTTTTCTGGTTGAGTTGTAATTAGTTCACTTCAAATTTTGCGGAAGATTTCATTCGCATTTTTTAATCTAAAGTGCGTGAACATTCAGAGGAAATATGTAAGCAACTTCCGCCAAAATAATATATTCTATCTAGAAAATTTGGCCACGTTCTTAAGATCATACTTTCTTTGCCCAGCGAATGAAAGGGAGCGTGGTAGGGGAGGGAGGGGGAGGATAGGGTGTGCAGGGTCGTAGGTGCAGGGGCATGGGTCCGGTGGATTGCTCGCGCGTTTAAAGACGCAAACGGTCGAACAGAGTACATCACTGAAGAAGACATTATCTAGTTAGAGCTGACCATTTAGAAAAGTGGATTCCGATAAAAAAGGCTGATTTATGTGCTTCGGGTCGGTGGAGCACCTTGTTACTTTATTCCAACAACCGAACTGGCCGCGGCCGCGAACGCGGGCCGACGCACAGTGGACCGAATCAATGACACAGGTCGAACTTGAAATTTTTAACTAAAACTACAAATTTTGATGTTTATTTCGTCACATTTTAAATTTTAAGGGGTGTTCCTGGAAGAAAATTTTACGAGAAAACCAATGGAGCCACTTTTTGAACCTCAATAGTTTGTAAAAACGGAGTTATAAGCGTTTAAAGTTTCCGAATTTTGTCCGACCTCTCCTCTCGACTCGATCCACCGTGCGACGTCGTGTCGTCGCGTTCCTCGAGCTTCTCTGTCCTCTGTCTTCCCTCTATTGAAAACACCTCGCCTCTAAGTGACAAATTTATTCCTCTCCTTTTTAATTCATTTTTTATTTGTACGAAATTATCTCTCACTCTCCCTCCTGCTCTCCGTGCTAACAGTAGTAAAGCCTCGGATAATTTATGTCGAGAGAGCCTCTCAATGGGCTCTCCTTAGCCCGGGGTGGGGAGGGCAGGGGTGGAAAAAATCTCCTCCATTACAAATTCACAGCTCGACGGTCGTAAGTAATACCGCTAATAATGACTAATACGGTTACAGCATCATTCCGGTCGCTTTTGCATCTTCCCCCGTTCCTCCCGCGCCCTCTTCGCCAATCTTGAGATCTCGGGTGAGGTGAGGAGAGTAATCATTTCGTTGCATTTTAATCAATGAACCTTCGAGTTCCTTTGGTCGCCCGTGCACTACTTCACGCGGAATGGATTTAACCTTTCTTTTCTTTTCGTGATAACGCTTCCTCTCGCCTTCTGCCGCGCTATAAGGAGGAACGCCCTATGAACCTTCCGGCGTTGTCAAATTTTCTTCGATAAAAATGAATTTTAAGGGAAGTTTTGCCCATTTTCCTTTCAATTTTTTAAAGAATTTTATCTCGGCGGTGAAACTCCCAAATCACGTATCACGATTCCGATGTTTAAAGATCTCCGCTCCCATTTTTTTTCTTTCAAGGAGAATAAATCAACGTCATTCCTTGAACTTTTTATCGAATTTTTCCTTGCGCAGAGGAGAAAAATCACGGACATTTTTAAGAAGTGACGCTGAATAGTATATTTCATTTGAATAAGAAAGTATGACAGGAAGTCTGCCTCATCGCAAACCGAGATATGTGGTTTAGGAGTTTTGCAGTGGATTTGCGATTCGACTTGAAGTACCTAGAAACTTCAAGAAAAAGTGATAATAACTTTCCTAAAAAATGAATCAATGAGAACAAAAACATACCAACTCGAAAAAATGAAAATAATCAAGACACACACAAAACTTCACAGTGGGTGAAGAAGTTAGCCTAAGAAAAATATTTTTGGTGCTGCAAGACGAGCATTTAAGGACATTTTAAAGGTATAAGCTGGAACAGATCCGCTAACTTCAGTGACCTTTGTGAAAATTGACTGCCTTTAATGACAGTTGAGCATTTTCGAGTTACGGAGATGGTGTGTTTTCGTTCTCACTGATTCAAATGACAATTTTTCTGGAGGAGAGACAACATTCAAATGTTCACGGCGTTTTTCCTTGGAATGGCAGCAGTCTCCAAACTACTTAATCAAAATATGCGATTATGAGTTCGATGAGCGCGCTGTGTAAACTGCGCGAATCCATTAGAAGCAAAATAGTTTCTGCGCGCTTTAAACGACGCGATGGCTGCCGAGGTGAGTCCTGATGGTTATCGACGCTTTTAATGGCGACGTCATCATATGCATTCTCCATTATATCGAATTGGATCCAAACAATAATATTGGCATAACCTCGTTTAATGCTACCAATGCGAAAAACTCGATATATATCGCTTTTCTGCGACGTGGCGCTAACAGCGTCTATCGACTACACTAAACCCGGTGAATAAATGGTTTGAACAGTCGGATTCCTTGAAAAGTGAAGGAGGTCGATACGAAGTATAGCCACGAGGTGATAAATGCTGTGCAGAAAATTCTCGTTCTGATAATTTTCGGTTCTTCTTTGCGGATGCACTTAGGGTGGTTCTTTAGCACTTTGGAGAACAATTCAATGGTCGATCACATCATGATATTTCCGGTAAGGCATCTCTTACGCGGAGAGAGGCTCAGAGAATTTTGGCAAAGCAGCACAAGTTTACGCTATTATACTATAATTTCAGGTTCAAAGTTTATTAACTGTACAGAGTAAAAATTGCAAAATTGAATGTATTGAAGTAACCAATAGACTTCTGAAATTAAAGAATAAATAAAAAATGAAAGCCACCTAGAAACATCCAAGCACAATTATTTCCAAAAGAACCGAGCCAGTGTTGCAGTTAACACGAGCTTAAGAAGTGGGTCTGCGAATCCATCCTAAAAAAGAATCAGACAAGAACCTGAGAAAAGAAGAAAGCACGAGTATCAACACAGCCGTAGACAGGAAAGACGTATTTGGGCCTCATTTTTAACTTTTCTCCCGAATCTGAGTGACACCTCATTGACAGCATATAGCAGAGCGTTGGGAGCTCGCGCTTCGCGTCATCGCGCCTTCAATTTTTCAGATGCAGCACGGACGTCCATCAAGTACGAATAGTTGTATCTCTGCGCCTGCGCCGTCGTAAACGCGCATCCTTTCCATCCCTCTATTTTTATATTGTGTTCGTTTCCGTTTTTCTCATTCGTAATGGTGCTTCAAGCACTACGTGAGTAATAACACATCCGAAGGTAGGAGAGATGTGTTCGGGCCTCTTTATTAACTTTAATTTCTCCCAAATTTAAGCGACACCTCATTGACAGCATATAGCGGAGCGTTGAGAGCTCACGCTTCGCGTTATCGCACCTTCAATTTTTCAGATGCAGCACGGACGTCCATCAAGTACGAATAGTTGTATCTCTGCGCCGTCTCTAACGCGTATCCTTTCTCTCACTTTATTTCCATATTGTGTTTGTTCGCGTTTGTCTTATTCGTAATGGTTCTTCAAACTGGTAGCATAGAGCAGAGCATTGCGAGTTCACGACTAACGCCATCGCGTCTTACATTTGTCATATGCAATATGAACATCCATCTTGCGCGAATAGTTGTATCGCGTTTACACTTTAGATGTCTCTTATTTTTGAATTTCGAGATAAATGAAGGTCAGTTTGCCCGAGATATGCTATGGTATGTCAAAATCAATATTCTTTTTGAAAGGAAGAAATGTGTTTAAAGGTATCTCAAGAGGTCTATGAAGGGTGCGTATGTCTAAAAAAATCAAACCGACCATCGTTTCTAAGAGAGTTACGCATAGCGATTGAAGGAAGGGGATGTTGAAGCGCCTGTATGTCAACAAAAAGGTGAAAATTTCAGGTGACCTATATTCACCACAATCATGCGTAAATGCACCTTTCTTTACTCCTAACTCTATCTTTTTCCGTTCATTTAAGACATTTTCCGCATATATTCTCGGTCGTAATTTTTTTTCTCTTCTTATTTTGCTATCTGTCAGTTGGGGCGCGTTTTCGGGGCGCGAAGGGGGCGTATCTGCCAATGGCAGATTGGCCTTATGGACAGTCCGAGCCTACGTTCCATGACGCAAACTTCTGGAGTGCGGTCCTACTTTTCCGTGAAGATCCGCAGAGGTAATACTTAGAACCTCTTCATAGCGATACTGATGCGTGTCATGACGCAACACCCAGGGCCGGATTAAGGGGGCGGCCACATGGGCCCCGGCCCACGGCGGCAAAATGTAGGGGGCGGCAAATTTTGCAATATTTTTGAATGTAGGTATCAAAAAAAGAGAGAGAAAAATCGGACTCAGAAAATAAATTACAAACGAGAAAAGACGAACGAGAAAACAAAATCTCTCATTTCCTCGGAGTAAAAGTATAGTAATTTCTAATTTTGTCGTCTCTCGGTGATACAAGAGACAAAACCTTCAATTAGTCAAGTCAAGAGAGAAACTAAACACGCAATTTGACCTAGAAAGGAGCGGCGCGGCGGTCAGCATGAAACGCATAGCGCCTACAAGACTACATGAATACTTCACGCATTGCGTCAAACACACTGCGGTCACTCGGTCAGCAGCAGTCAGCTGGAAACGCATAGCGCCTGCAAGACTGCATGAATACTTCACGCATTGCGCTAAACTGTGTGCTCAGCAGCGGTCGGCGTGAAACGCAAGCGCCTACAAGACCGCATGAATACTTCACGCATTGCGCCAACACAGTGCGGTCGGCGCGGCGGTGGAAGTTAAATTATTAACCACATTTATGTTTGTTCTTTCATACTTTTTTCGTTCGTTTTTTAGAAATGGAAGGTCTTGTTCAAACAGGGATGGGTTTAAGGAACTGAACTTTTGTTAGTGTTGACAGGGCTTTCACAAAAAATGTACTCAACACGAGTAAACGCATCTCATACACCCCTTCCCCACCGGCACGTTCACTTGATGGTTTTTATAGATCGTAATCGACGGATCACACGGGTGAGATTATATTGATATCGACTGGTTCAATATGTAACCACAGCCTCAAAAGTCAATTTAGAAATCTGAAGTAACGGGTCTCATGTGATTAAATTTTTACTCTCTGGCAATGAAAAGTGAAATTGTTAGGGATTTTCTCATTTTCAGCTTTTCCAAATTAAATCCTAAAATTTTTGTTTTACGTTATGTTCTATGTTTTGAACCAACGATACATCGAACCACTGTCGAATACGATCTATTGATGTTTCAAAACAAATGAGAAGGGGGCGGAAAATACGGGCGGCCCATGAGCGGCAGGTAGGTAAATCCGGCTCTCGCAACACCAATGGTAATATTTGCAATTTGACAGAATTGATTATTTCGATTAAATGTTTATGAGAAACTATCGATCTTTATCTACTCGTACGTAGGCTAGCTTACCCAAAATCGACTATTTGTAATATGTCTCAATGGGTGAAAAAAACGAAATTACCGTTGATCGCCTCTATCCGAACGATTCTTTGACTCTTAAGCCACTTTTTAAAAGTTGCCCATCATAATTAAACGTATTTCTGCTAATAGAACCAGGTGCAGTATGACGTGAACTCTGGTATGTATATATTCTTATGGGTCTCAGGGCTCATGTCTTGATGCTCATAGTTCCGTTTATTGGCAGAAATACGTCCAATTTGTCATTCGGTGATGTGATTGATGTAATTTATATTTCATGGCACGAATACTGATTTGATCCATATAGTCGACTACAACTTTGAGGAATATTCAAAATGTGACCTTTTACCTAATGTGAATACAAAGTGAGACATTTGAATGTTATAACTTGATCATAAAATTAAAAAATTCACTATTCCAAGAAGGGTATACGAATGGACTTCAAATGCTGCTTCAGCATTGGATCTGATAGGCAGGCAATTGCCACGTATTATTTTCCCTTCACATAAACGCGGATCTTAGTTATTGTCACAACTTAAGACGAAATAAAAAAAAATAGCATGTGTAAGGTTGACACGGTGCAGATGGAACAGCTTATATAACTAGTTCAGTTTGTAGATTGGGAAAGGGTTTCATTTCTTCGAAGCCGTGTAATTTTGGTACGGCAACATTTTACTGACGCATGACGCACAGATAATTACAAGCCTTGTGAAAAGGGGTGGCCGCTGAACTCGCCCCTTTACAAGATGGCGCCCCTTCATGCGTATCGCGAATATCTTTGAGTCGGGGGCAGCGGGCTTATCTTTCGGATCAGCTGCGAATAGAGCTCCACTGTCTCACTGTTCACACTCCATAGCCTCACCAGTTAGCCCTAAACCAATGAGGTTAGGTCTAGTTAGGCCGGCACGTAGCCAGGATTTTGTTTCGAGGGGGGCTTGGTCGGGTGAGTAGGGTTCTCCTCCCCCTCCCCGGCTACGGGGAGAGATCGAGGGGTATGAAATAACTCCCAGTTTAGAGGGGGGGGGGTTCGAGGGGTCTCCTTCGGCAAATTTTTGAAATTTTAATTATATTTGCCGGCCAGGTTGGCCTAGTGGTCAGCGCGTCTGACTCTAGGTCAATAGGTCCCGGGTTCGAATCCCGGTGGTGGCGTCTAATTTTCACGGAGTTGACGAGTAGATCTGCTGAAACAGATTATCCTCGGCCCTAATCCCTGAAAATTAGAAAAGCCTGGAGCATGGAGCCTGATGTCTACGGACACTAAACATTGTCTAAAGTTGGCTGAAGGTGCTATAGACACAAAGCCATTAAACCAGCAGAAAAAAAAAAGAAAAAAAAAAATATATTTGGATGCATTCTGAGGCTTCCGTGACGCAGATTTTCCATCAATTTCTGCGGGAAAATTACGTATCTTTTTTTACTTCCAGCCTACGATACCTTAAAATTGTTGCATTGCCTAAACGCACGCCTAAAATCTGAATCAGGCATATGGGATTGTCTGAGACGGAGTGAGAGGTTGATTTGCTTTCATTATGTGAATCAAGTGAGGCGCTCGTTTTTGTAGAATATCTGAGTTTTTAGAGTGTAGGTGGGCATACATCCTTGTTGGATTCTTTCCCTATAATTTTCACCGGTTTGATTGGTGAATGGTGCCAGGAATGAATCGAGCCGGATTGTGAGTCCCACACTGTGGGATGACCTGCTGCAGAATGGTCTCATGAGTATGGAGAAGCTGTCGGCGATCAATTGACACGCGACTCATCCACCAATTTTCTCACTACCTGCGTTTTCATTCAATATGAGACTGGTTTCAAGGGAAATTATATTTACTCAATATCCTCAGGGGCCGTGGGTTTCTGAGTATAAGATGTATGAGTTTAATTTGGGTAAATATTAATCTATTGCCTAGTGGTTAGATCAATGAATTTATATCCGTTGCGTTTACAAACTATTTATTTTGTCGATGTTAAAGTGTCAAATATTCTGAGATCAGTAATATGTGCTTAAGCCCATTCCAAATAAGAAATAAAAGAAATATAGTGGAAAATTATTCATAGATTTGCGTCTACAATCTTTTTACCTACACTTCGTAGGTGGACCAAAGACACTAAGTACAGCTATAATTGCCGGAACCTTTCAAAAATTCCCTCCTCAGCTTTTACATACTCAAAGATATCGTTTATTACCTATAGGGAGCTTTATCAATGAGCGTACATCAAATTTAATTTCTAAGTTGCAAATTGAGACAATCAACGCTCACAAAACCTTCACCTCAATTTTTAACCAATATAGTAAGGATACCGCTTAGGACCGTTTCTTCGCAAAATCTCTCTGAGGAAAACATTCTGAACTTTTCTTCTCAAAGTTCCTGAGCGTTTTAATGAAAACCCAACCGATAACGTCACAGTTAAAATGAACTGAAAAAAAGAGATTCAGTTTCACAGACCGTCTGACTTCATAGATATTGAGCACCAAACGCTCAATCCATGACAACGAACATCTTTCAAGCAATCGGTTTGGCCATATCAAGTCGGTTTGAAATTTCTCGCAATGCGTGCAGATTTGAGTCTCGCATCTCCGCTTCCAAGTACGTGTAGACACCGCATTTCGAGGAGCGTACAAAAAGCACCGAGTATTGTATACGGCAGAAAATAAGGCGGAGAAGGAGGAGGGGTATTTGAAGTAAGCACGTAAAGCTGAGGTGGTATTACCCGAGGGACATAAATTCAAGATTCTCACACTATCGATGCTTGAAAACCTACACACCGCGCAGCAATTTTCTCGGAGCGGTCAGTCGCCGGTAAAGGAACTCACATAAATTTGGTTTAATTTTGTAAGGTGGCTCATGTGAGTGGCTCGGAATTAGAAAATTCTTGGGAGTCTGGACCTCTGGTGAGACTGTGCACGGTAGCCGCCGGACTTAAATCCTGTGTGTGAAGGTGGGAAAATATCGACAGAACCGCATGACCGTGCGTGCCCACAGTCGCACCGCGGCCGCCTATGTAAAATATATTGATTTAAATTCGTGTATTAGCTGCCCGCTACATCTTCATTGATCCGTATTCATTAAATGAACTATGGACGCACTAATAAGCCACTGGAAGGTACATTAGCCGAGAAAACAGAAGCTTTTTTCCAAACACGCACAATGGCGTGCTGAACTCTGATCAACAGGGTTGCCGATATTGTAGGCAAAATCCTCCCGAAAAAAACCCCTTTTGTCCCTTAAGCGAGGGGTCCAATTTTTGTCTGCTATAAAATGTCCATATGCAATAACAAGAACTTACGTCTACTGCAGTCTTTCTTAGTGCGCTACTTTCGCTAAAACAGTGGCTGTAACAGGCCTCGGAAAAAGAGCCACACTGCTTAAAACAGTAGGTCTCTAATGCGGATGTTATCTCTATGTAACCAATACGGTAACATATTGGCTTCATCATGGTCTCTTTGACTTACAATTAGTCAATACCACGTTGACAACATATTGTCAATAACATAGTCCAAGATGAGCTCCATGTTAGAAACGATGTAGTTCGAAAGAGATCGTGTTGGAAACAAATGTAGCAAGGAAATAAGAAAATAGTGGTTATTTTTCGATCTCTAAATATTAATTGAGGTTACAAAAGAAACCACCAAGAAACGTGGCCGGCATTGCATTTAAGAAGGTGGTAAAATAGTGCTGGGTCCACACTATTTTGCGGGGAAAACAAGGCCAAAAAGTTCACAAATTTCAATGAAAGTCAAACATTTTGAAGCCTTCATAGTCTTGCTTTGATACTCGTGAAAGCTTAAAATTTTTGACTCTAATTGAATTTTTGAAATTTTTGACCTTATTACTTCGGCAAATAGTGAACACTGGAAAAAAAAACACATTGGATCTAGAGTCCAGACTCTTGAAAACATTGGCAAGAAAAAATACTCTTGATTCAATCAGAGTTAAGCTTAAATCAAAAGGAAATCCGCTCAAATTAAGAGGCTTGATTCTTCATTTAAGCAAAAATCCGATTGAATCAAGAGTATTTTTTCTTTTCGATGTTTTTAAGAGTCTGGACTCTAGATCCAATGTGTGTTTTTTTTTCCAGTGAAGAACCAGCACTATTTTACCACCTTGTTACTTTATCAAGTCAAAAATATGTTCATTGCTCATTTCATTTGATAGTTGTCTTGTATTTTGTTGCGGCACTGAAAAAAAATTCTCAGCGTTTTTACCACGGTCCGTTGGTACCTTTACCATCTCACTTTTTTTTTACCAATTATTGGTAATTTTACCAAGACAGACCGGTAAGCTTACCTAAAAACCGGTATTTTTACTATTTTTTTCAGGTAAGAATACCACTTTTATTGGTAATCAATTCCCGGTAACTTCGCCATTTTATCTCGGTAATTCTACCACAGTCGATAAAAAATATTGGCGTTTTTACCAAGGTCCAGTAAAATTACCGAGAAAGTCAATAATTTTAACGAGATTTCTCGGTAAAATTACCAATTCCATAAATGGTAATTTTACCAAGAAAAAACTGGGATCGAATAGAACCCTGAATTCTTGGTAATTTTACCCTTTTCTAAGTAAATACACCGAGATTTTTTTTGTCAGTGCGTCTGGCAACAAGGAGAACTAATCATGCGCGGTTTGGCTACTGGTCATGCCGTAAATACACACTAAATAGTCCCGTCTCGGCCTAAATCCCCGCTGGTCCTCGGCATTCCTGCTACTGCTCTGACCGCAGGTTATCAGTCGATATTTTTATTCATTTCTTTTCATTTTTCTGGTATCTCGTGACGCGATGTGAGTCGGCTCCCGAGTAGCTTCCGGCATGAGTCCCACTGTCTCGGCTTCGGCGAGGCGCGGCGCGGCGCGGCGGGTCGTCGGTGGCGTCTCAGAAATTTGCCCCGTTAATTTGGTTCACCCCTTTCTTATACACCCAGCCAGTCCTTTCGCATGGCGACGATGATGCAGCGACGCGACCATCCCATCCCGACAGCCCCCACCGCCATTGCCAAGTGGATATAAAATGCGCTATACAGAGATATATAGACTATACACTATATAGACTATATACTATAGACTATAGACTATATGTTGCGGGAAAAATGTTAAATTTACTCCAATGAACATGATATAAAATTGAGACACCAAATTATAATTATTTAAAGTCAAACCTAAGATTAGTGGAAATAAGTAAATAACTCCCCCCATGATAGCAAAAATAATTCCTATAGATATAGACTATACACACTATACACTACTAATTTTAGACTATATAACCTGCGATGAACCGAATGTCACAACCAAATTGAAGACCAACCCATTCAACGGTCATTTTGTTGACAATGACGTCACCGAACAATTGGAGCCTAGTTTTGCAAGATTAAACAAAACTAAGTTTTATTGAAATTCACTGACTGATTGAGAATGGCTTTTTGGGCCTTATTAACCCTTAGATGCTGAAACTCGGTCAAATTGACAGATGACTTGTTTAAAAAACGTGCCACACGAGTTGTAAGGGACCGAGGTCCATACGAGCCGTAGATGTAGGACTATAAATATATGTACATTAAAAAAAGAATCAAACTGTAAATTAAAAAAGAAGAAAAAATTGAAGAACAGCAGGGTCGGGACGTAATCGGGCCTATTTTTTTTTAAATTTTCCTCTCGAATTTGAGTGACACCTCACTGGCAGCATAGAACGGAGCATCCTGAGTTCACGCCTAGCGCCATCGCGCCTTCAATTTTGCAGACGCAACATGGACATCCATCATGTACGAATAGTTGTATCTCTGCGCCGTCATCAACGCGCATCCTTTTTCTTTACTCTATTCTCGCATTGTTTGTTTCCGTTTGTCTGATTTGTATTTGTAGCGGTACTTTAAAGGCTGTATGTGCAACCCAGCCGCAAATAGGAGAGCCGTAATAATCGAGCCTCGTTTCTTAACTTTTCTGATTTCTCACTACACCTCATTGGCAGCATACAGCGGAGCTGCGGAACATCGCGAATTCACAGCTCGCGCCTTCGCGCCTTCAATTTTGCAGATGCAACACAGACATCCATCAAGCACGAATAGTTGTATCTCTGCGCCGTTTTTCCACTTGCTCCATTTCCATATTGTGTTAGTTTTAATGTTTGTCTCATAAGTAGTGGTGTAGTGGTCAAATGTTAGAGGTCTCTCAAGCGATCAAAAGGGCGCACGGCGTCTAAAAATTGACTGAACTATCTCTTCTGAGAGAATGACACATGGCGGATGAGGAAGAGGGGGGTGATAAAACGTTTCTAAATTACCACAAAGGTGAACATTTTGAAGAAAAGAACTTTTCACCGATCTTAGAATTTTTTTTTTTTTTTTTTTTTTTTTTTTTTTTTTTTTTTTTAAATTTTATGTATAGGTATTTTGACACTTGACAACAGTTCGAGAGCTATTTTGATTTCCTCACTTAATGACGCTCACCATTTCCTTTTCGAAAAGTATAATCGACAAAAATTTTCAAATCCTCAAAGCTCAAGCAAAACATTGCCCGAACTTTCTAATATGATCACTGAGTTCACCCGAAAAACAGTTAAAAGATCCACGCGAACACTGTAAATCAAAGCTAAAAAGCAGGACTGGAAAGTGGATGGCATGTCAAATACGAAGTGATTCGTGCTGCAGTGATGGAGTTGGAGGCTCGGATGAGGGAAGGGGCGCGATGAGCAGCTTACAATTTCGTTCATGTTTACCTTTCTGCGCTGAGACCCTTCTACATAGGTTTCCCCGCAGGGGGCGCCACGATAGAGTCGTAATAATTATCGTTATTACATGTTATAAGTTTTACGCGGACCCTACATTACGGCATGCCTCCGTGCCACCGACCGTGTCTCTAGCGTGCCCCCCTCCCCCTCACCCCCCGCCGCCACTTGTCCGATTCCTGGCTGTCCGCTATATAATTGCAACCACCCACTCACCTCGAAAACGATCGTCACGTCGCGTCGTTCGGTAGATCACTCTCTTCAAGCACACCTTGAATCTTCTTCGTGTAGAATCAATCATTCCGCCTGGCTTTTACGCTTTTTACGCTTCCTTTAGAGTCATATTCGCAGTCGTTCCTTCAAAAGCTCATTTCCTTAAGAAGCCCTGTGATAGATACATTGTGGTGAAGGGATATTTAACCTTGTGTGGAATAATTAATTTTAAATTTCAGAACTGGAAAAAAAAACACACTTTGGATCTAGAGTCCAGACTCTTAAGAACATCGAAAAGAAAAAGTACTCTTGATTCAATCAGAATCTAGCTTAAATCAAGAACCAAGCCTCTTAATTTCAGCGGAATTCGTTTTGGTTCAAGCAAAAATCCGATGGAATCAAGAGTATTTTTTCTTGTCAATGTTTTCAAGAGTCTGGACTCTAGATCCAATGTGGTTTTTTTCCAGTGAGATTCTGAGGGACGCAAACCTATACTGTAGCTTTCGTAAAAACATTATGTTCCAATGGGGAATTGGCAGGCAAATATTTTATTTCTTTATCTGAAAGTGCCTAAAGATCTGATTTTGCAGGGTATTTTATAAGTGTTTTCTGCAATGGGAAATAGTATAAAAATATATTTAAAAGTGAGAAAATGCACCGCCTACTGACGTCATCTGGCGGCATTTCCCATTGGAACACATGTATTTTAGCAGAGGTTATTTTGTTATATCTCCTCCAATAAGTGTTCGATTTATGAACCAAGGGTATCCTCGTGTTCAGCTCACTTGGTAGCGTCCTTTTTAAATACGGAATTCATCAAATTTCAGACATCTGCAAATTCTCCAAATTTTTCCTCAAAATTTCAAAAGTTTGGTATTCCTGTTTGCAAAAACTAGAACACTGATGTAAATTTACAATATCATGCCGCAGAGGAATGATTTTCTTTTATAAAAATCGAAAATTAAAGAGTAATGAAATCGTTACACCATGCCATTGAGGGTGAAGATAGCTTTAAACAATGCACAATAAACTAGACAATTTTTGGCTACCCACAGTAAGATTCAATATTAAAATTCTAATGATAGATCCAAGGTAATAATGAGGTTTACAGTGATTTGGCACCAAAAAATATGTACACTACAGCATAACATATATTGTGAGTTTTGTGAAATATAAGGTAGGTTCGGATCAGCAGTACGGTTTGTCAAAATCGTATAAGGTTTTCGTTCGTGTTTTGTACTTTTTGCGGTTAAAAACCGTTATATTCCCTTATATCCATGTTCAGAGTTATAATACTGAATTGTGCTCGTGGTTGACGAAAATTGTCCATTTTATGATGCATTGTTCAAAGTTACCTTAAATCTTCCTTAATCACTGTGTTTTACAGGAAACCATATGGGGCCGGACAAAGATCGAGCCTCCAATTTCAACTTCTCAAAATTAAAATTTTGCCGGTATTTCAATGAGTTTTTAATCTGAAATGAGTAATTTTATTGGCCCGATTACAACTCTACACCGCATTCGTTTCTTGCTCACAAAATTTGGCGCTGAGAACATTCCTAGCTGAGCTTGTGCATTGAAAGATAGCTGAGCTTGTGCATTGAAAGACCCTCATTTATCTTCCAACTTTTTCGTCAACACATTTCCATCGAGATAACCTACGCAACCATTCAAATTTGACCCGCAGGAACTGTCGGCAGGAAAAGGCACCGAGAATCGAATTAATTGATAAGAAGTTACGTTTACAATAAGCATAAATGATTTTTTCTCTTTTGAATCAGGGCATCACCCGCTGCGCTCCAAAATAATAGGTTCCAAGTGACTTGCAGAATTTGGTCACTTCTGTTCAATGTGTCAGTGAATCATCTCTCTCCCTATTAATTACATTTATCTCGCAACTTTTCCTCTTGTTTTATTAGATTAATAGCTGATTGTTCAGCCTGATCTTAAGCCCTGTTTCGTTTGAGCCAAGCAGAGGTGGTGCGATTACGGGGCGATACTTTCGTTCTGTGTATGCACGTACATGGACTTACGCCGAAAATAAATTCTTCTTGTGTTGAAATCTGTGAGCTGTAGCAGCAGTAGTAGTAGTGGCGGTAACAGTGGTGGTAGAGGTAGTAATAGTAGTAGTAGTAGTAGTGGTAGTAGTAGAAGCAGTAGATTTAGTAGTTGCAGTAGTAGTAGTCGTCGTCAAAAGCATTCTAAAACACTTTATTATTTAAGGAGAAATATTTGCAAATTAATTGAATCACCAGGAATTGGACTACATTTTGCAATTTGGAACTATAAATTCTGGTCCGGTTTAAAAACATCGTATGTGCCATTAGTTTCCCTATGCACATTGGTGTTTTTTTCAGATGAGCCAAAATTTATAGTTCCTAACTTCAAAATGCAGTCTAATTATGGAGCACGCAAATCCCACGTAAAAAATTGTTTATAATTGAACGGTGCATCGTTCTTCTAAGCATTAAATACGTTCATTTCTACTTTGGACCCCCCCCCTTCTCCTGGAAAATTAGTAGCTACGCCACTGCCCTCTGCTATTACCATGAGATTTAGCCGCTCAACTAAACCAGTCTGACGAAATATCGAGGAGTATCAATGCAGCAAGGCGCATGCAGCGATGAGGTGTGTTGTGCTGTGAGAGGTGTCTCTATGGATCGACAGCCTCACGTTAAAGGCACATTGTAACAGGAATCGTTATTTAATCGGAGCAATCAGATAATTAGCCTGGCGTTTGGTCATTGATCAAGGCTCAAATGAAGCATTGTTATCGGCTAAACATTGTTCATTCCTAGCCAAGCAGGCGCAACCCAGAGGATGAGTTGCATTTTGGGGGGCACCCCGGAGAAAAGGTCCAGCAGGCGCGAACGGGGCACTCCGGGCAGGAACCTATTACAAGACGTGTTTGATTAATTTCGTTTTGTGAAAACATCACTGGGTCAAGCGGCCCGAGGATTCACCCAACACCTTTGTTTGCTTAATCTATCCGCCGCGTCGTTGCCTCAATGCATGCGCCAACATTTCCCCATCCACTATAAAATAATTCGATTACAAGACTGAAAATAATGCTCGTTTGTCATAATGGCAAAAGCCGTAAGTGCAAAAATGAAGTTTTGAGAAAATGGGCTCACGATAGCGTCAGGACGGAAAATTTCATCGAAAAGTAGCACCATCCGCTCTTTGTCACATTGCCACCAATTATCCATAAAATATTCTTTGAAATCGTTTGGATGATTAATAATCGACCAATTTTATTTCAATTACATAAAAAGAGTATTATTTCTTTTTAGATTAGGCTGGTATTAGATAAGACGGCCGTAAGTGCTATTTTCTGCATTTGCGTGCATGGTTGCGTTTTGGACACACAACGAACACATTTTCAGGTTAGAAATTGGCAGAAAAGGGCGGCATTTTACTTAAAAGCACTGTTTTCATTGGCTCTCTGGAGGATTTAGGAGGATCGTTGCTGCTGTTTCGTCTGAAATTACATAATTTTTTACGATCTAACGGCTTTCTTGTAAGTCTCGTTTTTTTATTTGTATACAAATGAGACGAATTTTGCTATTTCAAGTATTTAGTGATTTCATCCAAAAGAGATTAGACGCGAATTTTGAAGGAAGCTCGATTCCGAAAATATGTGAGACTTCCGGCTCTCCTCGGTATTACGGCAGAAGAGCCGAACGTATTGTAGTCCGTACATCGATCAAGCTATTAAACGTGTCAATGCAACATTTCTGTTCGGAGGATCAGACGTTCGATTCCCGTGACCAAACTTCCCCTGCCACCTCAATAATTTAAGTAAATTGTTATGGAACAACAAGCATTGGGCCCATAAGATTGAACTTTTTGTCTCATAGACTTAAAAAGTGATTCATCCCTCTTCAAATTATCCTTGGTTTTCCTGTCCATTATGGCAACGCTGTGGAGATTTTATCAATTGCAGTCGGCGTCTGCCCCTGGTAAAAAAAAGGGCCCACCTCGATGCCCCATGGCCCACCGTGACGCTTGGGGTCTACTTAACGCGCAACCGACCATATTAAATGGTTGGTAACTAATGGTCGGTGGTTGCGCTGGATACGTTTAAAATTCAATCAGTCATGATGCAGTTGAATTAGAACCACCCTTACCTACCTTTCAACACCTGCAATTTTTTCACACTCCGCGTGTATTTAGTTTATTTCTGAGAGTGGGAGGATTTGCAGTGTTAATTAATTTTTTCGAAAGTTTTCAGAGAATGATTTTTGGAAAGTTAATAATAATCTGAAAGATTGAAAAACCAATGAATTCTAGTTTCAAGTGTACGGAAAAAGCCTTTTCCATTTCATGTCAGGCAAAACAGCAGTGAGTGCTACGTTCTGCTTGCAGGTTTACTTGCTTGTCTTTTGAACACACAAAAAACGAATTTTAAAGTTAGGAATTGGCTGACAAAAACACCATTTTACCCAAGACAGCAGTAAGTATAGGTATCTCGCGGGAAGAAGTGTACTTGCTTACTGCTGTTTTGTCTAACACGATGTCAAACTTTGCACTTTTACCGATTCTCATAGTTCTCATTCGCACGTAAGTAAAACGAATTTAGCTGTTTCACCGAAATCATTGAGTTCATCTAAATGAGCTTAGACTCATTTTGAGGAAACCTGGATTGCGGAAATCGTGTCACCGTTCTTTTTAATTGGTGGCTTTGTAGCGCGAACTAAGTTTGGCTCTGATCCACCGGGTTCTCTACGAGAGTTCGATGCGAAATTAGCATGTTACTTAGCCCTCAATAAAGACGGGCACGGTTCTACAGATCAACTTGACGTAAACTTTCAGCTTAAAGGGCGGGCAACAAAACTGGCGGGAAGAAAAATTAAATTAGCAAACGAGACAGGCCTGGAGGCCAAAAAACGGAGGCTTGCGCTCCTTCAACCGCAGCGACTGAGCCAGCCATATCCATCAGCGGATTGCGCGCGCGCCGCCCCAGTTTGAATAAACTTACCCTGCGGCCCGCGTAAAATTCAACGCGCGGCTTTTTAACGGCCGGACCACTTCGAGGGCGCCACGTTGAGCAGCATTTGAAGTGGACTGCATTTTGCAATTTGGAACTATAAATTCTGGCTCATCTGTAAAAACACCGATGTGCATAGGGAAACTAATGGCACATACGTTGTTTTTAAACCGGGCTAGGATGTATAGTTCCACATTGCAAAATTTAGTCCGATTTGGAGCATTTCTTACTCACTCTCGTTTACTGAAGGATCCTACCTTGACGTGCACAGGGGACTGAGAGGCCCTGGACTCAGTGTTAATTTCAAAACAATTCAAGTCTAACTTAATTTTTCGGCACATACTTTACTCGAAAGAAAAACAAACGTTTTTCTTACAATACTCGATAGGTAAGCGGCTTGGAATTAGTTATAATTGCTCAGAGCATTTCGGCCATGATTACTAAGTTTGTTCATAACTGTAGCGGCTTAGCAGTTAGCACTCACCTTAAATTTTTCTTGACCCATTATAACCAGTTTGAGTTCGCCTTCGATATCTTGATAGGCAAAGTGAGCGACTTTGGAGCAGTAATAGTTGCTCGCAGCATTTCGGCCACGTGCACTCAGTTTTTTCACAGCTGTGGTGGCTTAATAATGATGATTCTCATTATTACTACGATGAAGAAGGGAGGTAGACCTAGTTATTTTAAAATCAATCTTGACCACCTTTTAGGTGGAGGTATGCACCATGGCTTCAAAAATGACACGAGGGATCATGCTTGCACCGAAAAATATCATTGCAAAGAAGAATCTTTCAGGGTGAAAACTCGAGAATTTTCTCAAAAATAACTCGCTTTCCTGTCTCAACAAGTATTTTCCTCACAACAACAAAAAACTGCCAAAGTAGCGGGGTTTTTTTTTTTTTTTTTTTTTTTTTTTTTTTTTTTAATAATTTCAATGAAATCAGTTTTTGTGGATGTAGGTATAAAAACGGATTGTGCCGGAGAGTCCCTCGTATGGAAATTCATCTGGATGGAAGAAAATTGCATCACTGGACGGCGTGTTCTAGCCTGGCAGGGCGTCCCGCATCTCGATTGCAAAACGGTGAAACTATTAGGTTCTGAGCTCGAAGTCGAATTAAGCCATCGCAAGCGAATTTCCGCTCTCTTTGAGTGCCTTAAAATTACAGCCTCGGCCTCCACTCCAAAGATTATTGGCAAGCGCTGACACTACCATCCATGCAGCTACATCTTTGACCGTGCGTTTATTTGTTCCTCGTTCCGCCGACACGTATAATTACAGCTCCGCACCCTCGGCGTATGATTTAATAGAAAAAGCACAACCTTCCGCTTGCAGTAATAGGTGTTAAATTTATTCCCCCTTAAAAATGCATTGTTCAACTGCATGATCCTTGGTTTTATGGCTCAATACTCGATCATTTACAATTACTTTTTATGTCTTGTTTGCTTTTCGAGAGGCTCCAGTCGAGCAGGTCTCCGTTTATCTCGTATTTTATGCACAAGCGTGGTTGTGCTCGTGAAAACTTTGCCTTTTTTTTCCATGTACTATCATACGCTGCTCTCATGAGCAAGGGAGTCCGAGTTAAACAAGCACATCTCGATGCAACCTTTCTTCTTAAATCTGGAATGCATACCGTTAGCAAAGCACTTGAGTTATTAATATAAACACAGTGTTAAAATTGGGCAAGAAGTACAGCAACAAATAAGATGGGTTGCTTTTTTTATTTTATTTATTTTTTTTTCATTGAAAGCATATTAAAAATGTAGTGTTTCGCTTGCTAAAAACAAGTTCGGACATATGAGTTGAATGTTCCGTATCATCCGGTTTATCAAACGTAACTTTCCGTCCGATAATACAAACTGAAACTTCGATTCGATAAAACGAATAGGTGGGATGATACAGAATACCAAACGCTCAGGTTAATATTACTATTAGACCTCTTTTTAAGCAGTGTAGATAAGTAACTGATCGATGTTTGGTCGATGACAAAGGTCTATGAGTTAAAGTGTTTTAGAGCGAATCTAGATATAACTATTGTTAAAGTCATCGAGGTCGCTTCCGTAAGTTGGGTGTGTGCCCCCTGGCCGCTACGCAAACCATCCCCCAAGGTCCACTTTGCGGGTCTCCATGAGAATGTAAATGAAGCAGACTCATATATAGGGATCATCCCATATTGATAACTACAAAAATCATGCAAAATCATGAAAATGGGCCCGGTAGATTCTTAATATGAACTTCGACAAAAAAAAAAAAAGAACAACCACATTGCTTAAATGGAAGAATTCACAACTTTATCACGTAATATATAAAAAAAAAATCTTATATAATATTTTCAAAATTTAAATAAAACGAGCTCATCAAGGGACTAACGCCTGTCAATGACCGCAAAACGCATGGAAATCGGCCCACACTGAAAAAAAAAATTGGTAGAATTTACCATTCCTCCACGCTGTATTTAACACAGCGTGAATTCAAAGTCAATTTTGCCTTAGGAATGGTTACCTGTACCAGTACATGGTAACGTTTACCTTTCTTCTAGCAGAATTGACTCTGAATTCACGCTGTGTGAAATACAGCGTGAAGGAATGGTAAATTCTACCAATCTTTTTTTCAGTGCAGTGGAACGGTAGGACAACAGTGACAAAACGTGAAAATTTAGGGTTCAAAGAGCTTACAGTATGGTGAGAATTCTAACATGCTATTTTGGAGCTAAACATTTTAACCTCCGTTCAAACTTTAACGCAGTTACTTGGGGTCAAAACATAATGTCAAATTTTAACCGTACGATAAATCTTGACCAGAAGTTCCTGAATCTTCAAAAATTCACGTAGCATATATGCACGCTGACAGCAGCGTCTAAAAAATCTCCGGAGGCAAAATGCTGGGTGATAAGCATAAAATGTAGTGGAGGAAGGAAACAGAAGGATGGGCGCTGAGCGATGAAAAGTCCGTCTCGGATTGGCGCTTCCCGCTTCACACAAGAGGAGGGCGACGGGGTCAGCCGAGATGGCAAGGAGAGGAACCGGGCGACTGCTAGCAGTTCACGGGCATAATTTATCTGTTTACAGCCACAAATCAACTTGGTAGTTACACCGTGTATTATAACTGAAAGCATGACTCGATGATTACCTATTTAACACTCTAAAATATTACAAAGCAACAAGAGTGATAGGACAAGCGAGGATTTGTGCAATTCTGACCACAGCAGCATATAGACTGTCCAGAAAGCAGGCAAGGAAGCTCTCCAGAATGTACACGACGCCGAGTCTCCAATACGTAACGACTAACATTTAGACCAATTTGTTGGGAAAAAAGCGGTCATGCTTTGCCAAAAAATTGATGAAAAGAAGGGGGAGGAACATTAACAATGAGTCATGAAAACAGGTGAAGAAAAGTGAACTGAAATTTAAGTAAAGCACAGGGAATACATGAATATTAAGTCATAAAATTAATTTACGCCGTATACTCGCATATATGAGTTAAAAAATTGTTAAATTTAGAAATTCTAACTCTAAACGGAGAGTAAAATAAATGAATAATATGTGTAAAGTCGCTTTTACAGCGCACTCGGGCGCTCTGAGACACGTAATCGCCATCCTTGTCTGTCGAAACAGATGTTACCTGGTGAATTGCACTTAAAAATTTCAGCTTGAATGCCACCTATCCATGATTTCGCAAAATCGTAGAAAATTAAGAAACGAATTAACAAAAAAATATGGATTAATTAAAATTAAAGTTATTATGATATTAATTTATTTTAAATTCAAGTTGTTATTTTATGAACGTATCTATCATCGTTTATGATTTCATAAAATTTTAAGCAAAAATCTCAATACTTAATAGATAAAAAGAAGAAAAGATTATATGTAGATTATAAAATGATGAATGGACAATCGGGAATAATGTGTGATCCTCACGTGTTGCGTCATTAAATGACAGAATCTTCATTTGGACCACATTTTGCAATAAGGAACCACTATTTTTGGCTAATTTCAGAAACAACATATATACCATCGGTTTTCCTATGCAGGAAGGTGTTTTTACAGAAGAGCCAGAGATAGTGGCTCCTTATCGCAAAATGTAATCCATTTATGAGAGAGGATAAGAGATTGCATTACAGTTTTGTTCAAAGAAGGTAAGCACTCTCTTATATAACTGAAAAAGTGCATTCATAAAATTTGAAATCATCCTAAAGGCACATGAACATTGTCCCATCGGTTTACTCTACTCACTCTGCCTTTTCATCTTTTTTTTCTCCTCTCTCATTCTGAATTTTCTTCTCTCCCTATTTCTTCCTTTTCTTCATCAATCCTAAATGCCTAATTGAAATTGGCATCATGGTAGTTTACTGAATGCTTGCACTATATTTATATCAGCTGCAGTCATCATCTGGGAAAAGACCGAAATCAACGTAAGTTAAATCGATTATTGAAAACAAGCATAATGAGTAACGTAAGTTACACTCAAGATTTGTTTCACAAAGAAACGCAGCTACAAATATACAGTAAATGCATACTATGATGCACTAAAGCTGTAATTAAAATTTTGTCGAAAGGAATTTAGCTTCTACCATTAAAATTACTTCATCATAAATTAAAATTAAGTGGTTAATTCCCCGATCCAACTCCGCAGTAAAATTTGTTTTTTTGGTGAACAGGAATTTTAAAGTGATATAAACAAATACTACACCAATTCCTCATTTGTGATTGAATTTTGAAGTTTACGACACATCTATTTTGTTACACGTGAAAGTACTGTGTTATAGCATTTGATCCTTAACCTTTGTCTGGGATTTCATCACTGAAAAATGTTTTGGATCCATCAATGGATGGACCCCGCATTGGAGATTTCCGAAATACCGATGATTCACAACTTTATCACATGCTAGTTTCAGTATCGATGGTCAAAGTGTAAAACCACGTTTCTTCATCGCGGTGTTACAAAACATTTTCCACTCTTATTTTACTTTTTCGAAAGAAAATAAGCATGACTTCATGAATAAGAATTCACGCAGAATATTCGGTTAACAGAGTTGAAAATCGAGAGGGTTTTCAAGAATTACATTGTCTGGTTTTCCGAGGGAAAAATAAATGATAACAGGATGTATGCAACGTCGCAAATAGAGATACTTAGTTTCGCTCTGCGTCCATCGATATCACCGCATAATGTCCGAGAACATCATCTTTACTACAATTGGACGCATTTATGCTAAAAATAACTATGTCACACGCAAACTCTAAGCACATAGTTCCTTTTAGCATAAATGCGTCCAATTATACCGAAGGCCAAAATCAGCAACAACAGCAAAGCCAGTCAAAACAGCAACTCACCATCTTCTAGCCGAAGCACCACAAGCGCCATTCGACGTTTAAAAATTTCCGCCGTCATTTTTTTTTACAGATAAATTTTCAAAGAAGCTGTCCGAAAATTGCACTGAATTTTTTCTGCGCTGCCGATAAAATTCAGTAAAATTTTAAAACAGATTCAACCATTATTTTCCCTTAAAAAAAATAAAATGGCGGCGGAAATTTTTAAACGTCGCATGGCGCTCGTGATACTTCGACCGGAAGGTGACGAACTCTGATACATTCTTGTAGGTAAAGATTTTCCGAAAGGAGGGTGGCTAAAACTTGAGGAGCAGGGTGTATCTCTCAACTGCTCATAGCAGCCGCCTGGCCGTAGACATTAGACAGGGTCGTAAACATCTCAGCGAATTACAGCGCGTATTGTGGTGCACAGCTTATGGTGCTGGCCAGCGAGGTGAGGCGGCAGGGATTTACTGTACAGGCTGCATACATAAGAGGTACCTGCACCCATCCAACCGCTATCGCTTGCCACCCTTATTGATGTCTTAATAAGCCAGGCTTTTATTCACTGAGCATTCAGCGTTTATCGGCCCCGACTCAAACTCAATTGGACGTATTCATGCTAAAAAGAACTACATGCATAGGGTTTGCGCGGAACATAGTTCCTTTTAGCATAAATACGTCCAATTTTCTGCAACGCTAGGCGGAAATCGCCTATCTGCTTACAGCTTTCTGAGGAGTTGTGCGGTTCTCGGTTTGCCAGGTCCGCTCCGGCAAATTCCATCCGTGTTCCTGGGAGCCAATGCCCTCGCCATCAAAGCGGATCAAATTGAGTTACACTTTATCGAATGTGGCAGGAGTTCAGCGTGAGCTGGAAATGCTGCTTCCTCGCGTAGAATGTTTATTCTTGCTAATTCGAATGCAAGAGGCTGGAGGTACGGCGAAGGAAAGAGAGGAGACGGCAATGCACACATGTACTTTAGATTCAGATGAAGTTCACGTAAGAAGCCTATTCATAAAGTTCGTAATGCTCAAGTAGGAGAAGGCCTAAGCCTGCATTAGATGTGTATAGCGTCGACCTTTTGGAAATTCTTGGTGAAAAATCGACGCAAGTTGGACATTTCTAATTCCAATATTAATTACAAAACGCCATTTTGAGGGAGCGGAGGTCGGAGAGAGCGTCACGTAAGCTCTTGTAAAAGGGTGCAGACTAGGGTGTCCCAAATTTGAACCATCCAAAAAAGTTTCTCGGATCATTGATGTTCGATGGTTTTATTGTGGCATTATGTTAAACATTTAATATCCCCAAATTTGAGTGACATTGGATGACTTTTTGTGCTGCCGCAACGCGTTTTTAGTCGTGGCGAAAATTTTGGAGACTAGCCTTTTTAACGTTTCATACGCAACTTTTGAAGGCAGTTAGCAGCAACTACAGGCATCAAATTATTTTTTATCGTGACTTTGCATAGTAAGTAATAATGTTATTTTGATATTGCAAACCTAAAAATTTTACCTCGAACCCCTTAAAATCGACAAAAAACTGCAGACCTACGTTACGGATGATGGGGAGAATGATACGTATGATGGGGCTGATAGACGCTGGAACGTCCCGTAATTCTAGTTTCCAGTGTCCCTTTTTCGTTTCCCTCCTGTCTTAAGAGTTTCCAGGATTCTTTCCCTCGAATTCGTGGAAATTTCGTGCTATCTCTCCGTCCATCACATTTGTTTAACGACTAGACTTCCAAATATGATAGTATTGCCGAATCAATCATTACTCCAAATTAATAGATGAAGTATAGTGCATAAACCGGCAAAATTTTATTATCTTCATTTTGACTAGCCTGATTATTTAAAAAAAATCTGTTTCAATCCGTCGCTCTATATATTTGGTGGTAAATTGCAAATCAATTGAAGTGAGCATGTTTAAAAGTCAAGTTTAAAATTTAAAAAAAAATACCAACTCTAGAATATGGCTGCGAACTAAGAGTTCACGGATTTTTGTGACTGAGGAAATATACAACCAGTTTCCGCGGAAGTTTCCAAAATCCGCGGGAAGATTGCTTCACTAGCTCAAAGACAAATTGGACCGCGTTAAACAGAAAGGAACCAAGCCACATCAGCTATTGCCAAATTTAATCAGACAATTTAGTTTTTTCCATAAAAACGGTTGTGCGGATTTTAGTGCAAATTCGAGTGAATTTTCTCCATAGTACTAGGCAAATTCCTTAAAATTTTCAAAGGAATCAGCACAAACGTTCTCTCGTTAAAAATTAAATTGCCCCCTTAAATTTGGCAATAGCTGATGTGGCTTGGTTCCTTTCTGTTTAACGCGGTCCAATTCTCGAAATGATTTATTTGTTTTAATCCAAAATTTCCAGTTATTAAATACCGCTCTCATGTTGGAAAGTAGATATGAGGAAAGTCTGATTTGGTGGTTAAGTGAGGATGATTTTTCCTCTCGTTGAAATGATATTTAGTTTTACGGACAATGGAATTGCAATTATTTTACAGAAATTTAAATTATTTTCTGAGCTCCGTTACCTTCTATCAAAACGAGGGAAATGAATACGAGTCACGAGAAGTAGAATAAACCTATATAAAAAATGGGCAGGAGGAGCAGGAGAAGGAGGAAAAGAAGAGAAATTTATTTTTGCTTTTAGACTTGGAAGAATGTAGATAACAAAAAAAAAGAAAATAAAAAAGTGTGGTAATACTTGACATCATACGGCTCGGAGAAGACGGATTAACATGGAAGTGAAACGAAAAAAGGGTCCGGTTTGTAATGATTAAAAGTGGAAAAAATAACATCGACGGAAACTTAAACTTTTGCCGGCGCCTTCTGAGCATCAGTTACAGGTCGTCATTAATGACCCTGCTCACTCAAAACCTGAACAATAAAAGTGCGAATAATTAACACGTATTTACATTTTGATGCGCGAGCCACTTTTCGTTCGCTTAATAGCCGCGCACTTTTCGGCGAGCTGAACAAATTTCAGAGATAAGACTCAGAGTAAGTTGATTCATTATCTAATGCCCTCGCTAGAGGGCGCTGAAAGGAATGAGAGACATGAGAGACAAGAGGAGGCAAATTATGTAAGATGAGCACAAAATGTACCAAACTTTTGCCAAAGCTATTGAAGTGTAGTGGAATCCTTGTATGAGAAGGATAGAAAGGGAAAAAATTGATAATAAAAACAGTTTATTGAATTAAAGCTGGTGGTTTAGGTCATGAAAGTGGTCCTGTTACATGATGTGGGAGAGGGTTTAAAAGGATGCGATTCGAAGCAACTTTTCTCACATTTGCGTGTCTGCTTGGAGAAATTCGCGTGAGTACAATCCTGACGGTCTCAAAATTTTCCTTCGAGGCATGCCTAAAGAGTAACATTAATGTCTAATTCAGAATGCTAAGTTGGTGCGTGCATGGTTTTCTCCATGTCGTTTTATGCGGAAATCATGGTCCATACAATGAAAAAATTAGGAATAAAAAGATGCCTGCTTATAGACATATTCTGTGAGGTCAAACATTATCTGACATGTACGTTAGTATCGAACGTAAAGATTGAGCAAATAGAATAACGTGTCAAAGATTTGGTTCTTACAGCTTAATGCGACTTAATTTATTTAGGAAGGGCCCTTTTGTGTGGAAACATCGAGGGAACAATTTTTTGTGGGAGAAGAGACTTTTTCGATGTCGGATTTGTATAGCCGGCATGAGTGCTCCCGAACATCTTTGGAGAGAAAACACATAGTAGTTCCCCCGTAACTACCCACGAAAATCAGGAATATGGTTGCCATCGAAAAGTAACACAATCTGATGATCACACGAGTTTTCAATTATAACTCGTTATTTTAAATTATTTTAAGAATAATCGATCATTTGCAGCTTCTTTTGGTTAAGTTTTCTATTTTCCAATTTGCGAAATTCAATGAAAAAAACCTCGCTCCGATGAGTTTAACCTAAGTGGGAGTTAATTTTCGACTGAAATTCCTGATAGTTGATTCAGCTGAAAGAGCCATTACTGTAACCTATTCACGCATAAAAAGCTGCTATTGAGCTTTTAAGTTACACCGGCTGCATACAGGAGCGTGCGTGAAATCATATTGTGCACCTCTTATGATTTCTTTTTCTATTCTCTGGTTTTATGTCTTCCTCATGCTGTTAAGTCGGGTGTAGGTTAATAAATCATCTATTTTGCAGACTATTGAAATTCATTATCCCACCATAAAACCTAAAATCTACGAGACAACAAGTAAAGTTTTTTTGGATGTAATGCAAGGAGACACATCCCTGGGCAGAATAGTCATAGCACTCTATGAAAAAGACACGCCGATCACCGCTGGTTACTTCCGAGCGCTAGCCACGACAGGAATTAATGACACTTTTTTGGAGGGATCGTTTTTCCATAAAATTGTCAAAGGTTTCAAAGTCCAAGGTAAACTCAACGCCAAAATTATATTACAGAATTTGTGATAAAACATCAAATGATCATTTGCTACTTTCAAAGTATACGATCTACTTTTTTGAGCATGAGGCTTTTAGAAAGTTCAGACATGCAGATATCAAATCTACAAGTCATTCCAAGTATTTTTTCTCATTTTTTTAACCGCAGTATTATATAGAGTGATCCAGATTATGCGTACCAGGTTTTTTCCCTCGTTTATTTAGCTTACACGAAGTCACACGGAAAAAAAATGGTATACTGCTTTAGCACCTAGGATGTCAAAAATGTGTCTGGTGATCCTAAGATGCTGCCTTGATTGTCCAAGCACTTGAATTTGCATTCACAGGATGTAAAGTTAACTGCGGGGGCAGTAAAGTCAGCATCTTGGGATCACCAGACACATTTTTGACATCCTAGATGCTGAAACAGCATATTATTTTTTTCAGTGCAAGGATCGCAGGAGTGGGGACCAACCCCAAAGAATTTAAATTTCATCGCCCCAAAGCCCTCCCTCCCCCTTCCAAGGCTTCCACTGGGGAGTAATGAGGGATATTTATTTTAAAAGTCGGAGTATTCTGCACAAATTTTAAATCATTCTATCAGAACCAGAAAAAGCGGAAAATTCTAACCTCAATCGACCCCAAAAATTCAAAAATTGGCTTATCCCTGTCCGGAATATTGATCCCTAATCCCTAAAGGTGAAGAACAGAGCACCCCCGTTAAACATTTCTTATCTTTACAAGATCTTAAGGTCGTTTCGGATAATGTCAGCCATCATCTTTAAGATCCGTAGAATAGTGTTGAAAGTCCTACTAATTCTCGTCTTCGAGACAGCTCATCAGACATCTATGCGATGTCTTGATGATGCCTTTAAGACTTCGGAAAAGTCGTCTCACAGGCAAATGGTAGGAGGACATAACTCCTATAAGATGCTATTCAAGAGCGACCTACCATAAGAGGTTGAACGCTGTTTTTACATGTAAGGCCTCATTTGGACCGCGTTTAACAGAAAGGAACCAAGCCACATCAGCTATTGCCAAACTTAACCGGGCAATTTAAATTTTTACCAGAGAACGTGTGTATGGATTCCTTTGAGTATTTTGAGGAATTTGCTTCGTACTATGGAGAAAATCCGTTGAAATTTGCACGAAAATCCGCACAACAGTTTTCATGTAAAAAATTATATTGCCCAATTAAATTTGGCAATAGCTTATGTGGCTTGGTTTCTCTCTGTTTAATGTGGTTCATTTGCAATTCTCCTTTCGATAAGCGGGTAATGCTTCTGAGATATTTTTCTGACACAAATAAACTACCGGTCTGTAAAATCGCTCCAGCATTTTGAACTAGTCCATATGCGAACAACATTGTACATTCTCCAGCTACGAATCTGAATACCTGTAAGTCTAGATTTGCTCTATCATATCATAAAGGAGGAGAAGGAATGGATATAAACCTACTTTACGACGAGGAAGTTGAAGCTTATTCATACACGGTCCAAGAAGAGGAGGGAAAAGTACCACACGCGGCAGCAGGCGTCGTCAGTATGGCCTCACGAGGTACAGTTTTAAACCTTTTTTCGCGTGAGATATAATAAAAATGCGATAAAAAACATAATGGTAGATACATTTTAATGATAGGATAGGGGCCCAGTTATTCTTTACGGGAGTCTAATAATATTAAGCAGCAAACTGTGACATAAGGTCAATATTTTTCGTGGGGGAGGGGACCTATGGGGAAACTATAGCTATTCCAAAAAGGACAAACGAAGAGTGGAAATTCAAAATCTACTGATCACCATCATTTCGTGCATGGTGCTTTTTAAATTCATTTTGTAGAATTTTTTTCTCTGTTTCTTCGTCTCGTGCAATTTTTAATAGGAGATTTTTCTCTATAAATATTTTATCATCGTTTTAGAACAGAAATTGTCACTCTCAAGTCATTAGATTCCCAACTTGACGTATATATGTTAAATGGAACTATGTGCAAGTGGAGATTTTGTCGTGGAGTAGTAACAATTATATGCACTTGTAACATCTTATCAAATTATTAATTATTATAACTTTCAAGATGCTAATTTTATACTGTTACTACATATGAGCCTCAAAACTATTATTTGTAATATATTTTTCATTTATATGAAAAAAAAACCAAACAAAGATAGGATTTTCGAGTAAATAGTTAGAATCATTTGAAACTTTAACGAATTTTAAAAATCCTTTTAAAGAGTGCACGCTTAGCTTAAACGTATCATCCCAATGAACTTCCGTTTCCAAGGACTGTCCTCCCTCCCTCCACCCGTATGGCGTGGCGTAATTGATCAGTTTCGATATTTCCCCATTTGTAGGTATGGTGAATAATCAATTTATTGTTGCGCGCGGCGTTCGTTGCGAACACTCTGTTCATCGATCTTTTTCATAGGTTTAAATGACAGATCAATCGATATATCGTAAAACACGCCACGCCACTGCATTCCATCCGTTGTCGGATGTTTGAAGCGTGGCGTGTTGAGCTCGCTGATCTGCGTAACTGCGTGAGTAATTCTGATTTGACCTTTTCAAGAACGAGTAGAGGAATAGATGATGGTCATTAGCCATGAGTAAATTGCACTTTTTTGCACTTTTTCCTCGTGAATATTGACAGAAACCGAACCGGGATTCACGTATCAGAAATTTTTTGCTAGCATTTAGAGACTATCTAAACCGAACAAAAACTCAGAAACAAGGTCCATAGAAAAGTGTATTTTTAGATGAAAGGGGATATCAGTTAGACAGTTTTCTGGCGGAAAATGCAGACTTTAACGGTGAGGTTTCAAAATATCCGCCGGTGTACTAATGTTTTTTTTTTTTTTTTTTTTTACTTTAAAGAATACTAAGTTTCATTGGAAAATAGTTATTCAGATTATCTCCAAATAATGTGACAACTTTTCGTTTCAGGGCCACATATGAAATGGACCGAATTCTTTATTACAACGATCCCAACCCCATGGCTAGATTTTCATGACGTCCCTTTCGGGAAAGTAAGCAAATGTCATCTTTCTTGTGTACAGCGTTGTGTGTCATGCGTAAAAATTTCAGCCTTACTTGGGCAATGTGATTATCGAAACAAATGTGACTAAGAAACATGGGAACTAGATTTTTATAGCGTTATCAAAATTCTGAAAAATTCCATGAGGGTTTCATCTACTCGTATGTTAACTGTTAAAACTATGGCAATATACAATGGCATCCACTAAATATTAATTACGCACAAATAGGGTAATTTCTTAAAATGAGATAATTGCAACGCTTGCAGGAGTTTGACCAGGCGCCTAAGATCACAAACAACCTTCACTTAACCAGTTAGACGAAGATAGATTCGGCGTCGAAATAGTTGTATCAGTCGGGATTGAAGGGGTTGTGTTTCGTGAGTCATGCGCACGGTCTTTAAAAAGGGAGAGGTTTGCCGCTTGGTACCTCTAATCGATTGGTCTGTGTCATTTACGTTTGGTGTAGTGAAATTTCTGCTCTTGGTGGAGAATGAATCTTTCATGTGCGCAATTTTAATTGAGTGAATTTTTTTTCAGGTGGAATCTGGAATGAATGTAGTCAAAAAAATTGAAACAGCCAATGTTACCATCGAGGCCCGGCCCATAATTCCCATTTATATTAAAAAGTGCGGCTTGGTTTTAAAAAATGAAACAAGATCGCACAAAAGATTTACCACTGTAATAACAACATGATAACACACCTTGGATGCAGTATAGTGAGTGTGCATTCAAAATCAAATATCAGTCGACAAGAATAAGACAACCCTTCCATTCGTTGATTTGTTTTATTCATGAGATTTAACCACGAACATTGGATGTGCAATTTTTATTTATTAATTTTTTCATATTTATGTGTAAAGTATACATAAATAAATAGGTCCTCTTTTATTTTTTCCATAACCTCTAAGTTTTGTTTGATTGTTATTTCGCCAACAAAAAAAGACAGAGATAATTTTATGTTCCACTCAAAATTTGGTTTCCCCTCGTATGTTTCCCTAAGTTTTCCAACCGTGATTGACAAATGTGTTAAACCCAAATAAAGCAAACAGAAAATAAGATACACGACTGAGTTTTGAATTTTTAATAGCTGAAAATAAAAATATACATCTATTTCTCGAAGTGCTTGAGCTCCAATTTGAGTGTTAATTTACATAAGGGAAGGAAAAAGGGCGGGGAGGGAGAGGCGAGGGTGAAACATTGATTTTTCGGTACTCTAATTAAAAAGAATCTACTGATGGATTTTGCTCTCGGGCTAAAGCATTCAACGTTAAAAAAAAAAAAAAAAAAAAAATCGCATAATGTAGGTATGGCCTCTTAGTGCCAGCTAATTCAGCCAAATCTCCAAAAGTGATACAGCCTGACCTTAATCACGGAGCCTACAATGCGATCTACGAATGCCTAGAAGGATGGGAAGCAACGCGCAGCAGGAGTGCGGGACAAAAGTCTATTAGATCGCCTTCAAAAAACAGCTATACAATTTGCATGGCAGTAGCTCAACATGTATATGGGGGATCTAGGCCTAGGCATAGTCCCACTCCCGGACTCCCAACCTCAAAAATGTGTCTGATTGGGTTCAGTTCAGTCAGACTTTTAGACACTTAAGAATAGAGATGATTCTTTGATGCATTACTTCAACCATTTTTCGTACTTATACGTCTATTTTCATCAAAAACTGAAGATAGGTATTTTTAACTCGCAACTAGATTTTTTCTGTTGCAACGGAGCATTTGGCTTTTCACCTTAAGTCTCATCCTGCCTGATTGTAATCAATATATCTATGGTGAAACTGTATAAATATGCGTATTTGCGGCGTTGCAGACTTTCTGTCATACTTCATTATCTAAATGTCTACTGAACCACTGAATGTAATTTTTTTTAAATTTCAGTCATTTTTCTTCTCTTTTTAAAGCACATTCTGTGAAAACTTCAAGCCATGATGCTATTCTTTGGTCTCCTATTAATAAATAAAATAGTATAGCATAGACTTCGAAATTACGTAACCGCAATACGCATTTTTTTAGTTTCACCGTCGATATCTTTCTCGTGTGAGGGGAGTCGTCTTGTTCAAAGCATGGACTTCACTTCATACTTCTGGCTCATTATAAAAATAACGTATGTGTCATTATACTTTCCCAACACAGATATGTTTTTTTATGAACGAGTTAGATTTATTAGTCCGTTAGGGGCCGCCCCTAAAATAGGCAACTCTCTAGGGAGAGAGGGAGGTCGAGGAGAGCGCTCCGCCATTTTATTTTCACGTATTAAAGAATGGGGGGGGGATTCACGTCACAAAATCGGTACGAGGGTAGAAATGGAGGTCAAAAATGCTGAAAAAAAGGCTCACGTATAATTTAGGGACGGCCGCCTTTAATGCAAAATATATCGACGGCGTAAGTCCGCAATCACATCTCGTTTCCGGTGTCTGAAAATCTCCCCCTATATGTTATTTCTTTAAATGAGAACAAATTGACATAATTTCTTGAAGTTTTTGCAGAATTGTCTTCGCACAGGGAAGAAAAATTACGGCAGTTTTAAAGAATTGCCGTTGAGTAGTTTTCCGTCTAAAAAAAGTAATATGACAGGAAGTCTGCGACGTTGTAAACCGCGTTATGTGATTCGCGACTCACACCGTCGATATCCAAATAAATATGGAGATGGTTCTTTGACAGCTTCATTGCAAAGACGCGCGATCTGTAAGGAGGGTTGCTTCGTGCTCCTGGAGAAATTTCCTGCGGAGTTGGATGATGGATTGAGGTTTGTCGGAGCCGGAGGGCTGATCCCGCCTGTGCCCGCGCGATTAACTAAAATAATACGAAAGCGTGCAGTTCACTGGCATAAATAAGCCAGGAGGCTATGATTATCTCGAGCACAGATTTCATCCGTTTGATCCATGATTCCTCGATTTATGGTGAACAACCTGATTAAGCTCCCCACAAACCGTTGAAGTAACGCCAAGGTAGCGTTGCCTCTTTGCTCTTCGTGCAATACTTATTACAATTGGATTCTTTTTTTTCCAAGGATTTTTTTTTTAATATAACGTAACTACTACAAGTTTTTTCTTGTATCTATCTACATGGTTTAAAACTAAAACTAAACGAATTGCATTACATTCACAGGGTAACGTTAGATAATACGATTATTCAATTAGATTCCAAGCTCATTTTGAAAGGCATTGCTTGTTGGTGGCTTATATTCCTTCAAATCCTGCATTAAGAAAAAAAATATAATAAAAACACAGGTGTGATAGCTATGAAATTAATGAAAAAAATACCCTAATATTTTTGATACTTATGTTTCAGTTTTGAGAAAAATCATTTTCGCACCGTAGCAGATCCTCTTAAACTACCCTTGGTGTTCTGTATTTGTGCTTATTGTGAAAATGGTAGATGAGATCTTTAATCAAAATTTTGAATATAATTCGAACTTGTCCCATTGTCGTTCCGCGTGAATTCTTCAATTAAGTTTTAGAGCCTCTATTCAACAGGCACATGGTGCTGTAATAGCAATCATTTGATCAATTTCAAAAAAATCAATCAGTTTTTCTAAAGTCCCTTCACTCTCTGCGAATTTAAAAGTCTAATTTATAACCTTTATCACCTAGAGTGCAACTTCTAAATTTGCATGTACAATCTAATTATTCTTCTTCTTTTTTAAAAAGCTGATTTTGTCAGTCTATAGTTAGGAGTCAAATTTTGATCTACGTTCAACTATATAAATTCGTTTACATTTGAATCAAATTGAATTTTGAATTAAAACTTTGGCTAGTGCATTAGGCTTCACACGGAAAAAATAATAAAGGGAGAGAATGATTTTTAACCGCCGGACTATGACGTTGCAGTCTTATTAGTAATCTTATTTGAATTCAGATGGATCTTAGAAAATTGGATCGACGTAATCGATCGTTTTTATTTAAATTAAAAAAATTCATGTTCAAAGTTTCATGTTCGTTGCTTAGTCTTTCTGGTCTCAAGATCATTTATTGCAGTATTCTTTTATCAAACTGCGATACGCGTCATGTGGCCATCAGACAAGATCTGCACTGGAAAAAGGTCACATGCTATCTCGTCAAAATCTTATATAACAAGTTCAGAAACTAACTTAAGAAGGAAGGAGATAACAATTATTTTTAACGTAGATCAAATGGAAGTTAGGTATAACACAAATGAAGGGCTTGGAGGACAACGCGCAGAAGGGCAGTATGTGAGAAAAATTGAGACATTCATGATTTCAGGTAAAACGAGTGTTAATGCATATTCCGTGAAAAATCTGCTCCCAAAGTTCAATTTTTAAGCATTAAAAGTCAGATTAAACTTTCTTTCCGCCATAAAGAATCACATAATTACGAAACTTTCGAATACGCATAACTCGAAATAGCAAAAACTGCACTTATGCGCCCACCCAAAAAGTGCTCGTGGAATTTTTAAGTAACATTAAATATTAAAATTAATAGTAAAAGAACCAGTATGTTGGTCTGAACATGTTATTGTATGTACTATAATTTTGTATTATACTGAATGGAAAAAAAAAAAAAAAAAAAAAAAAAAAAAAAACTTATGCGCCTTGTCCTCCAAGCCTGTCCAAGCCCCTCGAATACCACCGCCATTTGGGTAACCAATGTTAATTGTAAACACTTGAATTTTACCTGCGAGCTGTTTTCCAGACTCTATCCGTTGTATTGGGTGATTCATTTTCCTCGTAAAATTTTGAAGAAAAAATATCGCGTAGTGCTCTATTCTTGGCAACAGCTCGGGAACTGTTGACTCCGGTTCCTCTCTTTAGTATATAATCGGCAATCGACATAAGTCACTCTGATTTTTTCTCTCCGCTTTTACTGGTGCCTTCGGAACTTTGACTTTTCGCTTTTCGAGCCTTCGCTGAAATGGGAACCGTGCAACGTTCGTTGGTAGCGTCAACCGTTCAAGGAAATGAATTGAGTTATAAGTTCTCGCCTCCTTGCACATGCAATCAGCGAAGAATTTCTGCTTTATAAGTATGGTACCTTGCCGTGCTGATGAAAAACGCCGTATGAACCTTCAGACGTTACCAAATTTTCTTTGATAAAACACGGATTTTCTGGTTAATCTATATGAACATTTTCCTTTGGATTTTACACATAATTTTGTACACAATTTCACCTAAAGTCCCTGTTTTTAAAGAAAAATATGCATACTTTTCTCAAAAATAAAAATTTTTCTGAAGGAAATTTGGCAACTCTAGAGTATTCATACGTTGTTCTTCCTTAGCACGTCAGTACATCAGAACACTGAGAGATGTGCTCATCACGTTGCGGCTGGTACCTACGGTCTTAGCGCAAATGTTAGTCGGACTACATTTTGCAATTAGGAACTACAATTTTTAACCCATCTGCCAAAAACACGCATGTGCATAGATAAACTAATGGCACATACGGACATACGCCGTTTCTAAACTGAGCCAGATATTGTAGTTCCAAATTGCAAAATTATGACAATTTTCACTAATTAAGAAATAAAAACAGCACAATCGTGGTTTTCTGTACCTCCGTATTAACTCTTTTATTTAGTAAGGCGGAGAAATGGTGCTGGGTCCACAGCATTTCGCGGGGAAACAAAGCCGAAAAATTCCAAAAACTAACACTTTTATTTCGCAGTTATTTGAATTAAATCCCTTCTGTAAGATTTCATATTGAAATAAGAAGAAGAAAAAAAAATTACCAAAGACCAAATTGAATGCCTGTAAACATAATTTCTCCGGCAGATCCTTGGTGCTTCCTAATTGAACAAATGCAACTGAGGGAATAAAAACGTAATTTTTAAACCAAGAAAAGGTAAAACTTTCATATAATTAGCACAAAAAATACCGATTTTGGCCCTTAGACGGCCAGAAGAAAGATATGCGATGCGCGATGCTGAGAAAAATAAACAAGATCTTATTTCAACGTTATTGTAATCAAGTTCGACACGAAAAGCCCCTTCAATTAGTTTACAAGCAACATACGTAACACTCCGATGCAGTCGTATAATAATGAAATCATGCAGTCGCAGTTAATTGCAACTTGTGCGCTCCTTGGGTTATCTATGCTGCACTACAAGTTAAGGCCTTTCATTTAACTATATCCTCAAGGTAAATATATTTTACATTGAAAGATTTTATAAAAACATTTCGTTTTGATTGGGTTCACATGCTCGAAAAAAAATGAGTCAATGCTGGAGCGTCTATCACTTGGGCCTATGCCTAGCACCCGGGGGTGCCTTATTTCACATCCGTGTCGGCTCAAAGCTATCGTCGGTCAAAACTTGAAGAAATCGATCGTATTCGAGAGTGGTTTGATGTATCGTTTGATTCAAAACAGTAGCACATAACCTCAAACAAAAATTTCAGGATTTACCTAATTAGGAAAAGCTGAAAATGAGAAAATCCCTAACAATTTCACTTCTCATTACCATTTCGACGTATTTATTTCAAAAGGAACTATGTGCATAGGAGTTGCGTGTAACATAGTTCCTTTTAGCATGAATACGTCCATTTTATACTCATGAGAATCAAGAACCTATCACGAGAAACCCGTTCCCGTGGCAAAGTTTCATGAAAAATACAATCTTGAAATTTCTCTTGAAATATTTCATGACATTTCAGAAATTTATGAAATATATTGAAAAATACGGCTCCTTTTCATGTTTTGTGAAATGTAACGATTGTGACTCTCCTCTATTTTTGTGTGTTTGAGTGCGGGTTGCATTCTCTATCCCCTATAAAATATGAAATATTTCACATCCTCGTGAAATTTCATGAAATATTTCATTGTTATTTCCAATCCTCCATTTTTTTCCTGCGTTTCATGCCACCCTGCCCGTTCCCTCAGATTAATCAATTGCCTTTTGAGGCTACGTTTACATGTTGAACCATTCGATATCGATACAATGTTACGTGTTTGACGTATCGAACTCGATCCATAAAAATGGATATCGGTGGATAGCTAGCGTGTAAAGAATTACCGATGTGAACCACGTAGCTGTTGGCGCGGCGCGCGGCAGGGTCCAACCTTAAAGCCCTTGACAGCCCTCCTTCAAAATTCTAATGAACACATCACAAGGGAATGGCGCATCATTTGTATAAATCCGGGCCCGTGATTTATCCCCAGATTAATGCCTCGGCATCAATTTTTATATCCGTGCCGAACTCACAAGCTCGTAAGTTTTCACTGTCGTTAGCCTGTGATTACTCACTTTTTGCCCCATCACCGGCGCGGCGCGGCGCGCAACGCTGTGTTTAGCGCGGCCCGAGCTGGTGCTCGCTCCTCGAAGGTGGTGTTATAATTTTATACTCGTTTCCATCATATTTTACGTTCCTAGCCCTTCACCCGCCGACCCATCACCACAAACACCTTTGACAAGTTGCCGTGATCGGACCATTTACCAACAAAGATATTGAAACCCTGGTATAACGCAACGACGCGACACCCAAATACTCGCTCTATAAACGAAACCAGCGATGTCCTAAAAAG
>NW_017566728.1:5780519-5841119 GCF_001854935.1 Bemisia tabaci
GCAAAAGAACAAACTAGCACGATAAAATAAGTGAAAACAAAACAATAATGCAAAAAAAGAAACAAGCAAACCAACAATGGTGACTTTGCAGCATGTAAAGTTTTTATTGCTTCATCTGAAAGTGCTTAAAGAGCCGATTTCACTGTATTTTTTATAAATTTTTTCTGATTTGGGAAATAGTAAATAAAATAGATTTAAAAGTGAGAAAATGCACCGCCTAGTGACGTCATCTGGCAGCATTTCCCATTTAAACACATGTATTTTAGCAGATTAGATCATTTTGTCATATCTTCTCCAATAATTATTCAACTCATAAACCAAGGGTTTCCTCGTATTCATTTCACTCAGTAGTTTCCACTTAAACACGAAATTTATCAAATTTCAGACACCTGCAGATCCTCTATTCATTTCATACATAGTATTAAAACTGCATAACTGCTGTAGCATGCCGTGGTTTTTTTCACGACTTCGCAAAATACATATAATAAAAAACGAGGAAAGCTTTGGAAGATGGGAAGGTGTTGGTGTGCTTCTGACACGAGTATCTCTTGACTTTTAAGATATTTTTGGCAGTTTGATTTTAAGACTTTCCTTTCTTTTCTTTCTTTCCTTTTTTTTTGGCAATGACGCTTTTTTGTATTCGACGAAGAATATTATTTTTCTCTGAGGAGCCAGCTTAAGAAAAAAAGTTCCCTGTGCGGTGAAGAAAAAGATCTTGTGAAATACTTGATTTTTATACATTTTTACCAACAGCGACGACAGAAAATCAAAAGGATGCAACTTTTTAAACTTGATGGCTGTCCGTATCGCACCGACTGAAGTGCGAAACCACGTATCTCCATTGCGGTGTTTCAAAATTTCTATTCTTGTTTCATCTCTTCCATGAGAAACAATCCAAATTTACGATTTTAAATTTTGAACCAAATGGAGAAACGTCGTCCCTCATTTTGCCCAAAAATATGTATGTATAAAATTGAAGGCATTATGACTTTCCTCTCTCAACTTATATTCGTCTGTAACGATAAACAATGGGACGCGCTTGCTACGGCGCCTTGATACAAATATACAACCTCGACGGATGTCCTTATTGCGTTCAAAAAATTGAAGGCGTTTTGACTTCCTACGCATAATACCTGTAGTTGATTCGATCGACAAACGCGTTGGTCGGCGGCGACGGGGACTTGATGCAACTTTTTAAACTTGATGGCTGTCCGTGTCGCACCGACTGCAGTGCGAAACCACGTATCTCCATTGCGGTGTTTCAAAATTTCCGTTCTTATTTCATCTCTTCCATGAGAAACAATCCAAATTTACGATTTTAAATTTTGAACCAAATCTTCTGCTATTGAATACGAAAAATCATGGAGAATTTAAGTTTTATGTTGACCAGCTTCTCGAAAGAAAAATACAATTTCTAAGGAAGTCTGCAACGTCGCAAATGGAGAAACGTCGTCCCTCATTTTGCCCAAAAATATGTATGTATAAAATTGAAGGCATTATGACTTTCCTCTCTCAACTTATATTCGTCCGTAACGATAAACAATGGGACGCGCTTGCTACGGCGCCTTGATACAAATATACAACCTCGACGGATGTCCTTCTTGCGTTCAAAAAATTGTAGGCGTTTTGACTTCCTACGCATAATACCTGTAGTTGATTCGATCGACAAACGCGTTGGTCGGCGGCGACGGGGACTTGATGCAACTTTTTAAACTTGATGGCTGTCCGTGTCGCACCGACTGAAGTGCGAAACCACGTATCTCCATTGCGGTGTTTCAAAATTTCCGTTCTTATTTCATCTCTTCCATGAGTAATCCAAATTCACGACTTTAAATTTCGAACCAAATCTTCTGCTATCGAATAAGAAAAATCATGCTGAATTTAAGTATCATGTTGACCATGGTGTAAGTCGGCAATCACATAACTCGGAAAACGCGATTTTTCAGGGAAGGGAAAAAACTCTCTACACTCCTCATTTTTGAGACTAGAGGGGAAATAATTGTTGGAGACAGCAAGAATAAGATACTTAAAAGTCTCTTTCATCGTTTTGAATAATATTCTCATCTGTTAGGTGAAATGACCGAAAAACCGAGTTTTGTGTTTGTGGAAGTAAGGTCCAACACGGAATTCCGAGAGACGTGGTTGGCGAATTAATAATTCAAACGATTTTTTGCGGATGTTGACTGAATAAAGACTAAATAAGACTCTCCTTACTTTAAACGTAGCCTAAAGTTCCTTTTAAGAAACTTTAATTGGTAGCAAATCTTAAGAATAACACCGGAAAACAATTTGATGGCATAAGTCGGCAATCACATAGGGTAACTCGGTTTACAATCAACTCGGTTTACGACGTCGCAGACTTCCTGCCGTACTTTATTTTTTAAACTAAAACTACTCAAAGTCAATTCTTTAAAACTTCCGTGATTTGTTTTCTCTCTGCGAAGAAAATTCTGTATAAACTTCAAGGAATGATGTCAATTGGTTCTCTTTTAAAAAAAATAACGCAGAGGCGGAGATTTTCAGACACCGTGAACGAGATAATAATGTGATTGCGGACTTATGCCGTCGAATTACGAATTAAAATTGAATGAAGATAAAAATAAGCGGACGATTACTCAGTTATCCTTCGGATTAGATGTTAGATGTTAAAACAATAACACTGTTTTTGTTGTTTGAAGATTCCATGATGATGTATTAACTTTTAATTTTCCCTCCTAAACTGTTCACAATCCTTCCCGGGAGAGCGCGCGTTGTGTAGAAATGCGGCGCGACGGCACGAGTTATGTGTTATTGGAATTAACGCCGAGATATGTGTTTTGAGTTCTACGTTTTTAGGTAACTTCCAGATTTTTTTCGACTGAAATATTTTGATAGCAGGTAAAGGGCATCTACTACACTTCATTTCTGCAGCTAACTCAAAATCGCCAAAAATCGAGTTATATGATCGCCGACTGACACCGTCGAATATCGACGGTGAAACTACCAAACCACGTATCTCCGTTTGCGACGTCGCAGACTTCCTGTCATACTTTATTTTTTAAAGGAAAAACTACTTAACATCCAGTCTTGAAAATTTCTGTGATTTTTCCTCTTTGTGCGGAGAAAATTCCGTGAAAATTTCAAGGAATGATATTGATTTGGTCTACTTCAAAAAAATAAAATGTGAGCGTAGATTTTTAAACACCGCAAAGGAGATACGTGGTTTGGTAGTTTCACCGTCGATATTTATCCTTTAATCGGGGTAAAAAGCGGGCAGCAACCGTTAGTAGAAATAATGCATAGACCTAGTTTTGCGGCGATTTTAGCGTCGCGCAAGCCAGGGAAGCATTGGCGGATCCAGCAAATTGGCAACATTGTCTTTCCTCCATTTAATCTATGGAAATGTATCGATTCTTGGCGGGCCAGGTGCTCTGATAAGAATCGATTATTCAACATAGGTTAAAATGGAGAGAATCTGGTACCGCTAAATTGCTGGATCCGCCTCTGCAGGGAAGGAAGCGGTCGAGTGTCGAGTCATCCTCAGTGTGATGCGCCTTCAATCCAGCTAGCGGCAATGTGCCTATACACGTAATCGAATACTTATCGCAAATAACTCTCGCATTGCGTTTGGTGCAATGCCAGAAGTATTCATGCAGTCTTTTGGGCGCTAAGGGGCACGGGACCCGCCGCGCCGCGCCGCGCGATCGCCGGTACCTCACGTGCCCGGATCGGCCGGCGGTTCCCGCTGAATTTTGAACCGTAGGATTGGGCTTATGGAATGATTTATTGTGATTATAAATAAAGAAAAACGATTGCTTAAAAAATAAATTTAATGATGAAAAAAGCGGTAAAAATACAAAAAAAAAAAAAAAAAATGGTAGAAGAAGGAGCGAAAGAATGAAAAAAAATTAAGAAATTGGAGAAAGTGAAACAGTGGGAAAATAAAAACCAAACTTTCATAAAACTCTTAGTTCCACTAACTCAAATGGAATCTCCATGGAGATTCGTAATTGTTACTAAGTGAAGTAGCTCAGCGGTTGAGGGTGATATTCAACAGATGCGTATGATTTATTCTCATTTTTTCAGGAACAAGGAACAAGTCCTCTTTACTGATCTATGTCGAAAGAACAGAGGAACAGCCGAACCTAGAGATAAAAAAATCTCGGTGGAAAATCGTAATAAAAAGTTAGTGCGACCCTGCCAGGATTCGAACCTGGAATCTTCTGATCCGTAGTCAGACGCGTTATCCGTTGCGCCACAGGGCCCACGGATATGCTACGCTTAAATTTTACAAAATTAAGTTATGTATCAAAAATGATTTGTACATTTCAACAGAACAGAGAAATAATACGGCCTGAGAGCTTCAATTTCTTTGGCAAAAGGTTAACATCCATATCTTTTGCATTTTTAGGGTGTTTCAAAATGGCTTTGCTTTACGTAACAAGCTATGCCGTATGATGTAACCATGTGCAAGGCGGCTTTGGCAGCTTAGTGCTTACAATCTGTGCAGCTTACGGCATGGCATGGCATGGCTAGCAGTTTTTGTGATACAGACAGTAGAGAGCAGCACATTCAACCCTTTTTACCAACCTGATCATAATTTTTGCACCACTTCAACATTTTCCGCTTGAGATTTTCCAAGGGATGCTGCTTTAAAAGTATATTTAAATCATAAGTTTAAATCATTACGGAAATTTTTCATCCTCAATCTCTTTTTAAAGCCCCGTGATCCATGGTAATTGCGCGAATAGGAAAATGTAATCTTATGTCGGTTCACGCAGACTATTTTACAACAGTTGCCATTTTGTAAATTCTGGAAGATTCCACCCCGATTCCCCGAACCACCCAATAATCTCAAGTTCAACGCAAGGAGCCCCTGCCGTATCTTTTATCGCGTGTTTTTCCGTGCGGCAAGCCGTATCATTGCATCAGACTGATTGCACGTGCAGTTTTCAGTAATTTTTGTTTCTTATTTTTCGAATAAATCGGTGAAAAATGTTGTACGTCGCTCGAGTTGTTGGTCGTAAGACCCTTCATTGCTGTCTTTTTAACCCAAGTTACACCACAAGTGAAAATTTTAGCATTTATCTAAGCAAGGTAAGGGGGGCTAAGCCTATTTTTCTTACCTCATTTAATTACTTATCTCTGACCTATAACTCTGTAGAACTTCGGCCGGTAGCGCAATTGATTCCTAGGCTAGAACTCATCTCATGACCATGTGTCACTTTCATTCGCAGTCAGTTTCAGCTCCAGTGTAAGTACCTCTGGGAAACAGGATTCTTCATCGGCATGATGACCATGGTTACCTGTGCCAATTGCGGATGCTACCCGCTCGCCTTTCATGAACCTTTTTAATTGTGGAAACCCAAGTTTTCTAGTCATGCTATCAATTGCATCACACAAATCCGTGTTGCCTTGGGTCTTCCGCGATCTTGATGCTCACTTACTTTGTCGAAGTCCAATTGACCTGTTCTTGTGCTTCCCGTACCAGGCAAATTTAGATTAGAAATTCCAATTCCCTTATGAAATTGCACCTTTTGGTTGTGATAAGTGCAAGTTTCCTTCTAAATCTAAACCCAATCCTAACTTCTTATAAGTATCTAAATCTAATGATTTAGTCTGTACCCCTCTGAAGCAATTCTTCATAACCTCCAATGTGAGTATAGAGATAGTTGAACATAGGTAGCGTTAAAGTCTATTCTAAAATATATCTGGCGTTGGTGTTCTGCGGGGGGTATATAAGTTTCTGAAGAAGTCATTCCTAATAGAGAGAACCCATAAAGCAAACTATCAGCCCATTATGAATGGGCTTCAGATTTCTATCGATAGATTGCAAGATGGATCACTTTAAACTTTCGATGAAGTTGTGTTCAATTAATCAGTGCCCAGCCTGAATAGAGGAAACTAATTACACTAGATTACCTCTTCCATCCCACAATATTTCAGTAAAAATTGAATTATTCAAAATTCCTGAAATGGAAGGAAAGGTCTTTAAGTTTTTCTCACACGGAATATTTTCCAAGTTTAGTCAGTTGAAAATCACCAATTCTTACAATAAACTTTGATCTTGGTCACTTTTTAATAGGAGTCTCGTTGAGAATCTGTAAACTAAGATATTCTTCAATATGGGTACCTAACTACAGATCGGCTGATAACTTATTGAGACTGAAAGTTTCCACCTATAAGCTTTCCTAGGGTTTTCTGAGAAGGTTGCACTGATTCTTACATCAGTCAGTTGTATACCCATTTTCCTGTTTAAATATTTCTAGTTTTAGCATTTGATTCCAGGTTTGGGGCTTGTAAAAGCATCCTGGCTTTGTTTTAACCAAATTTTATCCCTATTACACCCACTTTCTCAGTGTATTCTTCTCGCATTTTACCGGGGGAGAATAGATTAACAGTTTCTAATTTGAGCTACTTCTTGGACTCCACTATATGTAAAATTCAGCTGCCTCATTTTTAGGTCTCCAGGCATACTTGTGGTTTCACCTTTTCCAAGTTTCTTTAGTTGCCATTGCTCTGTCTTGCTATCTCCACTTAGTGTTTGCTAGTTAAGCATTATACATAAGTAATGTTCATTCAAACATTCTTAAGTGTGATAATAAAGATACATTTATCTTGTTTCAGACCCCTGTGATCTTCAATTCGCGCATCTATGAATTCCAGCGGAGGTTCAAGTAAGTACTCATTCCTCCACCTGTCCAATTAATTTTAATCATTTTACGAAGTTAATTTCATTTTGCTAATTTGAAATTTGCAATTTCTCTACTAAATATTAAAAACATCCCTATGAGGGTGTCAGCGGGTCTAGGAAAATTATTCTGAGTCTCAGTCTGGTTCAGGGTTTAACTAATACTGAGAGTTACACTCTGAACAGTGAGTAGAAGAATCGTTTGCAATGAAGATTCAAAATTATAGTTAATGTAACGTTTCAAACCCGAGGGGAACAAGTTCACATCTTTCTGCAATTTGTCGTAAGTAAAATCGATACTAATAATTGTTCATTCTTTCAGCTACGTGTGCAACAAAGTGTTGATCTAAGAAGTCAGGGAATATTGATTATCCATGTCAGGGAAAACCTGGAAAAGTTTGGGAATCTTTCTCTGCAGGCCTGTAGACACCCTGCTCTACTGTACCCCTAATTATGGGCCCTTTTTTCCCGAAGACAGTTCAAGTATCACATATCAATGTGATACAAGTGTATTTGTGACTTGTCCTGCAAACTCCCAGAAAGAATTCCAAAATTTTGATTACACCTCATTTCAAGTCAGCACAGTTAAGGCATTGTGTTTGAATCACCTTTGTTTCAACCAACTTGGTGGCACTGGGGTAGGAGGTGCTGTCATGGTCGTAAGGAAAGGGACGTCTGTATAACGCGGACAGGTGACAGGGTCCCAATCCCATTACATGATATAATTTTACTTGATCGCTCTTCACTAATCTTTGAATTATTTACAGCTAGCATATTTGTTCCAAAAATATATCTAATTGTCAATATCTTTATTGTCTCTTGTAGATCAGAGCAGGTCAAGGGGACCGTCATCGGTATCGATTTGGGAACAACCAATTCTTGTGTGGCTGTTATGGAAGGCAAAACGCCAAAAGTTATTGAAAATTCTGAAGGCTCAAGAACAACACCCTCTGTCGTAGCATTCTCCAAAGGTATTATGAAGTGAATTTATTTTTAGTCATTTTTGATTAAAGTGTGATAACTCAACATATCTCCAAAATGCCTACTTTTCAGGGGAGGCAAAAGACTTTTTCATTTTCCATTTTATATAAACACTTACTTAAATGTTTAAATTATCGTATCAAAATTCTGTTCAGCAAGTATTTATTAGATGAGAATATAAAATTTGAGCTTCATTTCATTGGACTGAAAAATTGTGTCTATCATGATTTGCCGATTTGCATGAGTTTGCCTTTAATTTACACAGATTAGTGCTTTAAGTCATCTGCAAGCTTTAATTGCATATCTTTGAAATAAATTTTAATGTAGGAGATGCTTTGAAAGAAAATGATTCACTCAAACCCTTACTTTTTTCAGATGGCGAAAGGATTGTCGGTATGCCAGCCAAACGTCAAGCAGTCACTAATTCAGCCAATACTTTCTATGCAACTAAAAGATTAATAGGTCGCCGTTTCGACGATGCTGAAGTGAAGAAAGACATGTAAGTTAATAATTCTTCATGGGCATATTAGTCCACTTTTGTCATTTTGTTTGCGTTACTGTAACCTCACAGAGGGGCATGGTGCAAAATATGACTGAAAACTCGGGGTGCCTGAGTCCTTAGCACAAAATGATTTCTCATCTGAGATGGGGAAAAAGAAGAATAATATGCTGGCAAATGAGGACCTTCTTGTCTGTTCTGTTGAGAAAATTTTGAAGTCTAAAACATGAAGAGTGAAAGCATAAGAAATGTGAGAGAAACAAGCATTTAAGAAATTAGTTAATTCTCTAATTCCACCTAAACAAATGAAAATTGTCTTACATAAATGGATCTTGTCACTGTCAAAAGAACTGACACTTGGGAAGCAACACATTTTGTTTCCGTACCGATGGTTAAATTTGAGATCAGTGTAATAGAGACCTATCTCAGCAAAACGTGTTGCTTTTTCTGAGAGTGCTTAATGAGCTGAGTTGACAGCATTTTTCATAATTTTTCTCTGATCTGGGGATCCTAGAAAAATAGCATTAAAAGTGAGAAAACACACCACCCAATGATGTCTTCTGGCAGCATTTTCCACATGAAAACATGTGTTTTAGTAGAGTAGGTCATTTATTCGACTCTCCTCCAGTAATCAATTTAGAAACTGAAGATATTCTTGCTCTCAGTCCACTCAGTACTTAGTTTCCACTTAGACCTGAAATTCATCTAATTTCAGGCATCTGTAAAGTCCCCACAGTTTTTCTTAGCATTGCCCTGGTATCTTCTCGACAACAGCTTCTCTCTAGTCGCACAGTTTTTAAGTATGTTCTTGTGTGTGTTTCAGGAAAACTTTGTCCTACAAAATTGTCAAAGCATCAAATGGAGATGCCTGGGTGCAAGCTACTGATGGGAAAATGTATTCGCCGAGTCAAATCGGAGCCTTTGTTTTAGTAAAAATGAAAGAAACAGCAGAAAGTTACCTTGGAACTCCAGTGAAGAATGCAGTCATCACAGTTCCTGCCTACTTCAATGACTCTCAAAGACAGGTACATGTCCAATCAGGGGCTTTCTTTTTTCTCTTTGAAGTACTTTTTAAAGAGATGATTCAGTAAAATAAACAGTTCAACCTCGACTCTTGGCATTGGAATTGTTTGTCTTTTCAAAAGCTCTTTCTTTTATCATTGATTCTCTTCTTCTGCAACAGCTTGCATACGTTTTTATCAATCAATCAATCAATTTTTATCATTTTTTATTTTTTTGCAAGCATTTTTCGGAGTCCAATGAAGACTTTGGAGTAATTTTTGAGGAATGTACGTACTCATACTAAAATTAGAGAAAGCCCTGAAAGGTCGAAAACAAACTGTCGTCCTTCAAAATTTGGGGAAGATTCTAGTAGATTCTGGAGAAGAGAAATGAGTCTCGTTGTATATACATGCCTGTTGGGAGAAAATTTGAGTGACATATAGAAAGTTTTAGAAAAAACTACCAATCACTGCCATGTGATACCTACTGTAAGCCGAGAAAAATTCTAGCAAGTTCCAAAGAGGGCAGAAGAGCCTTATTTACCCACCACCCGCCACTTTGCATGTAGAATATTTTGAGAGGGATTGAAAGGAACCATGGGCCTTGGTTGCATAGTGTATTCTAGTAGCCTCCGTTGATGAGCCGACTGATGCAAGGTAGGAGCAGAGGAGACATTGACCAAAGAGCAGCATCAGGGATGGAGACCTCTGCACTGGGCTCGAACGATGTGACCTGCGAAGGAGTTTTTAAGGGTCCACAGGCCTGTGCTACAGTAATATTATAATCAGAATTGGATTTTAGGTTGTCACTTACTTCTTAGTGAAAACATTTTAATACCCAACTATTTATACCTCCTTTACCTTGAATTTTTTGTTACGCAGGCAACCAAAGATGCTGGTCAAATTGCAGGGTTGAACGTTTTGCGAGTAATCAATGAGCCAACAGCTGCTGCTTTGGCTTATGGCATGGACAAGACCGATGATAAAATGTAAGTCTCATTTTCTGACTTACTTATAGTGTTAAGCTCTTCAAAGTTTAATAACTGAAGTTAAAAAGTGTTTATGGCTTGGGCCTACATACTGGGAAGGAATAGCCTTATCAAATTTATTGTTGTCATCAAATGCAATTTTTTGTTAGAAAACTCGATGTGAGCTTTCAGTTCAGTTAATCATTTCAACAAATAAAAATGAGAACTCAGCTTTTTTAGCTCAACAGGTAAATATCTGACCTAAAAGCAGTTCCTATCTCATAGTTTATTATTTTTTCTCTATATTAATATGCCTCCTCATGAGGGACTGAACTGAAACATGGACTTGACTGCAAAATTCTCCGGAAGTCACTGTTTCTTAAATATTCGGTATTTCCAACCTGTCCACAATATTTACCCTGCTAATCTTTATTTTCCAGCATTGCCGTCTACGATCTGGGTGGTGGAACTTTTGATATTTCAATCCTAGAAATTCAGAAAGGAGTTTTTGAAGTTAAATCAACCAATGGTGACACATTCCTTGGTGGAGAGGATTTCGACAATGTTTTAGTGAATCATCTCGTCACTGAATTCAAGAAAGAGGTAAGTGGTTAGCTTTAACACATCGAACTTAAAAGCCCGTAGAAACTTTGCTTCACACATTGATAACATGGCCTAGCCATGTATGAATTCTCTGGCTGCCCCAATTACCCAAGACCAGTACTGCCTTGATATGACAAAAGTAGGTATGGGCAATGCCTCCGTGTTCTGTATCGTCTGTCTGGTTCTAAAACTCCACCTGAAATGCCGGGAATTTTAAAGTATCCTTGTTTTTGACCTGGTTAGAAGAAGATGCTCTTCGACAACTGATATGAAACTATTCTGTCTCACAAATCTATTACAATGCTTTCGAAACCCCTTATTGTTGAGTCATCTATCATGAGAGTTTCTCCATGCAATCTCTGTAAGGAGAGTCAGAGGTATTTTCAGAAAGGCCTCCATTGAAAACTACTATTTTCAAAGTAGGACACTTCAAATAATGTCTCAAATAATCCATAAAGTAAAGTTACGTCTACAGATCATCAATTGTCGAAGATTGAATTTTATAATGAAGGTATTCCATTTACAGTAATTTCGTCAATTTTTAAAAGCAGGAATATCTTGCTAGCAGAAAACACAAAAAAAGCAGTTGGTGTCCATTATTTCCAGCCCTCTAAAGTCCTGCTAACCCTAACTTTTCGGTAACTTAGACTTTAATCATTTAGTTCACTGAAACTGAAGAACAATCCCCAAAGTTTCAATCAGCATCAAGTTCAGTACTCATCAGTCGGAAAATCTTCTTAATGAATTGAAAGTATTAATGGCGGTGCCAATTGTTTAACCTACTCAAAGCGATTTGAACTCTGAATTTTTCCTATTGACTTTTTTTTTTTTGTTTTTTTTTTTTTTTGCTTTATATATATAATGAAGTGTGTTACTACTCAAATGTTTCCTCTTACAGCAAGGAATAGATGTCACAAAAGATGCAATGGCAATGCAGAGGTTGAAAGAAGCTGCAGAGAAAGCTAAAATCGAACTCTCATCCTCCTTGCAAACAGACATTAACTTACCCTACCTCACGATGGATGCTAGTGGACCTAAACACATGAATCTTAAGGTAAATATACTTCAATTTCAATGCTTTCTTGAACAATTGCCCAATATTTGAAAATGGTATCGAGTCATCAATCAAACCTTTTCTAAAGAACCTCTAAAATAAAGGCAGATCAACAAAGTTGTCACATTTCCATTAGAGTGGCTATTTTGGAGACTTGTGGTACGTAGAAATTACAGGCTCTGCTGCTTGATTCAAATATACCCAATGCCATTTAATGTTAGATTATTAGAATTGCTATCACCTAGGTCTACACACATAGCTTTAAAGTAGCAATGAGGAAGAGTGCGCCAGAATGAACAAATGCTGAAATATGAAATTTCTCTCGTGATCTGCAAGAAACCCTTTGGACTATTCTGGGCTTCTTTTTTTCCGCAGTGATCTCTTAATCCAAGGCAAAAGGTTAAACAACAGTTTTTCAACTACTAGTCTGCTGATGGAAAATTGCCTCCATTATTAAACCTTTGATAGTCCCAAACTCATTTAAGGGATTTTCATCTAAAAAAACTGTTACCTAAGTATCCTCTATTAAATTAAAATTCCCTTTTCTCATGCTTGTTTCTCTCTTTTTAGCTAACGAGGTCAAAGTTTGAAAGTCTAGTTGCAGACTTAATCAAAAGGACAGTTGCACCATGTCAAAAGGCTATTCAAGATGCTGAAGTTGGCAAGTCAGATATCAGTGAAGTTCTTCTAGTTGGTGGTATGACAAGGATGCCAAAGGTAAGTGTGCTTCAACGCAAGTTAATTTCCATACAATACTGAATTTTACACCGTGAAGTAGCCCAGACTTAGTGTACAACTTCTGTACTCAGATAATTGTTGAGTAACTGTATTTATCAAAAATTGTTAAGGAGCAAAAATTTTGGGCAGGAGGGGATATGCTGGGCATGTGTAAGATAATTCCTCAGTATATTTTTAACAAAATAAAAAAAAAAAAAAAAAAAAAAAAAACACACCAACAAAATGACCTTAACTGTATATAACAAAGTGGAGAAATAGTGCTGGGTCCACACCATTTTGTGGGGAAATCAAAGCCGAGAAATTCGAACAATTTCAATTAGAGTAAAATTTTTTTAACTTTGATGAGTACCAGTACAAAAGTGAGGGGCGAGAGTGTCAGGCAGTTTGCATTAGAATGTTACGTTGAGGTCATGCCGAGAGATCCATTTCGGGTCATATTCATGACGATGTTTTAGTGCCGTCTTGGATTTTGCGGAATGCTAATTTGGGTTTACTGACGAGTGTGATCTACTGATGAGGTCTGAAAAGTCCCAAAACTTAATAGATCTCTCGGCGTGACCTCATTTTATTATTCCGATGCAAACTGCGTGAGCTGAACATTCTCCCCTCTCGGTTTTGAACAGGTACTCATTTGAGCTCAAATTTTTTGACTTCAGTTGTAATTTTTCAGCTTTGATTTCCCCACAAAATGGTGTGAATCCAGCACCATTTCTCCACCATGTACATTTTTAATTAAAGCTAAATTCAGCAGAAATTTCATACCCAAAATGAGGTAATTATTTTTCAACAATCGCATTTTCAAACTATTGTAAACGTAATTGCATTTTGAATTTCTGGAGCCTTGAGTATTACCCATGTATTTTGAGCCCTTGAGACAATCATCAACCTTTATTTTGCCCCCAGTCCTCTTGTTTCCTGTTAAAACCCTGATCTTACTCATTAAAGAGGATTTTTGCTCCGTCTTAGAAAGTAATTTTTATCGTTGTGTCGGCAACAATCAGCAGCATATTGTTTATGCTAGGTATCTTTGGTATCCATGAACAGGTCATCAAGTAAAAATTTGTTTTGAAAAAAATTGGCATCGTTACGTAATAGAACTTTTTGGTCATTTTCTGACCTTAATGGTAAAATATTCAAGAAATCCCCATTCACATCTCTCTTTTCTAATGAAATTTGTGTTTTAAATACAAAATAAGTTACGAACATTTGATCTTTTTTGCAGGTCCAACAAACAGTACAGGAAATCTTTGGTCGCCAGCCAAGCCGAGCAGTAAACCCCGATGAAGCAGTAGCGGTGGGAGCCTCAGTTCAGGGAGGTGTTCTTGCCGGTGATGTGACAGACGTCTTATTGCTTGATGTCACTCCTCTCTCTCTAGGTATCGAAACTCTTGGTGGTGTCTTCACAAGGCTTATCTCCCGTAACACAACTATCCCAACCAAGAAGAGTCAAGTTTTCTCCACTGCAGCTGATGGACAAACTCAAGTAGAGATTAAAGTTTACCAAGGTGAACGTGAAATGGCCTCCAACAACAAGCTCCTTGGACAGTTCACCCTTGTCGGCATCCCACCAGCGCCGCGTGGAGTTCCTCAGATTGAAGTAACTTTTGATATTGATGCCAATGGAATTGTGCACGTTTCAGCCAGAGACAAGGGAACCGGAAAGGAACAGCAAAGTAAGAATCTGTTTTTTTCCTCTTACTTCGAATATATTCTTAAAGAACACTCTTTTTGGCATACCAGTGAGCATACTACATGGAGCTTACTCACTTTAAAGTCCACTGTGAAAAAAATGTTCCTCTCTTTATTGCAATGCCGTCAATGATCGCAACCTTTTTGTTCAATTATTCTTACAATTAGTTAAAAATTAGGTAATTTTCATGAAGAAGTGGAGTAATTCTTGTCATTCCTAAAGAATTCATAATTTTATTTCACATTCAGTGATAACTCTGAATATACCCTTAAGTAAAGTATAAAAGCAGAGCTATGTATGCGCATCTCGGTACGCTTCTGATAGTTCATAGTTTGAAACTATGCTTTTTCAGGGTTTTTTGGAGGTCTCTAAAACTTAGAAAATCAGTGAGTTTTTTGTTACCTGGAAAGAAATAAGAAATTTTGCAAGCAGCAGGTAGCAGAAGTGAGAATACGAAATGAAGAGAAAACAAAATTTTAGGCGGAAGTTTTATTAGAATGTCAGGAAAAGTCAGGGAATCCGAAAATTTTGGAGTCACGGAAAAGCAAAATTAGTCAGGGAATTGGAAGATGAGGAAACTATGGGAACTTTCAATGTGAAACTTAAGTGTGGTCTCTTTTTTTGGTCTACTAATATTGTAATTTTTTATTTTAGTTGTCATCCGGTCATCTGGTGGTCTGAGCAAAGATGAAATTGAAAACATGGTTAAGAGTGCTGAAGAATACGCCCAAAGTGACAAGATCAAAAAGGAACGAGTTGAAGCTATAAACCAAGCAGAAGGAATAATCCACGACACTGAATCCAAAATGACTGAATTCAAGGATCAACTACCATCTGAAGAGGTATGAATTTGTCTTCATGTAATAGTAAATTTTTTGAAGTTCCATTGAAAGAACTTGTTCCATAAATTTTGCCGCTCCCTTCTGTCTTGGATAATTGTGTAGCTTGGAAAGTAAAGTTGGAAGTAAAAAGCAACAAAAATACTTCATTAAATGTTGTATCTAATCAGGTGATGTCAATCCGCTACCTTTTTTATATCTTTACTGACGTGCAGTCGCTCAGAAGTCAGTGTTTTCCCTCAGCTCAACATTAAAAATTAATCACCAAGAAAATGCATGGGACCTAAATCAAATGTTTTAAGAGCGTTTAGTTTTCAGTCTGTATATTAAGAAAAAATTGCAATTTCTCTTCATGACTCATTTTATCTAGGTACACAGCCAAGAACTGTTGCTATAAGTCTCAGTGATCATTTATTACAATACGTACATTATTCTCGTATGCTTTTTTGGAGGTTACTTAATCCTTTTGTTTCTTATCACAGTGCGACAAGCTGAGGGAACAAATGAGCAAAGTTCGGGATATCTTGACAAAAGGAGAAGAAGCAGACCCTGAAGAAATTCGCACAGCAACCAATGAACTGCAGCAAGCTTCATTGAAACTATTCGAGATGGCATACAAAAAGGTAAGGATATTGACAAGATCTCACCATAAGACCCTGTGAGAAAATCCAGGAAAAATCATCACATGCATTCACTTGTGTATAACACGTATTTTTTTCCACTTTTGAATGTTCGAAAAGTCCTCTATGCACTAAACACGAAGGTCAAGAATTCGAGTTTTTTTCGGCCAGGCAAAATGCGTGATAATGCAGTAACCAGCGGCAACATCCCTGTGTAGCCCTGATCACTTGATGCCTTCGCATCTGCTTTTTAATTGCCTTCTACCTCCACTGTCCCCACCATTTGCCAAGATAAGTCACCTGGTGCACTTGGTTTCTTCTGCTTATTTCGCAGCAAAATCTTTGAGCATTGCACAAAACTGATAGAATGCGTGATTTCGCTTTTGAGCTCCTGAGAAGAATTCAAATTTTTCGATCTCGATTCTGCTCTCTTCTCAGTGTTATAAGTCTGCAATTTTTTTGTGTATTTTATTTTTGTGTGTCTTACTGTACACATAAAATCTTCCCACGCATTAGACCCAAGTAAATCCAGTTTTCCTTCTTATTCCGAAGCCAGGGAAAAGTTGGAACATTTTCTGTAGAGGGCCAAAAAAGTATTTAAAATCTTAATGTAATTTGCACAGTTGAACATGGTTTATCAAGAAGTTATGTCCCTGATGGCATCAAGTTGTGAGAAAACTCATGAAAAATTAGACAATCCTCCTTTCTCATTTTTGAATCGCAGAAATTCCCATTTTGCTTTATATTCACGCATTTTAAAGGTAAACAAATTCATGGATTGTTTAGTTTTGTTGTGTTTTAAGCGCTTGGCAATTAGCAAATGTGTCCATAAGATTTTATTAATAATTATTTTGTAATCAACATCTCAACTTCAGGACTCAGGACATCCATCTTCCAGAAATTCATTTTGCTAATTTTTGCCAACGCTGTTGTTTCTATGTTAATTTAACACCGTTTCGCTGATGAAGAAAATATTCTTATTTTACTTAGTGCATTTTCTTGAGTTAAGTTTTCATGCTTGAACTCACAAAATATGTGTCTTTCAGATGGCAGCCGACCGAGATGGTAGCAGCAGCTCCAGCAGTAGCGAAGAACAATCCAGTGAAGAGAAAGGTGAAGAGAAAGAAAAGAAAGAAAACAAGCAGTGAGGTACTAAAACTACAAACAATTAGTTTCAAGTGTAATCCTGCCTCTGGACTGAAGAAAGTGCATTTCAAAACATCATGTTGAATTAGGATGACGTTCAGCATCTGTTCCTAAGTGATTTTTCTCATCAGCATCATCTATGAGAGTCTTCTGCTCCATGAAAGAAATGTTTATTTGATTTTTTTGTTCCTTAAGTAAGCCACCGCTTGATAAAGGTGTCTAATCTCTTCTTGTTAGTTTTTGCTCTTCTATTTTTCCCTGTGGAGAGTGTATTTTAGTGACTAAGGGGCCTAACTTGAGTGAAAACGAAAGCAATGGAGACCATAATCAGAATTATGAAATAAATTTCTGATTCTATACGACAGCACACTTGAGATAGTCAGAACATCAGATTTTGATGGCTCCTTTTCTTTCGTTTTCTCTTACCATGATCTTACACTTTCTCAAACTCAGTCTTTTTTGTTCAGAATTCTGTGAAATTTTCTCAACAGGTATTATGGCATTCACAACTCGATATATGTACATTTTTAAATCCATTAAAAGAAGCATTTAAGAGATCCCAATAGACGGTGTCCCAAAAACAAGTGCATTATTTTCAGATCGTCTGAGGTTATGATTTCATCTGTGCTGTACTATTTGTTTCTGGAACGTGTAAATATTTGTGTACCTTATGCCCCTTTCTGTTGAATCGAATGTCTGTGCGTGAATGTGAATGGAATTTTTTTTTCTTTTGTACGACTGTCACCATGAATTTATTTTTGCTTAGGTCTTTCGTGCTAGGCTTGAATGGAATCCCTTAGTTTTTAAATTAGTGAGAAATTAGACTCCCCCTTCACACCTTTCCAAGCAAGCATACATATTCGCATATGTATATAGAATTGTTATTCCTAGTATCTCAAGCGCTCCTATAAATATGCCATCACTATATTTATAGCATTTTTTTAATGTTGAAGGAAAATGACCTTGTTTTCAAATTGATATTGTAAAGTTTTAATAAAATCAGTTTTTTTTTACTTTTGAGTTTTCTCTTTCATGAAGAAGTTGCCCAACATAAGGGTGTTTAAACGAATTCTTGCTGGAATGCTATAGGTATCATCTCTTATCGAAACTGGAGCCATTACCGACAGTGGCGATGATATCGTTAGCAGCCCGCCTTATCGAAGTTTTGAGAGCCAGCATTCAATGCATTGTTGCCTTGTGTGTCGGTTTGTCAAACTGCCTGGCATGGCGGCGCATATAATAGATGTACAATTGGCAACAGTTTATTTTTGTCAGCTCCAAAAACTCAGATCGCTATCAGTAAGAGCGATCTTATCGTAACTTTTTCTTAATGGAACTGTTTTGGTAGCTTACTAACAACCGATAAAACAGCTCTAGCCCAATTGCAAAAGCACAAATTACTGTCAAGTGTAAGCTCTGTCTTTTCAGGCTTTGGATCAAGTTCAGCAAAGAATAATTTTTTTTTTTTTTTTTTTAAAGAAAATCTCAATTAAGGAGGCTGAACTAATATTATCTAAGAATAATTTTGCAATAGAATTCTGCTGGATTTCTTAATTAATACCTCCTACCAACAATTTAGCAACTGAATATTGCTTGCTGGATTTTTTACCTACTGTATGAGAAGGTTTGCTTCTGCCTCATTGACAGTGAATGGTTTAACCTTGGTTTTGAGGGGGAAAAACTTGTCAATCACTTATTCAATCTCAACGCACACATTATATGAAAGATGAACGATTCTCATAAGTTGTAGAGAAGGGTTACTGAAAGTAAAGATAACTAATGCTTCCGAAGCAAATTGAAATCATTCATGGGGAAGAAACTTGGAGGCTACTATGATGTTTCCTGTTGCAACTAAGATGACTGTTCCACCCCAAAAAACTATCTAATCAAGATCAGCAGGTGAACAGTTATAGCTTTTGAGTGAAAACTTCAGGTGAACAATTTTTTGGGGAAAAAAATGTAATAAAAAGTCTTAAATTTTTTCTTTTCTTTAATTTAAAAAGTACCAAAAAAAAGAGAGAAAAAAAGAAAAGTACAGAGGTATACAATACTGAAAATTGACTAATAAATTAAAAGGCCTCCAAACCTCACTTCTAGAAATTACAGCCACGATGGATGATTAATTTTTTTAACTTCACTGCAAAAATAAATTTACGAACAGATATTCATTCTTAAATCACCAAATTTCTTGAATGAATTGCAAAAGTGAAATTGGTACCAAGCTGAGCAGTGAATTTTTGTAAGGATTTCTGAATCTTGCATTGATTCTTGCAGTTACTTCATTGGTTACGGCCCAGAATTATCCCTCTCGACTGGATGACCAGAAAAATTAGTGCTGAAATCAATGAAGATGTACAAGGCTCCACATGGTACTATACAAACAGCTCGAAGGCAATTTCGAATGTGAAGTTTCAAAATTTCTGTCATTCTTCTCAGAAGAAGACTTGACAAATTTACTGCTTGAAATTTTAACGAAACTTCTTCATTGAGAGGTGTATTGTCATGACTTAAATTAAATGGCAGAAATGCTAGTTTTGTGAAAAATTTATAAAACTTTAGTTCACGTTGATTATGCCGTATTCATTTACTTCTCTCACACTCCACTGTGCTATTTTATTTGCCATCGAGTCATTAAAATTTCTTTGCTCGTGGCTACTACTAGGTTCATTTTTTAAATGATTTAAAACGGAGTCCATACATAGTATACATTGCAAGACAAACGTGCCTTTTCTACTTTACACACTCTCGCTCCACTTACTTATTAAATTATTGTTAGGACTGAGAAAGAAGGATTAGTAATAACCAGGCTTTCTTTACAAACTTTCTGAAGGATAGGATGTTGCACTGAACATCACCTTGCATACATGTAAGAAAAAAAATCACAAATTAATGGGCTTCTTTTTAAAATAAATAAATCAATAAATATATAATTTGTGACGAGTAGAAAAATTATTTTAAGCTGATTAATTGCATTTATTAATTTTACGAAGGTAAATTTCATCAAAGCAAACTATCAGATCGACAATAAAATCCAGAAATTTATGTACGTTCATAAGATTTATTTTAAGGTTTTTAGCACAGTCTCTTGAGGGGGGGATTTTAACCTTCTATGAAACAAAAAGAATCAAAGAAATCCTTCATGGTAATTGAATATGTAGACAATATTTGGAGGAATAAGACTAAAAAAAGAAGATAAATTCAAAGATTAAAATCTAATGAAGAAAAATAAATAAGTAAAGAAATAAATAAATTAGTCAATAAAACAACTAGAGCTTGAATTACGGAGATACGAACTCTCCCATCCGGTATCAATGATTTGTGTTGATATTTTGGGGTATAAATTGATGAAATGTACGGTAAGAAGCAAGAAAAGGATGAAATAAATCAGCACATACTTCTTAATAAAAAATCCTATAGGTGACTAATTTCCCCTCCGTGTTTTAATCATTTTTAAAGATCTTTCGTCAAGATCCTGAGCAAAAGATTATTGCAGCACAGCTAGAAACTAAGACGGGAGTAATTAAAGAGGGGAAACGCGAGAGCTTAATAGAAATGTGCTTTCTCTGACATTTCTTTTCATTGGTGAGAGTTGACTGCTGGTTCTTCTTTTTCTTCTTCTTTGTTTTTATTCGGATCATCTGGCTTCATGGCAGGGAAAAATAGTACTTCCTAAAGAAAACAAAATAATAACAAGAATGAGCAGAGTCCAAAGGTTTGTTGAACAGCAAAGTTATAGTGAACTGACAACTTACGATGAAGTGCAAAATAATGAATGAACTGTTTCATTCATCCAAAAAAAACAAAAATTGAGGAACAAAGGGTGACCAAATGAAGAGAAAATAATTGAAAAAATGCCGAGTTTCCTGCAACTTCCAAGGAGAAAAATTCAGAAAATTTGATACTTGCAGGCAATTTCTTGTGTTCTTTTGACGAACTACTTGATACTTAAGAAGGGTTGAAAATTAGTTCAATAGGATGGTCTTTTTGTATTCCCATACTATCTCAACTGTGATGAGTCTTACTTCAGTGCATACTTTAAGAGGTGGTTAATAGCCTAATGCTTTTCTGAGGATCCCTTGCAAAGTTTGAAATCGTAAAATTGGAACTGTTATGAACATACTGATCATGGCTTAAACTTAATTTGATGTTATAACTTACCTTGATATTATTTGAGTCAGTTAGGAACATTGTTAATCGGTCTATACCAAGACCCCAACCTGCGGTTGGTGGAAGACCATACTCTAAGGCTGTGCAGAAATTTTCATCAACTAACTGTGCTTCATCATCACCGGCCGCTTTATCCTGAAAATGAGAGAGAATTCTTTCAATGAGCATTTAAAGAAGCAATGATGAAAATTGAGGAGCTCTCCGAAAAAAGGGCACTTACCCATAAGGGGTCCGGAGGGGGGTGCTTTCCTTTCCCCGGATATTGCAGAAATGGATTCTTTGTATCCTAATGTAAGTATGCCCTGAGTTTCAACTCAATGAATCAATTTTTAGAGCCAAGAGACCAAGTTTTGTGCGGCTCAGTCAAGGGTCATAACCTATTTCCAGAAACTGCAGTTAGGCCAATTTTTTCAGTCCAATTAGATCTAAGTACCGTTGTACCAAATGGTAGCAGAGCTGGCTGCAAATCGCTGCTTAGTATCATACCTTATTCTCTCTAGGCACTGTTGTGAAGATAACGTGCAATCCTAACGGATGGGTGGGGAATACTTTTGACAGCAAAGCATTTTTTCTTACTTCTAGTATGCAGATGAGACCTTACTTGACCTCATTTTTATTTAGAAACTCATTCATACTTCAATAGTCGAGCTTTGAAAGCCAAAACCTATGACCACCGGTCCACTTCTGGCACAAACGGAGGAGTTAAAAAAAAAATCCTCTCACAACACTGGAAGAAGTGTAAGTTTTACCAATGATCGTCACTCATTCTAGGGTGTATAAACTTTGGTCTAAGGGACCAGGTTCCAATGTAAGTCACTATCAGTGGCCAGAAACTAATAATGAAAACTTCAAATACGTTTTTCTAACAAAGCGATTATTCCGCAAGTGCCCTATTCCCAGAAAGCTCCTTAATTATGAGAAAGAAACAATAAAATGTGTTTTCAAGGTATTATGGAGAATAAGAACCAAAATTAAGATGTTAAGGGCCAGTTACAAGTCCCAACTGAAAACAAAAGAAATACAAGGTCTTTCTGACAAAATGTTTGAGCTACTAAAATTTCAAGCCAAGCAAAAGCCTTGTAAAGAAAACTAGACAATATATTTTGATACTCACTTTTGCCTGTTGTTCAAATCTTTCTCGTTGCACAGCAGGATCGTTTAACTCTGTGTATGCGTTACAAATTTCTTTTTTCATTGTAAATAATTCAAATCTTTCCGTCAGTCCTGGTATTGATCTGTGCCATTTTGCGAGCGGAGACATCACTTGAGGATGATCACAAATGAAAGTGGGATTGATACACTTCTCTTCCAAAAATTCACCAACCAGCTGAAATATAATTGCATTAAATTTAGGTAAAATTGAAAGGAATCATTGAAAGTAGTCACTTAGTATGTAGAGTAGACAGCCACATGACTGGCTACAAGAATGATGGTTGTGTAAGACAGACAATAGGTTGGTTGCATTGGTGACAGTTTGTTTGGATGACGTTGAGAAAACTAGTCATATCTACGATATGAGTTTTGAAGGAAGACCTTTAAGCAATAGTGAGAACTGATATCACATCCTTGGTGAAACTCCCAAACGATGTATCTTGTTTGCAGTGTTTAAAACTCTTTGCTCCTGTTTCTTTTTTTCTTTTCTATAAAAAGGGGAACAAATCAACATCATTTCTTGAAGTTTTCTCAGGATTTACTTTACACAACAGAAAATTCACGGGGGTTTTTAAGAATAGACGTTGAGTAATTCTCTATTTAAAAATAAGGTGGAGAAATGGTGCTGGGTCCACACCATTTCCCAGGGAAATCAAAGCCAAGGAGTTCCAAAAATTAAAATTAAGAGTCAAAATTATTTTTGAGCTCTTATGCGCACCAGTAGGAAACTGAGGGGGGAGAGTGTTCAGCTCAGGCAGTTTGCATAGGAATATTAAGTTGGAGTCACGTCAAGAGATCTATACCGGTTTGGGCCTTTTTAGACCTCATCAGTAGATCACACTCGGCAGTGAACCCAACTTAACATGCCGCAAAATCCAAGACGGCATTAAAACACCGTCATGGATAAGACCCGAGGCATGACACAAAAGTGTGATCCTTGCGCTATCTACCGTCGCCGCGAAATACGCGATTTTTCTGGCGGTTTTGCAAAATCATTTAGAGTTACGCGTTCATCATTTTGATATTGCAGCATATACGCGAATTTACAGCAGTTGATTAAGAACATTCAAGATTACACAATTTTCAACTCAAAATCGCTGAAATTACTCCCACTGCACCAAGTGATGAGGCGTGAGAAAATTTTGTGTTGTGGTGGTGTAAAAGTAAGCATACACTAAAGAACTTTCAACTTGCCTGGTTCTCATTTCTGAGTAAGTAAAAATAAAAAATAAAAATAATAAGTTATGCCTTATGAAAACTAGAGTTCTTTGTATGATGCGTCAAAGTCACCAAACAGAATATCATAAAAAAGAAATTAACTGTCATAAAATAAAAATAAAAGCTCCACCATACCTTATCTAATAACCTAGCAGCAGTTCTGGGAGGTGGACACTCAATTTCATGTTTCACACACAAATCACTGAGTTGTTTAGTTGCTTCAGGAGTAGATAATTCTGTTGGTGAGGGAAGCTTCACTTTCAGAATTTCTTCTAAGGCTGGGAACATGTACAACCGTTTGAATGGAGGAGTAAAGTCAACTTCAACAGGGTTGCCAGCTTCGACACCATCTGGATGATACGTCACTTTGTAGGAGCCATGAATGCTTTTCACCATTCCTGCAAACACAGCCACAAAGGTAAAGTACAGCTGCTATAGTTGAGTCTTCATGTTACAATATTACAATTAAAAAAAGAAATTTTTGTAATTACAGGAATAATTTAAGAAAATATTTGAGCAAGAGACTCACTTATTAATTTGAGAGATTTGTGCGAATCGTTTTAAAGCACGTTATCAAGTTTCTGTTAAAAATTCAAGGCTATACACTCGGTAAAACCAATTATGATATTCAAGGTAAGGTAGAGAGGCAACCAAAGTCATCTGGAAACTAAATTAAAGCTAATTACGCTGTCTTGCGTACAAGGTAATGTATCTTGTCTGTACTGTTTCAGTATTTCTACGCACATTTTATTTATTTCATGAGAAAATTGTTGCTTGAATTAGTCTGAAATTTTGAAGCTTTTTCTAACCAGAGTTCAGAAAAATCACAAAAAATTTCAGAAAAATTCTTGAGACAAATCTCCTATTAGCGAATAATGAAGTATCAGTATTTCTGAGCACATTTTATTTATTTCATGGGAAAATTGTTGCTGCAATTAGTCTGAAATTTTGAAGCTTTTTCTAACAAGAGTTCAGAAAAATCACAAAAAATTTCAGAAAAATTCATGAGACAAATCTCCTATTAACAAATAAAATGTGAATAATGAAATACAGAAACAGCGCAATAGAGAAGCATTCCTTCATGCCAAATACAATGATTTGAGCGATATCTACAATTGATACAAAAAATTTATGCTAACAGCGGTCTTCTTGGATGGTATGCAGCAAGAATGGATCCACTGTGATATACAGTAAAAAAAAAAAAAAAAAATAAAAAAAATAAAAAAGGCACAACTGGTAGCAATGGTTCCACACACTTTCTACATTGACTATTTTTATATCATGACTTCGCTGATATATATTGTAAGCAAAATGCAGCTCTACTTAAAACTCAATGCTTCTTAATATTTATTGTGATTCATATACCTGACAATAAATCTTCAGTTATTTGCATGAGGTCATTGTAATCAGCATAAGCCATATAGAACTCACAGGTGGTGAATTCAGGATTATGTGTCAAGTCTATTCCTTCGTTGCGGAACTGTCTGCCAATTTCATATACTCTATCAATGCCACCTACAATTAACATCTAGAAAGCAGAAAACCAAAATTAAATTATAAAATACGATTGTGAGTGCGTACTTAAGAGTGACATAAACATGAAAACATAAGCTGACCTAAATTACAAGCCTCAATCAATTGTGTGAAGAATCAAAGTAAAAATCCAAAACTTGGATTCCATTCACTTTGGCCACAGCTGCAATTGCATATTATACCCGATTTTGCGATCTTGGTCTTTTATTTTTGGAGGATCATCTTGGCTGTCTTCAGTTAAAGAGTAATCAACTTTTCTTGAAAAGCAGAGGTCTACAAGTTAGAAACGGTTTGCAGATTTCAAAATTCATTCTTATGAAGAACATTTAAAGCTTTCACATTTCAGTTTGAATGATTCTTGGGTCATTTTCCTTGTGTAAGAAGACTTTTGAATGATAAATAATGATTTGTTTATTGTGTCCTGCTACTTAGTTGGTTTCTATTTGTGTGTTGAAAGAGGAATAAAATTAACAAACGGAGGGAGACCAAGTATTCGGCTGGACCCTTAGTGATCATTTACTAGTAAAACTGATTCGTATGAGGGAACTGAGTGACAATTCATCACAATGTTTCTTGTGGTGATGGTTTTTTATGAACTACAACAAGCGGGAAATGAGGAAAAACACAGTTAACATTAAAATACCTTCAGATATAATTCAGGGGCTATCCTCATGTACAGATCCATATCGAGTTCATTGTGATGAGTTACAAAAGGTTTGGCAGTAGCACCTCCCGCAATCATATTCATCATTGGAGTCTCAACTTCTAAAAATCCAAGCGCATCTAAATACTTTCTCACATAAGATATGATCTGGGCTCGAACTATGAATTTCTGTCGAACTTTATCGTTCAAAATTAAATCTAAGTACCGTTGACGAAATCTTGTTTCCTGCAAATTCAAAGAAAAAATATCTTTTAACATGTAAGAAATTTCAAAGGATGTTGTAAGGAAGTTCAAAGAACTTACATTCAAGGGTTGATCAGACATCATTGAGCAGTGCTTAACAGGATATTCCCCTTAATTAAATAGAACCTACATATTTCAGGGAATAATTTGGCATAATCTTATGCTAAATCACTGCTACAATTGAGAATGCACATTTAATAGCCAAGGTAGCTCTGGGTTGAAAGAATGATTTCTTGTTGACAATGTTTGCTGATGCGTTCCTTTGGCTGAGCAGTGTTTAAGACAGACTAGCATTAGGGATAACATATTCATCTACAGGAGTGGCAAAACGACCTGAGGGGCTTGAGAGCTTAGCAGACGTGGGCAATGATCACCAATGCTTTTGGATTCAGCCTCAGAAACTGGGATGGGTAATCGATAAAATTTGGAAAAGATCCCTATTTAAGTAACACATTTAAAAAAAATTCCAAAGTTCTGCATGTAAGTCTCTTTTTCAATTCCAAGTATTGATACTTCATAGCTGCTTAGTGATGACAAAGTCTCCTTTCTCAGTCGATGCTTGTGTTTAAAGACCATATATTCTTAATGGCGAGTGGATTATAAAGAGTAAAAAAGATACATACCTTATCTTTCAATCCAAAATGCAGGTGAGGCAACATGTGTAAACAAGGAGAGAGAAGAGTAATACTTGTGGGGACAATGGACAGTTCGCCTTTCTTGGTTTTGCCAGGATGACCTCTACATCCAATTATATCACCCCGCCGTAGTTTATCAACATCATTGAAGAATGCTTCCTCGGATGGGTAAAATCTGGCATTAGTCATGACTTGAATCTTTACTCCTTCCCCTCTAAGGTCGAAAAAGCGAAGTTTAGCACCTGATTCCCGGATGGCATGGACTCGACCTGAAGGACACAATGGACAAGAATATACTTGAATGGAAAAAACAAAACAAGCCAAACAAAATATTACCAGATTTGAGTTACTTTGATGGTATGGTAGTACTGCTGAGTCCACACTTCTGAGTGGAAGTAAATAAAACAAGTACAAAAGTTAACCTTGTTGTTAACAGTTAGCAAGCAATTACTTCAAAGCTTTTTACAAAACAATCATGATATTAAGTTATTTAGTTGATACGAATGATCATGAACTTTCTAGAATAAAATACACTTTCATCTGAAAGCAAAATCCAGAGGTCTTCTTCCAAAAAATTATTGAATATATCACCCCAATGGTTACATTTTTAGAAAAGTTAAAGAGAATTTCAAAATGGGCTGATTATCATCCAGCTATGGTATTTGAAATGAAAAAATTCAAGAATTATCTCTATATTCCAGGCACAAATGAGAGTGTCTTTTAAATGATGGACCACTGGAAAAAAAGTGACTCAGAGAATTCTGATACGTGTTTTCTCTTTCAAATTTGACATAGACCATGTTTGGGGCAATCATCATTACTGAAATCAAATTCTAAACAAAATACAGATTGATATTTTCATTTAGCACTGGTTACAAAAAATTTTAATTTACTGGTTACAAGAAAAGCCTAAGTCTATTAGAATCAAATCATACACTAGGTACAACAGTTTTGGATGGCAGGGTTCTTTCCTTGCCCCGTGTTGGTCAAAGTGCAAACAATGTACCACAGTTGAGCAAGCACCGATATTGAGAGAGCCATCTTTCCACACTGCAGACATTGTTACCAAGACACCTAAAAAGCGATTTCACTCAAGTATATTATGGTATTGTTATGAGCCTGAAGTTGAAATTCTCGCATCAAAAAATGTTAATACTTATCATAGTTAGGAGTTGCAATCAATAATTTTTATTGCACAAATCGTGTTCTACTAAAATTTTGATGAGAATGCATGGACCACAATGCTTAAGTTTGAACCTTGTCTGGCTGTCCATTGAAAAACTATTTTAAGGGTGCTTGATTGTCAATTTGATGTCGGAGAACTTACCAGATACACTGAGAGTCACATCCTCAAGAACTTCACCTTCCGATAAACTATTGTACTTGTCTATAAACGCTTCTAGAGAAATATCCACATGGAATTTGTGTGGATACGGATGAGGTCCTGATTCTTTTAACTGGCTGACAGCTGAGCTACGTAATTTGAAATATTCCTGAAATTTAAGAGAGAAAAACCAACAAAATTACTATAGAATTTGTGACGAACAAAATGATGAAACATAGAAAATAAGTTTTGGGAACTTTTGAAGGATTTGAGATAGATAAGAGTACATACAAGTGTGGGTACATATAATGTAAGCAAGGACAGTGAATGATGTTGATACAATTTATCACAGATTTTCATTCCTAAATTGAAATAAGTAATCCAGACTTTTTAATTTTTTTTTATTTTCTCACATAGATGTTGCTGCTGGGTTGGATATGCAGACTGCAGAGCCTTTGTTCTGAAAGAGAGGTGCGCAACAAGGAATGAGAAGCTCTCTTTGAACACCATCATTCCTAGTAGATAATGCATATACAAATATGGAAAAATTTGATTTACAACCTTGCTTTTCTTGCAACCGGCACATTGAAAATTCGATATTAATGCTGTCCACTGGACGTTGTACAGAGCATCATATCAAATAACAATGAAAGTTAGCTGATGCCGAATTTCATTGTTTTCTGGGAAGAGTCCTTTAGGGTTGATCTGGCGTTTCTTCTTTAAGTAGTACAAGGTTTCAAAAGTTGTCGCACTTCAAACTACTTAAAGCAGACCTTACGCCAAGGTCTCAAACCGACTGACTTCTAGAATGGAACTGTAAATACAATTATTGATGAGACTGTGATAAAAACTTACATTGGGGCTAATTTCTTCTTCAGCTGCAGCAGATGGTTTTGGGTTAGCAACTTTTTTGGCTGCTTCATTTTTTTCCTTTTCAAGTTTTTCCTTCGCTTTTTGTTCAGCCTTTAACCTCCGCTTTAACTCACTGAAACAAAAGAGCAATCTCTGTCAGTGTAAGAGTATAATTTTAAAAATGAGTATATAAATTATTAAGAATTGAGAATTAAGATTTGTATACAATGTACAAAAAAAATATAATTATAATAGTGAATTACAAACAATTTTATATGATAGGCAATAATCAGTTATTTTTCAATAAAAAATGTGACAGAAAATCTTCCTTGTTGTACTTAAAATGAGATTGTTCAGTAATGGATGCTTTAATGTACCATTATAGATACCTAAATCGTTCCGTAGTTTCACCATTCACAAATTAAGCATCGTTAAACTTTGAAGCGTTGATGAGATGTACAAAAATTTTTTGATTAGCACCACTTGAGGGACTTGTGTATTCATTAGCATTGATTTTACTTAACAATTAATAATGATTTAAAAAAAGCATGAAATTAACATGATAGTGAAGGAGACACCAACAAAAGTACCTTGTCGATGAAACTATCTAACAGACCCCCCCAAAAAGGAAAGCATATCGCACCTTAATTGACACTCTGATGTACTAAAGCATTTTTTCAGCTGTTGCCTTATGGTATTACGGATAGTGAGACCCAACATACTTAATAGAATTACGTTAAGTAACAGTGACCCTGTGAACAAAAATATCATTGAATGATACTGGACTATAAAATTATGTCTTCCAATTAACAATATTAGCTTATCATCATAACAGTTTCAGGGAGCATTTATCTATCTTAATTACTCCTACTTATTGTTTCTTCACACTAGAGCCTAGACAAGGAAAAAAACGTAGGACATGATTTCTTTTTTAGATAAAGTAAATATCAACTTTTCAGAAATCTCCCTCAATTCCCTCAGAGTGTTTGTTAAGGTCTTAGCTGAGCACATGCCACACTTTTGTACATCATTAATAACCTGGATTCCAAGAAAAAAAGGAAGAGGCTTTAAAGTCCACAAATGCCGATCATATGAGGGATGATCTGATGATCATGATGATCCGGCATTGCGGTTGCTTGCTCCTTGCTACCTCTATCATGGGCAAGCTATATCAAAGACAAACATGTCAACAGTTGCTTACTACAGCGAAATTTAAACACCCGGAGGTAACTGAGCATACGGTAAAGGTGTCGTCAGATACCTAAATTGGCATTTGTTTACTTTCTGTTTGCAGGCATTTCCGCGTCATTACTATCCACATGAAAACATCTGACTCTCGCCGAAGCAAGAATACAAGCTAGGATATCTTTAGACTTTGTAACTCTTCAATTTTTGGCCATACAAAAATCACAACCACATAAAAGTAGTAGATCATGGTTAATAAGTTAGTTTTTGGACGATAAGATGAAGAGACGGATGTTATCAAGATCGGTAGTAGAAAACAATGGTCTGGTCGTCGTCTGCGCTTGAAAACCAAAAGTAAACAAATGCCAACTTACCTGAAGACACCTCTAGGTGCCAGTAATTCATAATATTGTTGACATTTTGAGATGATTGTGGAAAAGCGATTCTCAATAGCACAACTGCATGCAGTTCTCACGGAAAATTGCCAGTTAAAAGCACTTACTGCCAACTGAAAGATACGGTTAGAAAACTGCAGACAAATGCTGAGAGGGCAAACATCTGAGTCGGTTATAAAATGGATTCTTTACATACTAACATCAGTTCATTAAATATCCACTTCACTCATTAACATCTTCCACTTTGCTTCATGGAAATGAATACCGCTTACAGTAAGACCACATTGGTTACAGTCAACATCAGACTGGTTGGAAGTACAGCATGAAGGTCAACAATTGTTTGTAGATGACACATTCTGATCAGTCACCTCCTTGCAAAAAGGGCACGTAGTAAAATGATGTAACTTCAAGTCTATACTTATGCTACTCTACCAAGAAAAACTGTTGTAGCTATTGTTGTAGCTATTTGTGTTACATGCAAAGGCAACCTTTCATATGCACATACTCTGCTTTCGCTTAAAGAATGTGAATTTCATGGGCTCGTGACATACTCGATGAGACGATTGCACTCGACGCCAGAGAGTGAGCAGTCAAGCTCAGTGCTTACACTTCAGTTTGGGTAAAGCTTTGTTGATGTGAAACCACAAGAACAAAAGAAACAGTTAAAGAATGCGCAGTGGAAATTGAATGATTTAATATTGAATGTACGGCAAAAAAGATAATATAATGCAGAGGCAATGGTGCGTACGGAAAGTTTGAGGTTAGGGACCCTCGTGACGCGGCTGATAACAGGTAGCGAATTCAGTTTTTATTATTTTGCAAATTCAAAGGATGGAAAACAAACCAAAGTCAAATAAAAATCTTCCACTTACTTCTTAGAAATTTTGTCGCCTCCTGTTTCTGCCATTCCGAGGGTAGCACGAGGACGGTGCTTCGCACTGTGTACGCAAAAAATTGAATAGACTAATTGCAGCAACGTTGCCAACCTTACAAAAACAAGAAAGTCACAGAACATAGCAGATGCAAGAGAGAGAACCACGGAGCGCCAACTCACCGTGTGACGCGAGGCATGATCTCTGACTCAGCTTTTAAAATTTTTAAACCAACTCCCGATAAATATTTGATGGCTTAGCTTTTTGTGGTAAAATTTCCTCAGCATTTATAGCGGTTCCATTCTCTGGGTACGGCGGGCCAGTTGGCCTGCTGGTTTTTATCGAACATTGAACGCGTATTATTTGTACCGATTTTGAATTTTGATTTCACAACTCGCGCTACATCTTTTTACTCAGAGAATCGATGCGGTTACACTGTTTTCGATAATAGTAGTAACGGAGGAGAAAATTAAGACTGAGAAGGATGGGGGATCATTGACTTCCTCGAAATCGGCACTCATACGCGGAGAGGTCGGCCTTTGCTTCCCGCGCGCGCCAAGTCAAAAAAGCGCGCGAAAAGACTTCCGTAAGAAAGAGGTTGAGCCAGGAGCATTTTCAGAGGGACCGGCCCTGCCGGGCCCTATGCCTTACCTACTTACCGACCTACCTGGCATACTTACCTTCTTACTCGGTGCAATTTTTCCATACGCCCTCTGTAATATGCGTTTTGAGTGGAGGGTGCGTGGGGATACCCCTACCAGGGGGGGGGGGAGGGATCTCCCTCGGAAACTTTTTGAGAATGCAGCATGCCCGAGACACATTTTGCTGCTATTTTTTTACCGCCAGAGACGTCTGAAATATCATATTGGCCTCTTTTAGTCTGTTTTTTCTGCCTAAACGATAAGTACTGACCTGTTTGCATGCTCTTCTTTCTCATTTTCAAAATCTTTGATCGTTGATTCTCTTTGCGCTCGCCTTTTACGGTTCTCAGAACTTAATACTTTTTTATGCGTTGCCCTGTGACACTTGAAATGTTGAAATCGATACAGTAACAAAACTAACGAAACATTTTAATTTTAGGACGATCGCAAATGCTGTGCGCGGAGATAGGTAGGTACTCTTAACTCTTTCGAAGATCGATGTCTCCATGTCAGAGCTTTATTTTACGGAGTTTGGAGATTTGAAGGACCCCAACGGATCCACCGAGGGTGGGGGCTTACGAGACGTAAACTCTAAAAATAGAGTAGTGTGTAAAAATAGTGAAATAGATTCAATATGATAGAAAAGATGAAACTTGGCAATTCTTGATCTGACAGGTGGAGTTATTAGTGCAGCATTAAAAGTTTATTTTTAACTTTGTGGACTTTCTTAGTTCAATTATGTTAAATTAAGGATTAAAAGGACTGAAAAATGTGTGCTACATGCACCTCCAAATTACTGGTTTTCCTCAAAATTAAAGGTTTTTTTTTTTTTTTTTTTTTTTTTTTTTTTTAAATAAATAGGTACTATTTATCAGGAAAGTTTCCTCAAGTAGACTCCAGCAAACAGTTTGATAACATGCTTGAAACGACTCCAGGCTCTATCAGGTGAGATAAACATTGCATCATGCTAATTTGACGTTTTTCGGACGATAGAACGTAACAGCGTTCCATTTTGAAAAATTTTCCACTGGTTAATTGCAATTCACTCGGAAACATACAGGATTGAAAAATCTCTACAATTCTGTGATCCAAGGATTGCACTGTTCGGAAACGGTGTAACCCGGAGTAGGTTTAACACCGAGAAAATACGACTGTTCAACGACTTGAGCACGCACCGTGGTATACGCGCAATGCATGAAGTATCCCGCAGTCTTGTAAGGCGCTCCTATACGCCTGGCGCGCCTCATGCTATACGCGTAATGCAGGAAGTATCCTGCGGCCTTGTAAGGCGCTGCTATGTTTCTCGCCAGTCTCGCGCCGCGCCGGCCGCTCTGTGTTTGATACGATTCAAACTTTGCGACGTTAGCGATTTTCAGCTTATGATTTTGAAGTTTTTGTACAGTTTGCTGGAATTATTGTTATTTCAAATGATAAAACATTACATAAAACTCGACTAATTTTTTTCTCTTCATTTACATATTTTTATAAATAATTCTAAATAGAAGCATGCAATAAGTTAAACGACTTTTACGTGTACACATTCTCGTTCCGCAGCGATGTAGTGGCGTGATCATTTGGACTACATTTTGCTATTCGGAACTACAATTTCAGACTCATCCGTAAAAACAGTTATGTGCAATAGGAAATTAACGGTACATACGTTGTTCCTAGACGAGCCAGAATTTGTGATTCTCCGTTGAAAAATGAAGTTCATTTGATCAATGAACCCTTTCGAAGCGTAGGGTATGGATTCGACGAGGCAGAGGGTATGAAATTATTATGGATTCGATCGACATGAATCGATCGAAAAGTAAAATCGTGAATCGATTGACGTGATTCGATCCACATCGATTCAATCGACAACCTTGACTTGATCGACAAATCAGTGAGTTGATCGACAACATCCGTGAATCGATCGACAATATCCGTGAATCGATCGAATTGACACCGGGTTTTTCATAATGTGTCGGTTGAATTGGTGTCGATTGGTTCACGGCCATCGATTCATATCGATCAAATCCATACCCTCCTTTCGAAGCCTTCAGTTTTAAAGTACCTGAATAGCCTGTTCACAGAATTATTATAAGACAGGCTCTTATTCATCGATAAACTGCTTCTCAAATGGGTAGGTGCGGGGTATTTTGATGACGAACGCAGTTGCAAAACTTCTCCCGGGTGTTCCGTTTTAAGGCAACCCTTTCAAAACATTGCTCCTCAGGGTTTTTCCCATTCTATTTTGTCCCTAAAAAGTAATTCAGAAGTTTCAGCATCATTGTTGAAGTTTATATACTTCCCCCAAAGAGATTAAAATTTCGGAAAAAATTACATTTTGTTTAAATGGGGGAAAAAATAGACCGATCCGCGGAACTGCGTTTATTGGCTATAAAATGCGCCCAAATGATTTTAAACCTGACCATCCCTTAGGAAGACATCCAGAGCACTGATTGTTGAAATTGATAGACAAATCCATTTGCAAAGGAGATATCAGGGATATGAGGGGATCCTTTTGGTGGCTACAATGGACGCGCGTCGCCGGAGATAGTGCACTAATGTTTCATTTCCGTTTTTATTTTCGTTCTACGTTTTTCGTAATTCACCTAATATAGGCTGATACAGCCGAATTGGCCGTAGTGTTTTAAGTTTGCCGTAGGCCGTAGTTAACCACAAATGGAGAGGTGTCATGTGTGAGGAATTTGCGATTTGACTGTTGATTCTTATGTAAAAGTTCGCGAGAAACACGATGGTGCCACTGGTTTTCTCTGACAACAACTCCCAAGCTCAAAAAAAGCTCTCAAGTTGAGGCCAAAATGGAGGGGATATCCCACCCTACCCAACATTGGTTCCATTTTCAGCCACTCGTCATTTTTCTCGAATTTTGAGATTGCAATTCTGCTGCCAGGAGACTAAAGGATTCACTTCCCAATTTTGACAAACAAACTCAGCGTATTAAAGGCGTGTTTTTTTTAGAGCAAGAATATCGCATTCAAGTGCAGTTCCGATATCAGTATCGAATGCGATATTTTATTCCTTTAAAAGAAACCTCGCCCTTAATACGTTGAGTTTGTTTGTCAAAATTGATAAGTTAGTGAATTCTTTAGTCTCCTGGTAACAGAATTGCGATCTTAAAATTCGAAAAAAATGACAAGTAGCTGACAAAATGGAACCAATCGATGCGATATATCGCGTATCGTTCTGACACAAAATATGGCGTCCATCGAATCACCTTAACGGTAGAGCTGTTATGGTTCAGCCATTGTAACACGCATAACTAGACGGGAAAAGGCGTATTATATTCGAAAATCATAATTTCGTATACTCAGAATAAATTAAATCTGGTAGATGTTACTGGGCAAATAGAGATTTGGTTTTTTGTCCGCGCACCTACCTGTTTTTTCCAGTAATTTACGTCCACGCGTTTTTTCGGCACGGGAGTTTTGGTCCACGTGCCAGTTGAGACCCAAAGTTAATTAACCCACATGTAAATACAAACGACAAGTGCTCTCACGACGTTTTTAGATGAAAATGTATAATGTCTTGGAAGAATGAAGGTTTGCTTGTTTTTTTGTATTGTCTGTTTGGTCCAACGGAGAATAATATATAGTTGAGAGTTTTGGTAAAAATGGGGGAGCGCCAATTCCATGAGACAAAATTAACTAAAACTCTCTACACCTCTTTGGTGTAACAGGACTTAATTATCTTTCAAGAAATTCCCACCTTGTTATACCTGAACCGGATAAACCTCTATATTTGCCTCAGCTAAAGGCTCTTAAATTTTTCCTGTGTACGATAAGTACGATTTTGCGAGGAAAGATTTGTACTTTTAAAGGATGCCTATCATTCTTAATACGTTCAATTTCGTATAATACTGTGCAACACCTCTGTTGTGAAATAGTTGCTTCAGGCGCCGCTGCACAGCGGGCGGGCGGTCAGCGCGAAACGCGCATTGGCGCCTACAAACCTAAGTGGATACTTCAAGGATTGTGCACTACGTGAAGTATCCACTTAGGTTTGTAGGCGCCAGTGAACCTCTCGCGCTGGTAGCACGCCGCTCCGCTCTGTCAGGCTTTAATATTTATACTCGCATAGTCAGCGTTTTTTAACCCATGATTTTGAAATGTTTGCACACTTTGCATTGATTATTCTCATTTAAATTGATGGGAAAAAATGTGTATCAATTTATCAAAGGAGAATAATAATATAATGTGTGTTTTTTTAATATTGGTGGTTCCGTGTCAAATTTATTGATTTCCAAAGCACTTTAATTTTTTCTTTTACATTTTGTGCTTTTATTGTGCTGCAGCGAGGTGTGCGCGCAACCAAACGCTCAAAATTTGACATATTTGACTCTAAAAGATCGATGTACAAATGGGTTAAAACTAAAGATTGCGTGCCATTAAGTTTTTTTCCTCTTTTATTCATTTTTGCAGTTTCTGTCGGCACAACTGCGGCTCATTGAGATTAATGTCGCTTGGAAAAGGTTTTACAAATATTTGTCAGGTTTTAAAAATGTAAATGTTTTCAAAATGAAGTAATAATTTCCTAAAGAAAAAATTGAAAAAATAAAAAAAAAGTACCCATACATATAAAACGACTATTGTACATCGAATATTTTAAGGATCGAAATAAAACCAAATATTCACTAATGACAATTTAAAAAGATGATTCAAAAGGAGAAAGTAATAACATTCCATTCAGAAAATAAGCAACCATAACAACACCTCCTTCTCTATCAATTTCTCATTTCCATATTGTCAATATAAGTTTACATACCGACTAAAATTTAACGCTTGGACCAAGTCACTGTTGCTTATTTTACGCGTGGGCTTAAACTACTTGACAAAAAAGGTGAGCGGAAAAAAAAATCGTTGACAAAATGTCCTGAAAACAGAGATCTGGCTTTCATCTACACCAGTCTTGCCTGGTCCTTTGCGGAACCCTGAAAAAGAAAGTCGATGATAAAATTTGTGTTGTATAAAAGCAGGAAATGTTTTATACGCAATAAATGTTTTGAAAACGCCTTCAAATGCGGCGTGATACCTCACGCATTCCGGAGAGTTCGAATAGTTGTATCATCGCGCCGTAAGAATGTGACGGGAGATTACAATTGAAAAAGCCTTCATGCACGCCGGTCTTTTCGAATTCCGTTCACATTTTTGCAGTCATGGATGCATAGGTTACGTGCGCTTCAGCTAGAATTGTATTTAGCAGATGGGTGGTTTTTATACGAGGATTAAGAATAAACAAGTGATTGGAAATGAAAATAAAATAATATGAAGTATGCAAAACAATAATCCGGGTATCGGAACTTGGCTGTTTTGAAAACGCCTTCAAATGCGACGTGATACCTCGCGCATTCTGGAGAGTTCGAATAGTTGTATCATCGCGCCGTAAGAATGTGACGGGAGATTACAATTGAAAAAACCTTCATGCACGCCGGTCTTTTCGAATTCCGTTCACATTTTTGCAGTCATGAATGCATAGCTTACTTGCGCTTCAGCTAGAATTGTATTTAGCAAATGGATGGTTTTTATAAGAGGATTAAGAATAAACAAGTGGTTAAAAATGAAAACAAAATAATATGAACTATGCAAAACGATAATTTTGGTATGTCCATTTTATTTTTCTATTAATTATTATTTTTCTGTAATATTTCTTTCAATCGTAAATTTTCGGTGAATGTACAATGAGGAAAAAAGGGCGGTCATTTGCACCGAATGCACGGTGTTCAATATCGGTCGTATTCTCGACTCATGAAACAGAGTTATTTTATTGGTTCTGTTCGGTTTGAACGCTTGGTTGCACGAATCGAGGATACGGGTTTCAGGAGAATGGTTACATGAACCAAACAATATGACCGATATTGAACACCGTACATTTCGGTTCATATGGCCGAACTTTTTTTCTCAGTGCAAGTTAATGTGTAAAAGTCGAGTGTCTCTTCTACAGGGCAAGATCAGCGCTCAGGGGCCCGAGGTGCTGGTGGGTGAAGAAGTACGTGTACTCTGCAAGTTGTACACCTCGTAAATTGAACGCGGTTCATGTTTCCAAGAAAATGAAGGGTCCCAGATGCCCTCATTTTTGCATCAAGAGATCAAAAAACACTGATTTAGGAGCCTTGCGGCAATGATGAAAAGGGATGTAGTTTTTGAGGAGCCGCACAAACCATAATTCCTAAAGTCCAACAAAATTTCCATCTCGGAAGCTCCAAAACTCTGATTTTATGGGCACAGGGCCCCATAAATTCTAGTATCACCCCCACCATCTCCCTCAAACAAAAAATAAATTTCAGAATTCAGGCTCTGGGGGCCCTTAAAAGACCTAATTGGTTCTCTAGCCGAGAAAGTAAGAAGAAGGTCTCATCGAAATTCAAGTCTCAAGTTTTCAAAAGTTCATCAGAGTGTCTCAATTCTAATCTTTAAGGACCCCATAACACCTGAAATCTCATTTTCAGAACCTCTTCATCCCTCCAAAATCTTCAAGACTCCAAGGGCCCCCAAAAGATTTGATCGGACAACTTGCAGAACGGGAGAAAAATTGAAAATAAGCATAGAAAAAAAAAAAAACAGTCCGAAGGGACCTGGCTAATCCAACCCTGCGCTTCTCTATATTATTTATTAATATACGTATACGAGTAAACATGTCGTAGTTTTTGTTTTGATTTGCGCCATCAGCCCTGAGTTTTTCTTTCTTCTTCTTTTTTCGGAGGATGTTCTCTACATTTTCTAAACATTAACTAGAACTTTTAATGTCATTTTAAGGAGACAAATAACAGTGGTATGAAAGTATTGAATGGGGGGGGGGGGTGGGTCTCTAGCCTTTATAGAATGGAAACACAAGAGCGAAAACAATTAGTGGCACTTAAAAAACAGCTTTGCATTTATTATAACCGTATGTATGTACAAATTACTTAGAATTATTACAATTAGTTCCATAGAACGGCCTCGTTTTCTAAAATTAATTTGACAGATTTTATAGCTGAAAAATTATTCATAAATAATGAGATTTGAAAAAGTATAGCTTTCCGTTCGCGTAATCAATAACTTTTTACACATTATGGACCATTGAAAGCATTCGTATTTGCAAAAAGAAATGAAAAATAAATAAATAAATTAAAGCTGGTTGCTACAAAGACTGAAACCATAGATACTTAATAAAAATGTAAAAACGTTAAGGAAATGTTCTTTGGCTAACGAGAGCAATTTTTACATATAAAACTGCAATACATATGGATGGTAAAACATGATTCAAAATTTAATATTATACCTACTGATACTTTATAAATTATAATCCCCCAAAATTCATTGATCTCAGATGTAATATAAACAATAAAAGAGTGCTCACAGTTTAATTTCATCATTGCACACATACTGAAATACATGATCGTGAATATGTTCGATAGCCCCAAGTCGGTCTGTCAGTATCAAAATCAAGAGACATCTTAAACAAAATGCGAAGATAAAACTGAAAGTAAAACTTCTGAGAAATGTTGAAATACTTAAGAGATTTTTAAATGTCAGTTCTAGAGCCTCGGAAAAAAGTTTAAAAAGCTCCTTGAAACTTCCTTGGAAATGAGTCACCTTAAAATTGCTTCAAGAATAGGATTTCAATGTTTACATGGAACTCTTACAGGCGTCTCAAGTCAAGGCGGTTTTAAGGAGCTACTTAAAATTCCGGATTAAATGTCGAGCTTTTGACCGATAGACATCGAATAGTAAGGGATAGGTTTACAATTAGCGTAAACATTTGAGGCTTTGACACAGTGGGCTGACCGTAATAAGTCCGAGTATGCTGCGCAAAATACCATAATAATTACACTCATCCGTTGATTTGGAAAATGGCACAAAATTCACAATCGAACAGACTTGGGCCAATCTGTCATGCAATTGAGACCCATTAGTTTGTGAGAGGAAAATATTTATGAGATTCAAAACACAGACTTTAATACATCGACATTGATTTGCTGTGGCAACGTTAGACATGACCGATTTGAAACAAAAAAGGAACAGATTTTACAAGTTTGAGATCTAACACAAGAATCTATTAAAATGCCCTCGCGATGCCGATACAATTTCAAGGACCACGAGGGCTATGTTTCTGCCCTGAAAATATCTAATCGCAGGCTAGAATCATCGAATTATGCTTACATAGTGTTCGATGACTTACGATGGATGCCATCTCTGGTGGTTTTACACTCAATTAAAATGAAATTACAGCGCATAATCATCGCACAGTTTCTTTGAAAACTTATTTTTCATCAGTATCCTGATAATTGGAGGGAATCATCCGTAAATTCAAAAGAACATGTTTTTAATGCATTTTTTTTTAAAGAAAAAAGATACACTTCCAAAATAATCCTTATCTAGCTTAAGAGCTTACTTCTTTTTAGCCTTGAGTGACTTGATAAATCATTCAAACGAGCACTGATTCAGAATTAGATTTTTGTAGTGCGTAATTGTAATGTTTTCAATAAATTCTTTTATAAAATTATTTGCATTTTTTATCTATAAGTATGAAATAATTACAGCATTGATACAGCATCGTATTAACAAGTCAAACATGATGTGAGCGACTCTTGGTGAAATTATTTAAAAAATATAGGTACTGAAAATCAATTTAAACAAACTGCAATGTATTTATAAAGAAGGCCACTCTCACAATAGAAATAGATTTAACATGGAATTCCATTGCTGTATGTAATAATCGTGGTTTGAGGTAGGTAGACTACTTATTCGTACTTTTGAGAATAAATCAATGAATGTATAATGAGACAACGGAAAAATTGCTCTTGATCTCATAATGGTTTACATAAAATAAATTCATTAGTTTGGTCATAGCACTTTGAGGAATTACTAGTTTCTCTTCTCGTAGATAGTCAAATCAGCACCTAGTCATTCATAAGGATGTAATGACTGGTGCCACAAATTGACCCTGGATTTTACAATATAATTTTGATGTTGAAAAAAGGGACTATTGTTCCATGACAGCGCATAACACAAGGTACTGAGTATATACAGGGTGGCAAAATGAGAGTGGCAAAATACATTTGGATTGAGTCACGAGGAAAGGAATCAACTAATTTTTGTTCTTCCTCATGATGAGGACCTCATCTTATTGTTAGATGGAGTGGGAGGTAGTGGAACTCAGTAACGCAGTGTACACGGCATTCATTTCAGGTAAGCTTTCATCGGGTTCGTAGGTACCTACTCCACTTGTACGTAAGAAATCAAGTCAAGGCATTTCGTTCCGAAAGATTGGAAGAGGGGACATACAAATCAACCCTATAACACGTATGAATTCAACGTGGGATGGTTCCTTTCATCGTGATCATTGACCTCTGCATGGAAAGAAAAATGTAGGCAATAATAAAAGTTATTTCGGAATACAAATACATTTGCGATGTCAAAAAAAATTTCCAAAAGAGTCTGAATATTGTAGATCTAAGAAGAGTTCGGATGCAATTTCTTACTTTTTTTCATTGTGGGTACATCTAAACATAGGCAATCATGTTTTCATTTCAATGGTTTAAAAAAACTACTCACCAGTAACTTGCAAGAAAATCATTATTTAAGCCACTTAACGTATATCAGGAACTAATGTGAACTAAATTTTTTTCTGTAAAACCACAACTGTCCACGCTGCCACTGAAACAAACCATCGAGGTCAAGAAATTGTCTTAGATCGAATACCCAAATGTTTTATTCTGGAGCACTACTTGGAATTTTTAAAGAAGGAACTTTCATAAAGTATGTAACACACTTCTTCTGCATTTTTGACCCCCTTCTTTTGTAACGCTTTCTGTGACATAGGTCTTTATTCTGTCACACGTAAAAACAAAATGGCGTAACGCTCTCCTCAACCCCCTGAACCCCTGGAGCGCTAAGTGATTTATGAACAGCCCTTTCGAGGTAATTTAAAAAATATTGAACAATCTCTTCTTTTTCTCAAATCCATCGACATTTTTCTTACATTGTTTCTCACTGAATGGTGCTGATTTGGTGGAAAAGACAGACATTTTAATTCCTCATGATAATTACAACTGCTTTTGAAGAAATAAATAATCCGTGAGGCTAACTTTTTTATTTAATTTTCCTATCTCGAACTATTCATATCACTTACGCGAGGATGTATCATCGCATATGTAAATATGGAAAGAATGTCTTTGTGATTTTGAAAAATTTGAAGGAAAAAAAACAATTGACATTGGATGTTCAAATGAGGCAAAGAGACTTGCCATGAAGTTTGTGTTGGAGGCTATGAAAGATCCGCTTATTGATGGCTTTGTTAAGGTTTTAATTATAGGTACAAACGTGAATTTCAAAGTCCGGAAATTACATTAATTCAAATTGGCTTAGGTACCATTTGACTAGAGTGTGACAAATTGACAGATCGCGCGCCGTGGACAGGGGTGGTTCGTTCGTTATCAATAGATTAGATGCTCAAAAATTAAAGCCTGCTCTTTCAATACTCAGCAATCCGTCATATTGCTGGAAAAGTACAAAATCTCTGAATTTGAATTCTTAGGTGATCATTAGGCGCATACGTAAACATACTACACACTCCAATTATTTTGACAAGAAGTAAGTTTGTCATTTAAATGGAGGCCTTTGAAATATAGCTATTTCAAACATAAAATAGCTCCAGTAGTGTTTATCCTTCAACACATGTATAATAAACAAGATTGTTTGTTCGAAGATTGGAGGTTGTTTGACTGGATGGCTTCCCTTAAATTGATTTAAAATATGATGATATACCCAAATAGACAGTTAATTACCTAGCAGAAATGTCAGAGGTCGGCACATTTAAGGTCAGTTATATATGTGCGCAATTAATACAAGACGGACAACTGACGGACTGTTGACTTTGGAGCAATTTTAATGCACGGAGCTACAAGAGAACGGCTGAACAAAAGAATTCCGTTAAATCTAAAATAAGCGAAAAAAATACGCTAACATGTATTTTAACTCAACCGAAACAAACAGTTACTATTACTGCACATTGCACTCTCCATAAAAGATGACATTATGCGTCAGTGAGCACTCTCAATGGATTTTTCAAATATTTGTCATCTGACTTCAACTTTATTTTGCACTCTACCAAAGTCAAAATGGTATAGTGTCATTTGTGTCGAGCTCACAAAATTATTTTAAAGGGTTTAGAAAACCATCATCAATTTAGTGACATGATATTTAATGGAAAAATAGGAAGAAACGAGTTAAAAGGGATCGTCGATTAGATTAGATAATTTTTGGTGGTTTTGGCACGATATAAATTGTTGTAAAGATACTAAAAACCGTTCGTCAAAAGGGGTAAGAAAGGTGGGTGAAGAACGGCGGGAAAAGAAAAGGAGAGACACCTGGTGTCCCTTTTCGTTTCCTAAAAACAGCTCCGCCAATATATGTCCCTCCCTCCTTTAAATCCCTCCTTTAAAGAGTGTGCAATAATGTTCACTTATGGCGTCATATTTATTTGATAAGGGGAAACAAGCTGTTACTGAAGTATGAGTACAGAATGGAGATTCATTTATAAATTCAGATAAGTAACATACCAGGGTGGCGTGAAAGGGAAGGAAGCAATGAGAGACCATACATTTCAGTGAAATATTTCATAAAATTTCACGAAAGCGCACGTCAAAGTATCTAGTCAGGAGTCGTGTAAGCCTTGTGTTTCGCACAGTTTCAGGGGAAAGTATGAATCAGTTAAACATTATGCCTCAATTTTTTTATCATTAAATCATATTTCAAATGTTTCTATTTTTGTCTTTGAAAAAGGGTGTGACTAGTTATGCCCCCCCCCCCCAACATTTTGTTTCAAAATTAGGACCTAAATGTCTAAGCCTGCATGACAGTCTATGGAGTCATCTCAGCTAGATTTGAAAAAGAGGAGGGAAGGTCGCAAAATTTCCATGAAGATGTTATGGAAACTTCAGAAAGGCTCAACAGTGAAATTGTCTAAACTTTTCCGAAAAGGAAGTTGGCTATTTAGATCTGGGGGAGGGGAGTTAGGAGGAGGAGGAGGTTAACTGTCGATTCTTTTGTCACTCCACGGCGCCTTTAATACTGGCGGAATAAATTTCTCAAGCTTTGAGTAAAGACAAAAATAAATTTGAAAATTCACAGCTGAAAACTGTTCGAACCCACCTCAACGTCTTTATGATAGACAGCAGCAACTTGGTAAGTGCATTTAAATGACGTTGATAACAGAGAGTGATAATTATCTAACAGAACTATGATAATCTTCGAATAGTTCAAGATCGGGGCTTAAACCCCATTTAATTGCATCCTTCAATGTATGCGATGTGCCCATGAAATTTTTGGAAATATTTCACGTGAAATTTTACAATTTTTACTTTTCATGAAATTTTGCCACCCTGTAATAGACATTTCTAGCAGATAAGATAGATCCAACTGACAAAAACACAAATATAAATAAATTAATTAAATTAAAATGAGGTAGCCAGTATGAATTTGTACATTATGAATTGTTACCCGATCATATTCAAATATTAAAGTAATATTGTAAGTATTGCTAGATGATAGTGACACATAAACATATTTAGTAAATTGGCAGTATTTTCTCCGTTGGTGCCAAAATATAGAAAGCAATAAGACCAAAAAAAAGAAACAAAGAAGAAGAATCGATAGTTACAACAAAAATGTCTACAGTTAGAAAATCACAAATAGATGTAAACATAAAGTATGTACAAAACAGAGTGTGAAATGGTTACAAAACAAATTTACAAATAATGTACAAAAATAATAAACGAGAATACAAAGCAAGTGTAACAAATGTCACGGACTAATGTTTCCGTATGACACTGTAAATCATTGACTAGTTTTCATACGATAAAATAAACATTAAAATAAAATCATGAATACCAGAGTAAAAATTCAAAACTATCATTTATTATAAGCACTAGATATTTGAAAAACGTGCGCTCAATAAATTATGAGGGAAAAAATAAAATGTTCAAACTGTTACGGGCCACAAGTGACTTTCAAATTACAGACGAATAATTCAATTTATAGACATTTCAGAAATTAACAGATGCATGGCTAAGATCAATCAATGGGTTATCGTGTGAGTTGTAAAGGACGTCGCATGTATCCACACGTCCTTTTTAATGCAGGAGAAATGATTCACGTGAGAAATAAGTAAAAAGTAAACTACAAGTCAAGTAACTACAGTCAAGATGACAAAAATTTTTGGTGGAGACAAAGTTTCGAGAGATTTTTTTCAACATTAAATGACTTTCGAATTCGGAGAAAATTGCACTGATTTGAGCGGAGGCGCTCTGCGAAAGCAGCCTAAAAAGAGCTGAGCATACACATATTGGCAAAATGTTATCTACTCTATGGGATATCGCAAAAAGAGGGAAACAGAAAAGAATGATCTCGATTATAATGGGCCAATTTTCAAGGCAGAGAGGAGAAGCAATTCTTTTCAAAGCAAATGACATACCTAATAAACCTTCATGAGAAAAGCTGTAGTAGAGCAACGGATGAGTTGTAACACATTTAACAAATGGATTGTTCAAATATGATGCGGGTAACAGACTTTTAAATCTGTGATCATAAAATTAAAATAAAATTTGACAAAAATGTAAACAGGAAAAATTAACTATATTTAAAACATTTTACAACTTAAATTTAAATAAAGTTGACGTATAATAATTAGTTGTCAGAAAAATTACCTAAATGTTGAAATAGGAGTGTAGAAATCGACAATGCATCCTGCGTGTTGAGAGAATGCACTATACATTAAAGAGAAAATTAGAAGATTTTTAGAAAAAATTGTGCATGATCATGGAAAAGGATGGAAAGTATCTATTCGTAACCAATTGGTAGACGCGTCCTCTATTTCAATTCTCGGAGGGTTCGGTTGGGTACCCATATATATTCAATGCTATTGAATAACGCGGCAATTAGCACACACGATATTCAGGAATTGAACCTCCATCATCGCGTGTACAGGTAGGAAGTAACACGATTCATGAGCCTTGGCTCAATTCAGTGATTTAAGGAAGAATGTAATTTTCAGGAGAAAACATACGTCGATTCCCAAACTCCTAATGCAGGGAAACACATTTAAATTAACGATAGGAAATAACATTGATCTACTTAAACGAGAGACAATTAGTTTCAAAAAAGTGGCTTGACGGTATTTTCAAGCCGAAAAAATAGGAAAATAGAGTTTCGACTTGCTTAAGAGGTGTATTCATTTGTAATAGATTGTAATATCATTTGAACTAAAGGCATATTTTTTTAAATTTTTAATTTTGGTTGAAAGTGCTCTGGAAATTTCTCTTGTCTTCAAAATGTGTAAAGTTCATGTGTAAAAACATGTTCAGTGTTTATTCGTTTTTTTTCTGTTTATGTTCATGTCTACAAATCCCGTCGTCATGAAAATAAAAAGGTAAAATGATTTTGCTGTGGGGATTTTTTTTCCAACAGTCACAGAGGGAACAGAATCGGTATATTAAAATTCATGCTAATTTTTCTACAATTGAAGAACCTTTTATTTATTACTTTTTTATTCTGACAGTGGACCCTTTTACATCGTAACCATAAGTTTCACAAAAATAGGCATGCGATCAAACATTCTGATGCCTCATTAGTCCGCAAAACAATATAATGACTAAGTATATAGAAACTACGTAAAACAAAACACAAAAATTCATGATATCACAAACATTAACTTCTTTAGAAAAAGAAGATAGAGATTCCTAGATGCTCTATTGAGAGAAAATAAAATGAGATCAATCATGAGAACGAACCAAATATACCTTTTTCTGTGAAAAAAAAAAAAATTAAGTAACCACACGATTTTTATGAAGAAATCGGGTTAGCATTTTTCTGGAAACAAGATAACACTTAAATTTGTGGTCGCGTAGAGAATAAACATAGCTTTTACATAATTTTTTCATTCGCGTGGATAAACTCGAGAGAATATTGGAACACCATCAACCATCACGATGTAAAACAAAAATTACATTGAATAATAATTCATGTCGTTTATAATGCCAATAAGTGCAAATGAATTTTAAGAGAAGACAAGAACTTAGAGATGCTGTTTTTTTATCGTGAAAAAATGCAGTTAAATCTGTTAAGTACTTGCTCTCAATCATACCAAATAAACGTAGCCTACCAAAAAAAAGGTTCCAATGAAAACATCTTGGAAACTTAAATTTTAATTCTAAAATACTAAATTCGATTTCTTTACCAGCTTGCGCTACAAGACTGAGGGTAGAATTAATCTGAATTAAACTAAGGTATGAAATAGAAAATAAGGAGTAGCAATTGAAGAAGAACTTATAAATTGAATTGAAGGAATTCAAAATCGTAAATATCATGAAATACACACTCCAGAATCATCAGTAAATTGTGTGAACATCATTTACTCTATTGAAAAAAGAAAACGAAATATTTCAGACATTAAAAAATGTTAAATGGACAACATTGTACTAAAGAGAGCTAGTTTTTTGCGCCTTTTAGTTTTACATTGATTCGTTTACTCATACTTCAAAATGATTTTGTGGAGAGGTTGAATTATTGATATCAATGTAATTAGCACGATTTTGGACCAACATTAAAACTCATTGTGCTAAGCACAATTGAATCAATAATCCAACCTCTGCAAAACTAGCTCCTAAATTTAACAGCTTTCATTATCTAAAACAAGTGTAACAAAAAAATAAATTGTAAAAATTAACTATTTCATAAAATTTTCAAATTGAACTATTGTTAACATTTAAACATTTGTAAATTTTTCTACTATAATATTTGCTATGGTTTCAACATTTATCACATCCAACAGCTTTTATTTACGCAATGCTTACCCTTGTCTGAGGGAAACTTCCAGCTGATTTATGTGACTACATTTATCTAAGACAACGCGACCTTAGAATTTCTTTAAGAACTATTAAAATGCAGTAAATGTTCATTGACAACACGACCTTAGAATTTCTTTAAGAGCTATTAAAATGCAGTGATGTTCATTGAGTGTATTCACTGTAAAAACAGATGAACAACATTGCAAATGTCTGATAGCTTAAATACTCTAAGCTTTTTGGAGTGCATTTACTATCAAATTAGTATTTCAAAATATAGCTTAAGTCCTCCTATTTTGAGATTGATGTGGAAAATAAGTATTATAAATTGCGAGGAGCCAAAAGCGTGCTTTGCTTGAGTCAATGACGACGTTAATCCTGTTTCTTAAATGAAGGGAAAAAGAAGGAGCATATGAGGAAGGAAAATATTCACTTGATAATGCATTTCTCTAAAAATGTAAAATTAATATGTACCTAGATGTAAATATAGACACAATAGGCAAAAACTTTAAAATTCTGATGAGAATTTTGCTGAAAAATATACAATAGGTATTCGTGGAAGGGCTCGTTCATTAAAAATCGTAGAAAAAATAGTTCGGCTCTTAAATACATACATTGCTTGGAAAAGTAAGTAAATTTTTGCGTAAAGCTTGATGGAAATGATAAATATATAAAGATAGTCTTCACAATGCACGATTAACACCTGATACAATAAAATCAATGACATTGTATATCTAAAAAAGATTACCTAACCAGAAAATATTGAGTAAAAATGCGCACAATCACAAAATACTAGAAAACTTGAGGTCAGTATTGGTATTAGAAAAACGTACACTTCCGGCCATAAAAATATTACACTAACAGTTTAAAACCGATGCAAAAAATAATAGGTAAGTAATACGGAGTTTAATTTTTGTATTCATGAGTACGGAAAAAAACCATTTGATTGTTTACTGTATGATTTCAACTACATTTAAATTATTTATTTTCAACTTGAGGTACAATCATCACACGAAATTAATTAAAAGATTTTAAGGAAAGATCTTAACTCAGTTTAAATTCACCTATCATAGACGTGCAAGTATAATTTGCAATAAGACTGCGCAAAGGATAAAACGTTGATTCAAATTCTTTCATCTATTGTTCCCATTGGATGTACACAATAACGAAGACTTCAAAAATTCCAGAGAAATCCATATAAAATTTCACATTTTATGTTAAAATCGGCTAACAAATAATTCCCCTTTCTTATTTCCAAAATGTCCACAGATAGCTCATTAAATGCGGTTAAGATTGGGGGCTGCGCTGTTCCCTTTTTACAGGAAATTTTCCTAACTGTTGTCTTTCAGAGCCCATAAAGTTTTGCGGCATGAATTTTATTTGACTACTTTCACCTCCAATGTTTGTCTCGGAACACAGAAACACTTTTGACTAGATTTGCTTATATTTTAAGTCACTGATGTCCTTGAAATATTAAAAGGGGTTGGTTTCGGTTAGCTTTAATTTTTGCATTTTTTCGGCAACTTTGCAGATGGCAAATTTTTGCAAATCCACACAGGTTAAGGAAATCAAATCATGAATAGTTAGGGAAAGGAAATTATAAAATAGGTAATGATTATGATTGAAGAATGGTTCGACCGGATTGAAATCTAGATAATGAAACATATATCTACACTAAAAAATAGGGCACAACTACAGTTAGGCAGAAAACATAGGGAGGAAAGTGCATAACCAGAACTAAGATCAGAAAAAAGGGCAGGAAAATAAACGATCGGCTACATTAAAATTATACTTAGCACAAATAAAATATTGAACTATACAAGTAACATAAAAATTTCGTTCTAACAAAGGCCAGATTCATCACACGGAGCATAACCAACCAACTCAGCATTTTCCCTGATAGGCATGAAAAAGGAGGGCTTATCCATCATCATAGTTCATAGATGTGATAACATAGAAATTACTAGATGTATCACTTCCTGTTTTTCCCCGCTGTAATGTTTCACGGATGTTAGGGTTATATAGTATAGGTACCCCGGTGAATGATGATTAAGTTGTGTCAAAGCCTTACGTACTTGTTGGAGAAGTTAGTACACAACGAGAGGCTGGTAGGTATTTATAATTTAAACTAAAAAGCTGATCAATCTTGAGGAAATTCTGTAATCTCCAATTAAAATATCGGTAGTAAACATTTAACAAAAAAATCCGTGTTACGGTGAAACGATTCGGAGCTGGGTGCGTAAACCTATGGCGGCACTATGATTTAAATTTGCTTGGCGCGGAGCGGCGTTCCTTCAACAAATGCAAGGATAACCTATTCATGAGAAATTTCCTCTCTCGCCCTTGGAAAGTGCCTCCTATACTTGACAAACTATACTTAAGTTTTCATGTAAGGATATTCAGAAAACGATGAAAAAGTGACGGACTCGTCATTATGATAATAAGTATACCACAGAGAAATGCTGAGTATCAAAAAAGCTCCAACTCATCACTCGTCACAGATTGTTTGATGTTGCAACTCTTGCATATAAACTGCTAAAAGTTACCTAAAATAATTTAAAATATTACACAGAAATTAAAACACATAACAACATTTAACTATAGTACATAAATAGAACAGCCTAGAAACTACGTCAGATATTTTTTTTTTAAATAAAACTGTTTGAAAACTCCAGAATCAAACGCTTCATGCCCTATATTCTAGATCCATTACTAATTATTATATTCTATTTCAAATACATAAATACTTTTATCACAACAAATTGCATTTTGTTACAAATTGGTTGAGGTGAGTGTCGTTTTTCGTACTTTGGACTCAAGTTTCACCATCCATTGAAATTCCTATAAACTGTTTTCAAAATATTTATCACCACAGTAATAATAATACTGGACAAAAATCATAATGTGATCCCTTTGAATGTGCGAGCTGTCACCAAAGTTGTCGTTAAATCGCTTAAATCACGTTACACGAGACACGTTGCGTTACGTGAGTGGTGTCAGATAAGAGTATTTCAACAAGCTTGATCATTTTCGGCCCACATTTTCATCTTAAGATTATACGTAGATTTCACTAAAGTTGAAGAATGAACTTCAGAGGAACGTACTTGCTGAGAAGCAAATATGTTTTCTGCCTGTGCGAACGAAAGCAAAAATTAGTGATGAACTAATCAAGCTCTATCAGTCTAGCATTTCTGCATAAAACGCAGGTCATCATTGCAAGGCCCAATTAATTTTTAGTGCTCTTAAATTTTTTTAACATCCTCTAAAAGTTACCCAGTGTATGCTACGCCATCTTAGAATTATTTCAGAAGCATTTTTATTTTTGATAACCCATATCTTCAGAATCCATAGTTATGTAAATTAATTTAAAAAAAATTGGGCCCTCCCGCATTCACGAAAGTTAACATCATTTTCAAGAATACTCTTCAGTATGTCTTAAGATCTCACTGCGAAAAAATTTGCTCACAGAGTGAAATCCATGAACATAAATGATTCCAAATGATGAAGGTGCTTGATTCACCACTTGCGAAACACAGTGTTCCTCAAAATTATGAAAACATACAAATGATGAGAAAATGCCAAAAAATTAATTTAAAATCGGTGGAATCACAGTGACATTAAGACTATTTAGTTTCATAAACTTTGTGTATCGAAGCCTTAAATGAGCTCTGAACATCGTAAATTACTAGTGAAACTTGAGTTAACAAAAATACAAAGAGAAAAAAAAAACAGAATAAAATAATGAAACAATAATTATTCTCAGCATGAGTCCTATCATTCCAACATCTTTAGCACCGACAAAATATAATAATATACTAAAAACTATGTAGATAATAAAATGTGTACGAAAACACAAAGAGGTAGCGTGTCAGTTTTAATGATTATTAAAAACGACCTATTACAATGATTGTGAGCTGATTTACTATACCAAGTTTCAATTAATAAAATATTTCATCGTAGGGGGTGGGGGATTTAAAAAAAAAAAAAAAAAAAAAAAAAAAAAAAAAAAAAAACTTACTAAATTTGAAAACTGAGTTGTGGATTTGTGGGCAGGATTAACGGAGACGAGATGGCTATGTTATGGAATATAGGTTGGGTAAAAAAAGGAAGCAATACTTGAAGAAGCAAAATAAGTGAAATTGAAGTTCCGAAGTCCATTGCTGGGCAAGAGTAAAGAAAAAAAAAACAAAGAAAACGCCCGGACGTTAAATACTTCAAAAATAGGAATCTAAACTGAAATTCAGAGGTACTGGTAAGGAAAAAATCAAATCAGTACCTACAAATTAAGGAACTGAGAAGCATCTGGAAACTTAACAAAGCCTGGATTGCGTTTAAATGAAAAAAAATAATCATGACCTTCAAGTACGTAGAAATGTCTTCTCTATTTTGATGAGTTTGGTGCAGTTACGAATCGCAATTGAAATTCGTAAGAATTTGGCCAATGAAAAAAGGAACATTAATTTTCAATTGAGAGTTACGAGAAGAAGAAAAAAAGATAGAGAAAACAGAAATGCATGGGCCTGAGCTTTTAGACCGTATTTAGGACTTCATTCTTGGCGAGGAAAGGTGATAATCAAAATATTGGGGCACAGGAAAAGGAAACAAATTACTGCTCGAGATTATGCAATGCCATCAATTCAAGAAAATTTTCTACTTGACACAGAAATGTATAAATCACATATCAATGCAAAGTTCCAGTTAATGAGTACTCATGTTTGGACCCAGCATTATTCACATTAACAGAGACACTGTTATGGTCGTATAGCAAAACATTTGGATGCAGACACACAATATTGTACTTCACAGCCCACCATTGCAAAACGTTGGGATACTTTCAGTTCGTCAACCACAGTAATTATTGAGATCCATAAAAATGTACTATATACTGTTAAACCCAAGCATTAGAAACCTCCACGTCTTACAAGTAAAATAATTTAGTGGTCATAAGAACTTTCATTAAATTAGGAATGAAATACTCACAATGAAATTTATTCGTTCAAATTGTGATTTTTCAGTACTTTTTCCAGCTGTCCCCGGTTGGTTTAAACGAGCCAAAATTTGCAATCATTCTAGATTAACTAATTTCATTCCAAACATGAGTCTTTCATGAGTTCTTCATTGACAACACACATTTTACTCTTTGCATAACTTTACGGTGACTATGCTATCCTCAAAGTAGGGAGTAATATTAAGCTACAATGAGTATACTTTGAGACACTGAATATCCTAGCCATCACACCGGAAGACAATTTTTCACAAAAAGAAGTATGTAATACGCAAAGGCTGGTAAGGCATTCTGAAACGGCTAATGGACACAGCGGGCACAGTTAAGAGAGCACCAAGATCACAAGGAAGAAGATGTGAGCTGGGAAAGGAAGAAAAGGGGTGAATAACTTTCTAAGTACTGTAAAAATGGAGACAAATATCAGTAACAAAATAGTGGCGTATTCTTAGTTGTGTAAATATTGATGAATGTATGAGGTAATACGGCAGTTTTAATGATTACGGGTTTTATTGTAGGGAGCTGTCCTAATCAGATAATTGTTTCTCAACTTTTATGAAGGGATATCAGTGTAAAAAGTAAATTATAGTAATGGCAATCATGTTTACGTTACTTTTATCTCGTTTGGTCTCTTGAAACGCCCTCATTTACGAGATCAACATTTTTTCTGTGTAATAGGTACACAGTCTCCCGTCTGTAAATTCACGGCAATTCAGTTACTTGAATATTATTATGTTCTAAAATAAAAATGACTGAATTAAGAGCTTGAATTTTTTAAGTTATGAGGAAAATGGGCATTCTCCTCGCTTTTTAGATAATTAAATTATTGGATTAGCCCAAACTTTAGATTACGTGTAATTGTGTTAAGAGAGATCGGTCATCGCAGTCGCAGTATATAGTTAGCGAGAGTTCTACTTTTTATAATAGCATAGTTGAGGATAACGTACAAAAAAAAGGGGCAGAGAGTCGGCCTTGAAATCTTGCTTTCAGAGATAAAAAATAAGAAAAAATTAAATGTAATAAAAATCACTACCCAAAACCCGCAGTTCAGAGTGGGAGCCGATGAAGAAAAACAAATAAATTAATAGAAAACAAAACGAAATTTAGTTTTCCTCAGCTTTGACTAAGTTGTAATTTCTTGCTGCGCTGATTTCTTACTTTTATTGAATACAAAAATAATATTAACTATAGAGAGGAGTATTATATTTTAAAGAGTCAGGAGCTTCAATGAGGTAATATCAAGTATTGATTTTAGACACGGATTTAAGTTTGTTTTTTCTGAAATAGCCAAGAATTTGCAAACCAAGTAAGTAATTTGAGTATAACTTGAAAAGGACAATTAAAAATTATACAGAAGATTAAGAAAAAGCAGAAGTAGAAATCAATCAAAGAATAAGTAAAAATTAAGGAGAAACATTCATAAAATAAAATCACGACATCTATAAGACTAACACAAAATTGAATAAACAGACATCAATCTGTTGAATTCATTATTTACATTTACATTCAGTCATTACATTAGCTACAAACCTGAACTCATCAATACGGCAGAACGAATAGACCAGTCTTTGGGAAAAGGGATACATTGCAAAACCATTTTATGGCAACATTATCATCACAATATTTTTATGGCAGCCAAAATAAAAACGGATCCATAACTTTCAAAGGAGGGATGAGAATTCAATGGGGAAAATTCGCACGTTTAGTTTTCTTAAAGCCCGATTTTTTGGGAATCAGTTAGAAGAAAAACAGCACCATGTTAGGCCCCTTATGTTTGCGGAAGTTGACATTGCTGGGCAATACGGGTTGTCAATGAAAGCTAACCGCTGTAGAAAAACCAGTCAAATTCAATAATGAATCATACGTTCTTATGTACATATCGTGCGCCGACTGTTGGTAAAAATATAAGTAGATTTTATTCGTTGTTCCGTTAATTCATGCATGAAGCTTTCTAATCTCTGATTAACGCAGAGAATACTCTGGAGAACCTGAAACATTAGCGAGTCTTTCTGGATTACTACAAAAACCGAAATATTACGCCAATAATTCATTACTTTAAATATTCATGGATAAAAATCAGACTTGGATAGTACTAAATCTTTTTCGGAAGCACTGTAAGCAAGTGGAAAAAAAATGCAAATCAATTTCCTTGCTTTAGGAAACAAACAGAAAAACGCAAATTGTAACAACTGAAAATTGTTTGTAACGCCTCCGAAGTACAATTGGATTCGCTGATGATAAAACGCATACCGGACGGAGGAGACACATTAAAATTAGGCTAAAATCACAGATGCTAGCATTTATAAAATCAATCACAAATCTAATCTCATTACTTTACCCCAAATTAGTTATGTTGCAAATGAAAAAAAAGAGAGAGAGAAACAGATACATTGAGCTTCAAATGAAAATATGGAGACGTTTGTCCAGCAGAGAAAAAATTCAAATAAAAAAATATATCATTAAAGAAATGATGCGCCTGCTATAAATTCTGATTTAGATTGTTTGTTTTTAAGTCATCACATGTCTAAATCAGGATACAAAACAACTAACTTGAAAGTCTGTAATTCAACTACTTGAGGAACTTTTCGAAAGTGTCACAAAGGCGCAGAGAATGCCAAAATGAACATTCTCGCCGCCTCCGCGTATATTACAAATCCTGTATGAACGTGAAAAAAAATGAAAATATGAATCGTGAGAATAGAAAAAAGAAAAAGAGAAAGAATCAATGAGACTAAGTAGGAGTTAGCGTTGATGTTGCGTTGAATGAACATGGGTAGTAAGATGCTTGGAGAGGTAGTCAGCGCGAGCGAAACATTTTCCGCACATTTCGCAGTGATAAGGACGTTCACCGGTGTGTATGCGCAAGTGTCGGGTGAGATCACTCTTCCCGCCAAAAGCTCGGCCACAGAAAAGGCAAGCGAAAGGCCTCTCGCCCGTGTGTTTGCGAACGTGTAACTTTAGATTCTCCTTGGAGCGAACGCACTTCCCGCAGAACGGACAGGCGAAAGCCCTCCTCTCTTTCTGCCTCTCGGAACTAAGCCGGAGGAGATTGAACAAAGACGCCTCGCCCCCACTGAGGGCCAGTGCTAACGAATCTACGGCATCTTCGCTATGATTACTACTAGGAGGAACACTAGACGACCGCGCGACGGCTTCGTTCGAGCTGGAGACCTGACTCTCTGACGTGGTCCCTGCAGGCGTGGCCGCCGCTCGGTTGCTGGAGCCCTCCATACTATAATCGCAAGGCCCGCTTGAGTCGGATCTTTGGTAAGGGTTCGAGTGAAGACGCTCCAAAGCGTGGTTGAGCCGGTGCTTCTTGAAGGACTTCAAATACCGGAACTGCATCCCGCATACATCGCAAGTGAAGAGCTTATCGGCCGGCAAACGTGCTCGATGGTTCTGCTCCCTGTGTTTCAGGTACGCGGATCGGTACCGGTAGCTCTGACCGCACTGGTCGCAACGGAAAGGCTTCTCTTCGCCTCCGTCTCCTCCGTGTCCTCTGACGGGTTGTCCGGTGTGCTGCAGAGCGGTGTGCTGCTCCAGGAGCCAGGTCGATGGGAAACCTGCTAAACAAATCGCACATCGAATCAAGCCGCCGATTAGTCCTTCGTCGGACGAGCCTCGCTGAGAGGCGAGTAGACCCTGTTGCTGCAGTAACGCGAATATCGAGATCGGCCCTTCTCCGTGGGCGAAACCGCTGAGACCGGGAAAAGCAGCGAACGGAGGATACTGAAATGGAGTTGAGGACCTACTACTACTACTCAGCTGGTCGAAAGGTGTCCTCCTGTGAGATCGACTACTTGATCCTTCAGCCATATCCTGCAACAGAAAACAACGAGTACTTTTAAAATTATTATTCTCATTACTTTCCGACGATCGGTTGCCCAGGCAGGTTTTCGATTGGGTTCCTTCCGGAAGGCGATGACGTGGACGTCCTGTGAAAGGTTGGCGACAAGGGGTGGAGGAGGAGATCAGAAGGTGCCAATTTCCTGATGATCTCTGGGAGGATAGGGGGCAATGGCGATTGGGCGTCGCAGAGCGCGAGGCGGCGCTATATATATAAGCGGCTTTATGCATGTGTACTTTCCGACGAACCTTCTTTCAGATACCTTACGCACATTGCACCTTACGATCTATTTAATACTGTACGCCGTCCACTTTTCAGGAGGGAGAAAGTAGAACATAATGTGGATTACATTTTGCAATAAGGAACCACTATTTCTGACTCTTCCATAAAATCACCTTTTTGAAGAAGGAAATCAATGGCATACATGTTGCTTCTAAAATGAGCCAGAAATAGTGGTTCCTAATCGCATAATGCGGTCCATATCATTTTCATTAATGGGTAGATTCATATCAAGTGGGTGATATAGTGTGCAATAATATTGCCGATGCTCCTAGGAAATTACGTGCGTGTATTTAAGCTTGCGATATCACAGATTTCCTATAGCATTTCATTTCTTTGGAAGACGAATGGTCATTGTTTACGTACCAAATTCCGAGGGATTCATTAGGGTGGGTCTTCCAAATTTCGCACTTAAACGTCAAAATCAGTTTTACCGAAGGGGAAAATCCAATCAGAGGATGACTTATTAAAGTAGGTTAGAGGAAATATATCTGTTCAGATACCTATTTATTTGCGATTTCAAGAGCCGGCGACGTTATAACACAAAGAAATAATGCATTTCTCGGAAAATTGACAATGTCGCCATGAAAATTGGTCATCGGCCTAATACGCAACGTTGCATTAAAGTTAAGGTGCACGCGAGAAACAATCAAAGCTTCAATTAGTGTTGCATGAGACGTACACGAAACGAATTTCATTATGACTCTTGGATGCAACTTTTCAGGCTTCATCGATGTCCATGTTGCATAAGCATGGTAGGGAAGGCGTTTTGGTTCTTCTGATAATAACTGGTTCACCTGCAGCGCTCAGTCGAGCGAGTCAATGAGAGAAGTCGTGCAAAATGCGGACAAATTGAAAGCTCATATTGCTACGAATCAACACATACAGGTTTTAGCAGTGGATACATTCAACGCCTCTATTCAAAAATTTGTGTGTGGGCAATATTTTTGTAAAGTAAACGAAGAATTGATAGCACTCAAAATCCGCAGTATCTTTAGATCCTCTCAGCAAAACTGGCCCGCAGTTGGCACCGTGCTGCGCTGCGCCGCAAGTGAAGCGGTGAGTGCCTGGACAGCCAAAACGCCTTCAAGCTTGTGCGTATGCAATACACACATCCATAGAGCCCGAATAGTTGCATTGAAGAGTTAAAATGAGTTAAAATTCGTCGCATTCGACACTAACTAAGGGCGCTTTACATGCTTCTCTTGCACCGTAACTTAATTCCAGCGTTACCTATTCTGCCGATGAAGTAAATTATTCCTGATTTTTACCGCAATAGTATTAAATTTAATTTTTTGAATACAAGTTTGACTGTTTAAATGTATAACAACTGTGCCGTCCTAAAATGTGGGCTACGCCTCCTACCTTCTCTGTTCTAAGAACGACTCAACTCCTGGATGTCTGCCCGATACGAGGCCCACATTGGTCGTAGGTTTTTCTTAACTTTAATCTGTTATTCTTTTCTGTTTTACAAATTGAAAGGTTGTAAGACATTCACAGACCAGTTACCTAATTAAGAGCTCTTTACAATTAACCAAACGCAATTACCTGGAGGAACCTACTCCAAAAACTTTATCAGAAATCAGCCATTCTCTGCCCATGACTGACCAAGGAACGAACCATACCATATTAACTGCTTGGTCATGATATCTTGCACAATAGAACGTATTTCTGCAAAACGGAACTATAGACGAGTGGGAAATATGGGGTGTGCTCTAGAAAGCTGCATAATAAACAATTTTGAAGTGAGCGAGATTCCCTTCGGAGAAATAGAAAAGCGGGATTTTACATTCTGTCATACGGTTCTATGTGCCAACTGAATGCGGCACTCATGAGCCTTGGGCATGGGAAAAGAGTGTTGTAGACAGGGCTTATGAGTTAATGCCGACCCAGAGCGACAACGGAGACGACTTCATTGCCGCTGGCGTCACTGGCGCTTTAAAATTCCATTCATTCTCACGGCCTTCGACTAACGACAACGAGCACACCCCTTCGGCCTGCTTTCCCACCTGTCTCTAGTCCCGTTTGGGAGAAATACGTCCAAAAGACCACTGAACGCAGGCTCGGACTGGCCATAAGGCCAATCTGCCATTGGCCGATACGCCTTACGCCTACGTTACGCCTACGTTACGCCTACTACAGATAGCTAAAAGAGAAAAAATAATAAAACCGAGAATATGTGCGGAAAGTTTCTTAAATGAACGGAAGGAGAGAGAGTTAGGAGTAAAGAAAAGTGTTTTTTTGCATGATATTCGTGAACAAAGGACCAAGAACTGCATTCAAAAGCGTAAACACTTTTCTGTGGAATTTTCACCTTTTTTTTTGACATACAGGCGCTTCATCATCCCCCTCCTTCATTCGCTACGTGTAACTCCCTTAGAAGCGATGCTCGGTTCGATTTTTAGACATACGCAGCCATTATAGGCCTCTTGAGAGACTTTTAAACATATTTCTTCCTTTTTCAAAAGGACTTTTGATCTGGACATACCCTAGCTTATCTCGGGCAAACTGAACCATAATTAATCTCGAAATTCATAAATAGGAGACATCTAAAGCGTAGACGCGATAAAACTTCTTCGCGCAAGATGAATGTTCACATTGCATATCGACGGTGTAAGTCGGCAATCACATAACTCGGTTTGCCACGTCGTACACTTCCTGTCATACTTTATTTTTTAAACGGAAAACTACTCAGCGGCAATTCTTTAAAACAGACGTGTTTTTTTTCCTCTACGCGAAGAAAATTCTTCATAAACTTCAAGGAATGATGTCAATTTGTTCTCCTTTAAAATAATAACACAGATGCTTAGATTTTCAGACACCGAAAACGAGTTATGTGATTGCCGACTTACACCGTCGATATGCATTAAATAAAGCGAGGGAAAGGATGCGGGTTAACGACGGCGCAGAGGTCCAACTTTTCGTGCTTGATGGACGTCCGTGCTGCATCTGAAAAATTGAAGGCGCGATGGCGCGAAGCGTGAGCTCTCAATGCTCTGCTATATGCTGTCAATGAGATGTCACTCAGTCTCGGGAGAAAAGTTAAAAAAGAGGCCCGAATACGTCTTTCCTGGCTTTGGCTGTGTTAATAAATACTCGTTCTTTCTTCTTTTTTCAGGTACTTGACTCATCTTTTTAAGGATGGATTTGCAGACCCACGTCTTAAGCTCGTGTAAACCGCAGCACTGGCTCGGTTCCCTTGGAAATGATGGTGCTTGGATGCGTCTAGTGGCTTTAATTTTTTATGTTTTCTTTAATTTTAGAAGTTTGTTGGTTACTTCAATATTTTCAATTTTGCAATTTTTACTCTGTACGATTAATAAACATTGAACCTGAAAATAGCGCAAACTTGTAATGTTTTGCCAAAATTTGCCGAACCCCTCTCCAGGTAGGGGATGCCCTACCAGGAAATATCACCGTGGTAAAAATTGGCAATAAAAGCTGCGTTTCAAAATACCATAGGAATTCTTATAGCCGGCTAAAGAAGGCTACAGAATATCATATAGCTGGCTGCAGAATGCGGAGAAAATCATACGGCCGGGCTATACGAAGCGATAAAAAATTATGCAGCCGGGCTATATAGTTCCTATCGCCGGGCTTTACACTTTATCGCCTGGCTGTTGCTTTTTCGCCATCGATTATAAAAGGCTATAAGAAATTGTGTAGAAATTCGTGTGCTTTGGAAATCATTAAGTTTGATACGGAACCACCTTAATATTTACAATACAAACGTTATATTTTCCTTTAATACATATTTTTTTTCATCAATTAAAACGAGACTAATCCATACAGGATGTGCAACCATTTCAAAATCATGAGATGAATAACGCTGACTCCGCCAGATTAAATATTAGAGCTTAACACAGAGCGGAGCGGCGACGCACTGGCTGCCGCACCGCAGCGTGCCACGGCGCTTGAAGCAACTATTTCACACCAGAGGTATTGCACAGTATCAT
>NW_017566728.1:5841163-5876958 GCF_001854935.1 Bemisia tabaci
CGCCTACAAACCTAACAGGGATACTTCACGCATTGCGCAACGCGTGAAGTATCCCTGTTAGGTTTGTAGGCGCCAATGCGCGCTTCGCACTGGCTGCCGCACCGCAGCGTGCCACGGCGCTTGAAGCAACTATTTCACACCAGAGGTATTGCACAGTATCATACGAAACTGAAGGCGCTATAATATATTAGGAATGGCAGGCATCCATCAAAAGTACGGAGCTTTCCTCGCAAAATAAATCAAGATACTACGGACCAAAAAGAGAGAAGTGGTCCAAAAAGCATCCGTAATTAGTGACGTTTAGCATACACTTTATCGCCTGGCTGTGAGTTGCTTAATCGCCATCGACTATAAAAGGCTATAAGAAATTGTCTAGCCGGCTACAGAAGCTATTGGAAATCTTACAGCCGGCCGTAGGTCTATTTTATTTTGGAACACAGATTTTACTGCCAATTTTTACCAGGGCACATTCCGCTCTTTAACCAGCCAAAGGTCTACGCCCTCAGATGCGAGCCAGTCCGACCCTGACTCAGCAAGATCCAAATTTAAGCATCTGATACACGTTTCCTCTTCAAAATTTCTCTCAAAGCACACCTCGCGCCACGAAATGACTTAAGTTAAGTTCTAACCAAGATACTTAAGTTTCTCGATGCTCTACTTTCTTGCCGATGCGTGTCTCATCTTTCTTCTCTAACGTTGTAACATAATGCACAATTTTTCTAAGACTTTATCAGCACTATGAACACTATTTCAAAAACCGATTTAAATGACTTACTTTAATTTTTTTTTAATTTTTTAAGTCATTTAAATGGGTTTTTGAACAAATTTCAATCTTTATATGTATAAAAAAAAAACTTTTCTAAGGTGTTCATAACCAGGGCCGGATTTACTTCCTTCCCGCCCCCTCCTCATTCGGTTTGAAACATTAGTAAATATAAACCATCAAGTGAACGTGCCAGTGAGGGAGGGGTGCGTAAGACGCGTTTACTCGTATTGAACACATTTTTTGCGAAAGCCCTGTCATCACTACTTGCAAAAGTTCACGGAACTTTGCGCGAAAGTTAAGTTCCATAAACCTATCCCTGTGTGGACAAGGCAGTCCATTTATCTTAACTTCCACCGCCGCCGCACCGCGCCGCGCTTATTGCACTGTGTTTGACGCAATGCATGAAGTATTCCTACAGTCTTGTAGGCGCTATGCGTTTCACGTCGACCGCTGATAGCTGACCGCAGTGTGTTTCACGCAATGCGTGAAGTATTCATGCAGTCTTGTAGGCGCTAATATGTGGACATGCCCATTGCCGCGCCGAGGACTTCTCCTTTTCATCAAAAGGAGAAGGTCCTCGTCATCATTGCTCTCCGCACCACGCCGTTCCAGGCCAAATTGCGTGTTTGATTTCTCTCTGAACTCGACTAATTAAAGGAGCTGTCTCTTATATCACCGAAAGACGACAAAATGAGAAATGACTATACCCTCACGAAATGAGAAATTTTGTTGCCTTTTCCTGTTTGTAATTGTGTTACTGAATCCGATTATTTTTAATACCTACATTTAAATAAATTGTATAATTTGCCGCCATGGGCCGCGGCCCATATGGCCACCCCCTAAATCCGGCCCTGTTGATGACTTTGTTTTGTTAAGGCACCTTTAATTAAATGTATTCAAACCGTAAATTCAAACTTTCCACGCATGAAAAAAACGATAATCTCCAAAATTGGACCATAAACGTTACCATAAGAACCCCTGCAAATTGTAGCAACGTTAATCTCGCGGTCAGGCTCAACTATGACACGTTTTCGTGACTTTGAATACAACACAGGTTGGGACAGGAACACTCATCAAACAAGAAGCCTCCCAAAACTGTCGTGGTGCCACATCCGAATTTCGTAGACTCTGGTTTTTCACGTGAGCGGAAAATCTAAATTTTCCGGTGCTAAATAGAAATGTCAACTTTCGCGATAATTTTTGTTGCACACACCATGATGTACGTGAAATTTTAATGAGAGGATATAATTGGTATCATAATGCTTGAATTCGCATCTTGTCAAAGGCCCATTGTCTCCTTAACACCTATGATTTCTCGGACACGATCATTTCTGATATGTTCTCTCATCGAATTTCCAGGCAATCCTGGTCAAAAATCCATATCCGTCGCCTTGAGCATTCCTTGACTCCCACTTCTGCAATGGCTACACATCCCTGCCATGGGTTGTAAAGTTTTCACAGTCTACATCCTCATTTTTTTCTATGGAAATTCTGATCCGAAAGAATCCAGTTCATCATGGCGATTTCTTTCTCTCCGTGAGGATTACGGTCAAGTCAAATCTTCATCCAATAAGTTGCGTCAGTTAGATGCGTATCATAAACAGCCCCCCATAGACTTAACTTCATTTGACTTCGATTTGATGACACTGTCAGTGAATTAAATAAAATCCGCATCAAATTAGCGCCGTCTCAGAGGTGTTTTATCAAAAAAAAAAAAAAAAAAAAAAAAAAAAAAAATCGGCTTGTATTCGATGAGTAGCATATGATCCCTCTAGACTTTTGACCACCATTGGACGCGTCTTCGTCAAATCGAGTCTAAGTCTTCGGTCAACTTAGCAGCAATAGAGCATAAATATGATACGCAATACAGTTATAAAAGTTTGGCATCTATGAAATGAGAAATTTGCCAACTGATTTAGAGGGGAGAAACTTGACTGCTGATTATTTACTCCAGCGGTAGATGTAAGTACGGGGAAGAGAGAAGCTCGATATCACAAACGTTGCGACATGGTAAATGCTTCAGAGGCACTACCTTTTCTTCGAAATCAAAAATAACACGGTATTCAAAAATTAGGTATTAAATTGAATTCAGTGATGCAGTTGCATTCATAGATCATGCGTTTGGCCCTCTAGATTCACTCAGCGCATCCATTCTTACATTTTTCCGCGAATTGAATATGACAAATCGATCGCTCTGAAATGAACTGTCATAGGCGTTTAAATTAAATACCGAGAAATTAGAGTATTTTTTGGTTAGAGACTATGCGAGAATGTATTTGGTACTTAGGACTTATGCATGAAATAAAAAGCAGAAGTGTTAGACTCTTGATCATTATTTTTATTAAATAATGATTACATCAAATTAAAACAATCAACAAAGGAAATCTTGACAATTTTTAAGAAAGGTCATAATTTTTCTCTTTTATAATTTCATTTAACTTCTTACAGTGCAAAAGGGAAATGCATTACAAACTGAGGTGAAAATCACTTACGAACAATTAGAATTTTCGACTTAATTTTGATTTTTAGAAAGAATTTGGAAAAAAAAAACAATTGAACAAACAATTGAATAAACAAACGAACAAACAAACAAACGAAAAAGGCACTTGAATGCTTTTATTACGATCTATAGCAAGATTATTAATGTATAATCAGTAAATAATACACTAATAATTGGTTCAAAACGACACACAGGCAAAATGAATAGATTTCTTCAGAGAATGTCATAGAACTCAGCACATTTTTTAATAGTCGGTTCATCATCAATCAATGATCAGATTTTACGCAAGATATTGTAGTTTTAGCATTGTATAGGTAGCTTCGAGGAATTATTGTGGTGACAAAGAAATTTCTTCAAAGACAATGATCTATGCTCATACGCAATTTGGGAAGAATAAATGAGCTCTCCCTTTTCTAATAACGAACTAAATCGGCAGAAAAGTAAACTATAAGTATTTAAATTAATTATGTATCGACCTAAATAATATGTAAAGTAAACAGAAAGGGGTGCGAGAGAGGAAGGGAGCGAGAGAAGGGGGAGAGAGAAAGAATAAAAAAATAAACTTGAAATAGTTATTGAAATCGGTGTGCTTCGGGTTTATACGTATACTTTTGTGGGGGAGGGTTGATCACTTGAAAAAAAAAAAAGTTGGATCACAATAATAATAATAATAAAAAAAAAATTTGGATGGGCCATGAATTGACTGAGAAGGAAGAAGAAGACAATTAATAAGGAGACCAATAGGAAAAAACTGAGACTTCTAAAAATCGACCTCGCGCAGAAATACATCCACATGTGCATACGCTACACGTAGCTTACACGAAGGAGAAAATTACCAAATAAGAAATACACCCTAAAATCCGCCTAATCAATTAGCTTTTTGATTGAAAGTCTTTCTATAAAAAGGAAGGAGAAAACAGGGAGATGTCTCCGATTTCTCTCAACGCTGTAGAATATCGACAATCCTGTGGATACGAAATTTATAAAATCAAGTTAGATGAGTACCTAGCAGACTTCGAACATTATAATCTTCCATATTTTCGAATCATTATGAGTAAATAAGGACCAGACATTCTAACAACTTCAAGCAGAGCTCTAATTTTGAATATGCAGCCGTCAAGACAGGCGGATAAGACATCAAGGCTGCATTTTTGGGATTCGATCGAAGTAGAGTGATCGATTGAAATTAAATCCCTCAAAATTGTGCCTATCGCCGCTGTTAGAGGAACAGATTGTTGATTAAAGTGAGACAAATTTTAGATTATTGATACAAAANGGGGGGGGGGGGGGGGGGGCGCTCGGTTGGGTCCCCTGCTCCGGGGGTGAGCGACAGGCAGTTTTACAAGAAATGAGAGATTAACGCTGGGCCTACTCTTTGAGGGGCCGTGGGAGTATAAGGGACTGTGACAGTAAGATGTCGCAGAGCGCTGTGAAAGCGGTTATTAAGTGTGAGGGCGAGGGTATACGCGTGTGAGTGAACAAAAAAAATTGGGTTAATTTTGTGAGGGAGAATAGTCTGATAAGTCCACTGTGCTATGTGGGATTTATCCAAGTCTAAGTAGAAGGATGAATCATAAACGCTATCTGAGAAAAGTCAGGTCTATTTGAAAAATTGGCGAATGATAGAATGCAAAAGCTATTAATACTTTTTAAGCATAAATGATGATTATCTCTATCAACATATTTGAGCGGTGTTCGGGAAAAAGATCACTGCAAAATATCTTATTTTTTGGGTAATTTGTAAGATCTGCACTACAGTTTACAATTTTTTAAGTTAGCAAATCCTTCAGTTAGAGACACAGCGAATAAGAGTCGTTCAAAATCTTGGAGAGCTCAACTCCATTCAAAGGATAATGTGTAATGTAAAAGTAAGTTTGGAGTTTGAAATTTTCAGAAACAGTTCTGCTAATTTGGTTCACATTTGAGGGCTCTTGAGAAGGCGAAAAACAAGAAATAAATTGATTCAGAGCACTTGATCTCTCCTCCCCTCTCTTGCTTAAGTATATGATGGTGTTTATTGGAAATCAACTTCACATACACATGTAAATATGGAAAGGGGAGGGGGGGGGTCCCAAAATTTCAACGCTGAGTTTTCTCAAAATGTGCTGATAAATATTAAGTTGACTGATTTGTGATCTCGTATGAGCCTGATAGCTTGACTTTTTGCCTCTCGACGCTAGTGTAGGAATTGATCATGATAAGACGATAATAAACATAAATGAAGTCTGACAGCTTACTTTTCCCTCGAAAAATCGGGAAATATCATGTAATATTTGGGAGCATTCAAAAAAACAGTGATTAAAAACTAAAACAGATTTTTTTTCATTACTTTTTTAAAAAAAATTAACGTGAACATAAGCATTTTTGCCTCCCGAAGAACGTACTTGTGTCTGAGCAAAATCAAGGCTGATTTTCCTCAAACGATCAAAGTCTAAAAATTATCAAAGAGTTTCGAAAATAAGGGCTCAAAAAAAGAGGGATTGGAAATTTTAGAAATTTTTCAAACAAAAAATATCAAATGATGCGAGGAAAACAATTTCGAAGATATTCAAATGGTGGGAAGGAAAATAAAGGTGTGAAACGGAGAACGAAGCTCAAGCACCCACGTGTAACTATTCTTAGTGTTTAATCCTACTATCACAATCTTGATTTACCTACTGCATTCATTTGTGCAGGATAGCCTAGCATAGTTTGACAGCACCACACAATCTTAAGAAACTAGATAATTCTTTACATACATTCATATTAAATATATCACAGAATTTAAAGTCATTTCGACTAATTTCGGAAAAAACTCATTTTGAAGTCGAAGGTAAAAGGTCTCATGCGGAAAAGAAAACCATTCGCTACCTTGTTCACTTAACATGATATCTGCCTCGTTTTAATGGATGAATTCTGAAGGGGTAAATCTGAGAAAAATAGTTTTTAATTTACGTTTTTTCATACAGTGAGTTACTACTTCTCAATCGACATTTTTTTGCAGCCATGAGTTGAAGAATTTTAATTATTTCAACCTATACCTACTATAGTAACTTGTGTGACGATTAACCAAACTCTCGCCTCAACATTATAAGTCATTATCGATAAGCAAACATTTCAAGAATATACCTACCTAAAATTAGAGGAAACTATTAGATGAGAGAAAGATATCTTGATTTGATATATGATATGATAAAGCAGCAAGCCTCTTAGTTAACTGATTCCTACTGTCATAACTACGCCCCTAATGATAGCAAATAAGACTGGATTAAATAAATAGATAGATAATTTTAAAAAATGAATAAATAAAGAATCAGTCGCACATAAGTGCCTTCTGTCCATTGCTTTAAAAGGCAGGAAGCCAATCATCTATTTGCAGTTGAAACATTATCCAAGTCATTTTTTGGAGACAATTTCACAAAAAATCAAATCGACAACCTCGCGTAACCCTAGTCTTAAAAACATAAAAATACTAAAATCCATACAGTTCGTACTGAAAACCAGGGACCAAATAAAGTAAAAGAAAAAAATTAAGAAAAAAACTGTTGCCATGGTCTGAAAATTCCTCCAAGTTTTTAGACGTCATTATTTTTGTGGCTCAAATTCTCTGTATGTCCATTATTTTTGACATTTTATAGTTTAAAATAAAATGAATTAAATAATGACATTCGTTATTTATAATTATTAGTGCAAAGTCAACTAGAATGCTCACCAAAGTTTACTGACTGATAGAAATTTTGAAAGAAAACGGCATTATATTTAAAGATTACATAAGATTTTTATGATCAAGAATCATAAAAAATCAGTCTTTTGATAAACATTAAACGTTTGAAACAAGAAAAATGGGAAAAAAAAAAAAAAAAAAAAACTGAGTCTAAAATTCTTATTCAGCTTCCAAAATACGAGGGAAATCAAATACATTCAACCAGCTTGGGACGAAAGAAAGGAAAATAATCAAATTGTAAATAACTACCCAGCAACTGGGAAAAAACGATCCAAAAATTTGACGTTGCACTAGAAAAGGGAGAGTAAAAGCAACGATAAAAGAGGGCAATACTATGGTACTTAAAGAAACAATCTATTTTCTAGTAAAAATATGTATCAAATAAGGAATTTCTATCGATTCTCTTCGCTTCATAATTGAGAAAAATGGCCTAAACAAAACGAGAAGAAGAGAACCGTTCTACAAATCTTAAAACTATATTTCATTTTTAAAAATAATGATTGCTAAAGTTTTAAATTTGAATTATCTACGTAGCAAGTAATCACTACTGTCGAACGAATCAATCAATATGATTATTTTCAAAATCAATAGAAAGAAAATATATGTACAATAAAACTGTTTCATAAATATGTGACAAAAATTAACAATTTTAAAATAAATGATTCTATTTCTATACAGTATATCTACTTTTAAATGGTGCATAAGTTAACATGAATGTATGTAAAAACATACTTCCTAGAAAATGTAAGTTTCATTTATTCAAATATGTACGTACCTAATGAATTTTTTTAAAATCATTTTCAGACGATCGCAGATAAGCTAAGTGAACGAGTTACAATAAAGCAACAAAAGCATTTAAATTTCTACTAAAATATCACTGAGTAAGTGAATTCAGATTATTGCCAGAGAGCTGTGACTAAGAGACCACTTACACAATTATATAGCTTATTGAAATGGTGCAAAAATGGAGCAGGAATTACTTCATCCATTGGTATACCCTAACATGGATGCGAAAATATTTGAGTAAAATGATGCTCTAAAGTCAGCGTAACATGTGCGGTAAAGTGAGGATTCTGTTACGTAATTCTTCTAATTTACAAGTTTCTCAACGCGGCATTTCTTCCTTTTTTATTGGTTAGAACCTTAAACGGGGTTGACGGCATATCAAGAATTTTCATTTATTATTACCTGTTATACCAGCTCTTCTACGTTCAATGAGAGGGGGGCTACAGAAATGGAGAGCCAATAATGTATTTCTTTTACAATTTCGAGCGAGAATTTGCAAAAATCACAGAAATGTATAGTTCCTACTACATCTTTTTAACTACAAAACCCTCCACTCGTGTGTTACCTCTTACTCATTATTATTGTCACCTGAATTGCTGAAAAATTTACACGGAACATTGTTCATTTGGTCGAGGCACTCACTCAGTATACAGAACTATATCAGATGTTTTAATTACTGTAAGCATTGGAATCTGATGAGGGTGAGAAATCTAAGCCAACTGAGGGTATGGAGGTGGGAACGTAGGTGATGTCTCCCATCATTTTGGAGAAAGCCCGTCAACAAGTTAGGATGATAGTTACACATTTTTACGAAGCAGCCTATTAGGATGTCAATGTTTACTTCCAGAAAAAGTCTCCAACTTAGAAGTTAGCTTAAAGATCAGTTTCATGCGTGAGGAATTGCATACTTATTAATTAAGGCCCTCGGTCCCTGCGTCGTGTTTGTGACTTTCTCAACTCGATCCGCCCTTAGAGCCCAGGGCATGATCTCCCACAAAACCAACTGTGCGCGGGTTTGAAATGCAAAATTTAGAGTTTAATTTCTTTTTTACGTGATTTGGGATTTTTTTTTCTCTTACCTCTCCTACTTCTTCTTCTGTTTTGATGTATCTCTTCATTATACCAGAGCTGATATAAGTATGAGAGAAATTCCCTCCACAATCAATGTGATTGCAAAGTAATTTTTTTTTTTTTTTTTTTTTTTTTTTTTTTTAATTCTAGCTACCAAGTCATTGAATTACTTGTTTCATTTAATAACTGCGTTTTTTGCTTCTTTTAGGAATTCTCATTTTATTGGATTGATAGGATGATAGAAAATTCCAAATTTTAAGGAGGTTTTTTTTGGTTCATCTTCTTTTGTAAAACATGCTTTCTTTTTGGCACGAGATAATTTTGAAGAAAAATGTGTTTTTTTACCCTTCCTAAGAAAATTTTAAGGCAAAAAGATCCGTTTATTTGTAACTATCAAATTACACGAAAATTTTTCTTTGTTTTATTTGAATCTTTTGAAAAAATATCCCAGCTTCAGGTGGACTCAGTTGAAGAGAGAAATGAGCTATTTTCATTTCTTAATTATTTATTTTATTTTCTTCTACAGAAATTTTAACTCCTCTCGGGAAATAGCGCTAAAAATTTATGATTACTGGATTTACTTTAAAGGATCTGGCAGCTCTAAAAAATATATACCTAACAAAAATTCGCTGATCATAAATTTCCGATTGCAGCCGTTTGAATTTTTTGAAAATCAGTGATCTTGGTTCTATTTTACCTAAGAATAACATACACGCATCTGCAAAATCATCAGCCTTTAGCTTAAACCGTTCTTTAAAAAAGTGCCTTCAGTTGAATCAAATTGACATGTATAAAAAATGAGTGACCTTGCTACCCTAGAGTATTTAAATTGGAAACTGGAATTTTCAAAGCTGCATGAACTGATCATATTAAAGTCCGTAGATCTTTTTGTATGAACGAATCTACTTTTTTCATCATTTAAACGTATTTAAAAGTAAGATTCAAGCAAGCCAGAGATACAAAATTGACCTTACTTTACAATTTATGTTGGAAAATGTATTCATATACCCATCAAACTCACGTTGAGGGTGCTTAGGTACGTAAAGATTGGTTTGAGCAGGAGTGAGAACCTATTCTATCGTAGAAAGTGACTTTATAGAGGTAAGAAAAAGGAGGCAACATGGCGAATATTGAATAGTTCCGAGGATAGAAAAAAAATTTGCAAATTTTGGACTCACACATTTTGCAGTGCATATGCGATAAAATTGTTAGCCTTGCATCATTCATACTGACAAATCATATGCCAGAACGCTCACGCTTTTACTGTCGGATTTTATCATGAGTTTCATTCTATTATGGTCCAAACGTTGTTTGATCACTATAACATCTCTTTGATTTTCTTACGAAGTGGATAATTTTTTATTTGAGCGTAAAAGATTTGAAATTCCTGATAAACATTCAATTACAAAACACAGCAAATAAATAGTTGAGCTTTTAAAATTGTATCACATGTGATAAAAAGCTGTCTTTATAATGAAGTAATCAAAATTACGAGCCACTTACCACCAACGCGATACTATTTTCTAATATTATAGGGACCAACAAGATATTAGATTTATCCATAGCGACTTTATGAACTCCAAAATAGGCGACATAAAATAAAATCTTGAAAAAAATGTAAATTTTGCAAAAAAGCATGGACCTGCGTTCGCATATACATGAGAGTGAAAAAAAGAGAAGGAAGAAGTGACCGCTCTCCTTTCTTTCGAATAATATCTGTGGAAATAATGCATATAGTGGATACGATATTTGTTATGATGACAAGATTAAAACGCTGAGATTAAGTTTTACATTTCTTCACTGAAATATCATCTCATATACTGTAACATTGAAGCTTTCAGCGGAAGGTCACACGGTACATCAAATTTTACAGAATCGGAAATTTTGCTACCATCCTCTGATTCAACGTGTATGTGTGAAATAAGGAATAAGCAAGACGCACCCATTGCCCTCTGAACTGTTTACAAAATTATACTTAGAGAAATTATCATTCTTCATACGAAGAAAGCGGATGCTTTTATTCGATACCAGAGCACGAGGGATTATCTACATACTAATGGATGTACTTAATGAATAGCGTGCTCTAATGCACCGCTTTAATGAATAAACTAAAGCAAACCTGGAGGCTGTTCACAATTTGACCATATCTGTTAAAGGATACGTGAGGATGTATGTGTATGTCTGTATGTATGTGAAACATATGTACCTAAAAATTTCGGATGAAAGATAAAGGAGAGAGAAAACCTGCAATGTAAGTCTGTCAAGGCACACTACTAAAATGTCTGAACTTGATGCAGTATAATCAATATTGTAGCGGCAGAATGCCAATAATTGGTTACTTTGGGGCCAGTCTTTGCAAGAAATCATAATTGAATGAAAAGATTTACATTTAATATAATATTTAAGCTCTTTAATCCTTTCGTATTTCTATATGAAAATTAAGAACTGCATACCCTACAATTCTCTAATCAAGATGTTGTTTGATGTAAAAATACCTGCCTAAATTGTCCTGGCCAGAAAGTAGAGCCAGTAGACATTCACAGATTTTGAAAGAGTGCTCATGAAAAACGAGAGATAAAATGCAGCTGATTTTTAGGCCTACACTTTTCTGGTGTCCACAAATCATGGATAGCAAAGAGCTTCAAAAGGCAAGTAACTGGCCAGAATTGTCGTAAGAAAATTGCAGACTAAGAGCTGAAAGAAAAAATAAGTATACCGCACACCTGCTGATATGAGCGCACAATCATCTTTCCCTTATCAAAGCTACAGTGCTTCAAGAGCTGATCTCCAGAGCTGGTGTATATGTAAAATGACTTCAATAAGTGAGCCAAAATTTTGGAATGTTGGTTCTAAAGTAACATTTCCTGAGCTCACAGATACATTCGGCTGGCACAAAAAACACTGCATCCTCTTTCACCATGATCGAGTACCAACATCGATACCTTAACTTCTTTAAAGACTCAAAAATTAAGGGTTCAACAAGAGTTTAGGTACTTATCAGTCTGCAGCTTGAATCATTCATTCGGAATTCATGTAGAGAATATAAAATTGAGCGAGTGTAAGGGACAAACTCCGAAATGAATTCAAAGAACTACTCTCGATAATACTCATCTCGTTAAAATGAATATTTTCTATCTCTTCCCGACGTTTGGAATGTTTGTCTTATGAACTCAGAATGTGCAAGAGAAATCTTTAAAATTCTTAAAAAAAGAATGATTGAAATATGTGTGCCACTGGCCTCAGTAAAATCAATTTCCGCATTTTCATTCAAAATTTTTGGCTTTCTTCCACCTAAAAAAGAGGCGAGAGAGAGAGAGCAAAGGATACGCGGTAGCTTTAAGTTTATTTCAGGGAGAGTAATAAAAAACCGAAAAAGGGCGTTACATAATTTATGAACGATCCCTTTTACCGGGTATCACTTGCTCTCTCTTGTCTCTTTTTTAGGCGGAGGCAAGTCAGAAAGTAGGGAAAAACTAATGTGTCTCTTTAAAATCTGGCCAGACTGTGGCTCAACTTTTTCTCTTGCACTAGTTCCTTGTATTCATAAAACATAAAATTTCATGTCATTTTTCTTTCAGAGATAGGCAATAAACATTTGCTCCTTTAGGGTAGAACTATTTTAAACGTGATAAATGTAGAGTAAAATAACAAGCATATACAGTGTACTCTTAATTAAAAGAACAATTGAGAAATAGCGTGAGAATTTGAACAAAAATTATAAGAGAAGTATAAAGAGCCTCAGGATACATTTTAATGTTACACACCACCAGTAATGAAAAATACCTATGTTTGAAACCGATAGTTTGTTTTTCCTTCTCCATGTTTTTTCTTTCATTTTTGGAAATTGGACAAATGACAAAAATCTTAAAACGAAAGTGTCTTAACGATGGTGAGATTCTAATTGAATTTTCTTTCTGTATTCATCAAATTTGTTTATTGCCCGCAAATTTCATTGAGTTGGTTGCAATGCACTCATCATATTTTGAGTGAGTATAACCACTCCTTGTATTCATTATAGTGAGTTGAAGATTGCAGGTTTTCACTTAAAATCGATAGAGCTAGAGCACTTTCTCAACATTTTTTAAAACAATATGAGTAACAAATTTTAAATTCGAACATTTGAATAGATTCTGATCGGATGGATGCCGTTTTTACTAACAGATTAGATTAGTTATTCCGACTGAAGGAATGTAATTCACTAATGGCGTCTTAATTTAGTTGTCATATATTCACATATTCATGTAAAAAATGATATTGTCCAAGAGACGTCTCAAACTTTTAAAAACTTTCATAACCAAATCGGTTACAATCAATGAGGCCATCTAATTCATAACAAACAGTTTGAAGTGTAAGTATAGAATTTAAACTTTCTCTCTTTGTTTTAAATTTTAGTAATGTTACATGGTAAGGGTGTTGTTAATTTAAGAAAAAAGCTGCGGTTTGTCAAAAGTATTTCTTACATGATTATCTCTATACTTAAAAGGAAAATGTTTTGCCGTACGCACTTTAAACCTTTGTCTGCCATCCCTAAAAGAGTTTAGAGCTATAACCCCTGAGTCTCCGAAGGCAACGGACCATTTTAGAGTCCTTTTGAGGGTCGTTTCATAATTTTCATTGACTTTCATTCTCTTCCAAAGACAAATTTTCTTTTTCATTATTTTCTTCAAAGAATATTCTTTGAGCCCATGTATTTCATGGGTATGGATTTTGGTGAAATAGCTCCGCGTGGATTGGTATGATGAATTTGTGAACATCGTCCACTATTAAATGTTCTTGTGGGATCATAGTTCTCTTCAGATAGAGGAGCTCAAAAATGTAACAAAATCAAGGATCATAATTTTTTGCACGTTAAGTTAAAAAAGGAAAAAAAGAAAAAGGGGGAGTGAGGAAAAATAAAAGAATAAAGCTCAGAACCTGAGCTAATTTATCACAGATACATATTGATACAAAGGGAATAAAATAAAATATTTCAATTGTAAGATTTCATTGAGTTTGAGTGATAATTTTAAGTGTACACTGTATTTATTATAGCAATCAATAATCAATAACGAAATGAGTGAAATATAACGAATCCTATATTTTATTAAAAGAGAAATATTGTACAACAATGGGGAATCATATGTATGCCCTCGTGAATATTTGCATTTGTTTGATTCCTGTTAATTTGTCTAAGAGTAAGTGAGATAACGGAGTCAAGGGGGTGGAGAGGGCGTTGACTGTGGTATATAAAAAGGGGCTCCTTCATTGGTAGAGAGATCACAAGGGAGCGGCGTATCAGGCTGTCTCCTTTCTTCCTCGGGACTCGGAGACGACAGGAACTTACGAACATATTTTGGATAGTGAGTTTTCTCATGAGCTTTTAAGATAGTTGACCTAGAAAACGTTTTACCGCATAGTGAACACCTGAAGGGGCGCTCGCCAGTGTGTACACGACAGTGATCCTTCATATGGTGCCTCAATTTGAAAGCTTTACCACAAAATTCACATTTGAAAGGCCTATCTCCTGTGTGTGCCGGGAGGTGTCCAATGAGGGAGCCAACATCCGGAAATGACTTACCACAGAATTTACAAAGTGCACCTGATGAATCGCCTCCAGTGTCCATGGTCTGAGGGTCTGGCGGTCGTATGTGAGTGTCCATAAGTCCTATGGGTGGTACCGAGATGAGAGCCGAATGCTCCCGGTATTTGAGCGACTCGAGGCTGTGAGACAGGATGTGCCGGGTCAATTTACTTTGATGAGCAAATGCAATACCACAGTACACGCACTTGTACAACGCCCGGCCCGCCTCGCCCGAACCTGGCGTCCCGACGCCGACGCCGCCGCCGGTGCCCTCCTCCTGCAACCAAACAAAAAGACCATCAACTTCTATGCTGGCTTGGCTACACCTACAGGTTGCCCTACTAGTCCAGGCAAGTGCAAAGTGGAAGGAGAAAATCTCAGCACAAGAAGTTGACGCTCATTTGTTTGGCAGCAGAATGACAACAGACAATCACATCAAACTATCGCACGCGCACCAGAGCAAAGAGAATAACAGGCAAGAGCCAAAAATGAAGGTCAACTTCTCGACAACAAGCAACATCAATATCCACAAAGATCATGCAAAGCATAGTGAGCAGCTCAAGCACAGGGCACAGGGTGAGATCAGAGTCATCAACGTAAACAGGAAGCCAAAGAGAAAAAGCATAGATCAAAGTTATACTAGGTACCTTACGCACTTAAACTTCCTCACAGCAACAGCAACCTTTTTCAAGGTATCCATTTCTCATTCCATGCTCGGCCAAATTTTAAGCCTCACACTTAAGCAGGAGAAAATTCAGTTCACCCGACGGTGACGAAACCTGAAATGCACCAATGCACCTCTCCTCTCGCAGTGTCAAGTGCATCCGAACTAAATGAGATGCGGTGCAAATCTAGTCAATTTCACCTCGCGGCCAAACTAAATTTTTTCCCCTTCCCACACTTTTATAAGTCATGCACTAAAAAAGAAGAGAATCGGTAGATTTGACTACACTCTGTCTTAGGACTGGAATAAAGTAAAGGTACTTTAAGTAATACTTATTTTTATCTTATTCTGTCTAAGGTGTAAGTGTAATAACTTAAATTAAGTCAATCGTCTGTACCGAAACAATTGAGTGCAGGCCGGTGTAGCTAACTCTACCGATCTAATTCTTCTAATATGTGTAGAACATCTACCACAAAGAATGAAAACTTATATTTATATCAAAATAAAAATAATGCGAGGTAATGTTGAGAAAATTGGGAGAAGAAACTAGCTCAGTTTTATAGATTGGCTCATACGACAGTGGCTCTGCTGTATTTTTTTTTCGTTCTCTTGGTGAACTGGAGATTGGGTAGAGAAAATCATCGAAAGAATCACGATAGGAATATTCGGAAAACGTACCATTCACATTGGAAAAATGCGCTTATGTTTTAATATTTTCCTTTTAAAAATACATACGGGGGCATAGAGGTGGTTACTTGTTACAGACAAGACACCCAGATTTGATGACTCTCCAAGGAATCCAAAATGGCTGCCATCATGTAAAGTAAATTTATCAAATAAGCAACGAATATACTAGTATTCGCACTGCACGTAGTTTTAAGAATGAAAAGCTTGACGGTTTGATCAGCAGATCCTATCTGTTTTTTTTTTTTTATTTATCTATTTACTTATCTATTTATTTATATTTTTTATTTAAAGAAGTGCGACACATAATCGCAGTCATTTTGGGTTCCTCGAAGAATAGTTGAAATCTTGGGTAAATCTTAAGCAAATGACGCCTTTATTTTAGTATATTGTAGTATTGTAGTAATGATTCGCTCCGGGGAGGCTAAAAAATACACAATTTTTGCACACGATCTAAAACGTAAATAAATTTGCAGATGTTCAAAGCGCCCATTTAAATTTAAATGCGCGCATTAAACGGTCTCATTTACATTTTTGAACGTACAGTCGAATAGAAATATTCCTCTCTTCAACAATCCTAAACATGTCCTTGACATTTATTTTCTTTTTTACAATCGTGCATTTCTGTATCAAGTATCGCACACAAACATAGCCAACGTACTTAAGATATTGAGAATTTATAGAGAAAAATAAACACCAAAAAAGAGAAAGTAGTTCATTCCATAATTAAAACAACAGATGGCGTAATTTTTGAGATGCAGACAATAGGATAGCGTATTTTAGATCCAGGATCAAACATCTTTGGATACTTCTTGGAGTTTAACTGTCAGCTATTAATAAAGGTATAGTATATTTGACTGATGGTAATTGAACTCCGCACATGGACGGAACTAGGCATTTTCCATGGGGGACAAAAAAAAAAAAAAAAAAAAAAANCGAGGGGGGGGGGGCTGCCTGCGTCTGCGGGACTCCCCTAGCTCCAGAGAGTGGTTCGAGGAAAATGTCTAGCTTCAAGGGGGGTGTTGGGGGGGTCTGATGGTCTCTCCCTTAAAGATTTGAAAAGTTGAGTCGTCTCAGGAACAATTTTGAGCTGTTTTCCGGAAAAATTATCAAATTACAATTTTTAGGATGAAAAGTATGCCAGACACTTAATTAGCAAAATTCCTTGCATTACATGGGAGGGGCAAAGTAGATTTCTGGGGCACCAGACACCCCTTCCCCTTCCCCACTAGTTCCGCCCATTATTATCAAATTACAATTTTTAGGATGAAAAGTATGCCAGACACTTAATTAGCAAAATTCCTTGCATTACATGGGAGGGGCAAAGTAGATTTCTGGGGCACCAGACACCCCTTCCCCTTCCCCACTAGTTCCGCCCATTACTCCCCATTATTTCATTTTGAAATGTTTTGGCAATATTGGATTAATAATATTGGCTTAATAAATAATGGAAGAGGTAAGGCAAGAGAAAGAGAGGAGAAGGAAAAATGAAAATCTGAAAAATTAAGTTTGTTTCTAATCTTAGTTGGGAAAGGAAGTTTTGGTGACTATAACAAAGTTGATCATAACTTTGGCAGCTTGCCATACTTTTGGATATTAGAAGATCTCAGAGTAAAGTACAGCCTTTTCTTGTTTTCGTTGTTGCCCAACACAGTTGTGCGTTAGAGGGGCTTCGTAATTTTCAATAGGCACTGACTTACAATTAACTTGAATGCCCATCTTTTTCGATTTAATTTTTCACTTCAAGTGTTGAACTATCATTTTTTTTTAGACCGTCAAAAAAGTTCAAGTTCGTATGAGTGGTCAATTCAGGTGTCACACATTTTGCAGGATGTTCTCATAAATCTTGAATAAGGTACAAAGACATTCAACATAAATGGCAAGCTAAGGGGAAAAGATGCAATGGCCGAAAATAGGTTATTAAAATAAAAAGCCTCACTGGAGAGATCTGAGAGAATAGGAGTAGGTAGCAGACAATGATTAAAATATCTTGAACACTTCATTCAGTGGTATTCTTACAGAAAAAAAACCACGAAATTTCATAACTTTCAGAGGTACGAGTGTTCAAGAGGGAGAATTCTTAATTGAATCAACTATATTTTTAAATTGCATTACAGTTGTATCCTAGATTGATTGGGTTTTGAATTAAAACCAAATACTTATGACTCCGTGTCCTTGGAGAATGGGAGAGAAATGAAAAGAGTGGAAGAGTGGAAGAGTGAATATAGGTATTTTAAAAAAGTAAACAAGAGAGAAAATTTTAGGCCGCAGCGTAAACATTAAAAACTGACATTAAAATAGGTGAGGTACATCAACAAACATGACATAAACCTTTCTGCATGCGACATTTAATCAGAACAGCCAAACATCTTACGAAGTACTCAGTCTTCAAATTGTTCATGGGAGCCAGAAGGCTTCTAAGCATAAATCGATAGGCCTACGTCACATTTAGAACAATTGTATTGGGTTTGATCCAGACTAAGTACCCTCTTGGTTTTATGGGGGACCAACACGATAGTATCAAAATCTGCGCTTGTTTGTAACATCACAATCGAGTCGGTGCTCCCAAGATAATTTTGGTACAGCGTTTTCTAATATTAATTTATAATACTTTTTTAGGCAAAACAAGTTCACGTACACGAGGATAATCGTCGAAGGGTCATAAAAACGTCAATATCTGCCGGTCAGAAAAACCTCCCGTGAAAAACACGAAGAAAAAAATAGCTCCTTCTGCAATACTAATAGTTAATTTTAGGTCCCATCTACTGCAGTTAGTAGCAGTTACTGTGTTGCTTTGATGAAAATTATTTCGATCCTAAAAACAACAGAAAAAAACGAGTTTGTGGCGGAAACACAAGATGGGTGGATCAATCAGCGTTATCTAACTAATATTAGCGTCAAGCACCTGCCAGTTTAGGGCTGAGGTGCAAATCAAGGTATATTTGGGGGATTTTTACCCTAAATCAGAGAGAGTGGGACACAAAAGAATTAGTTAACGTCAGCTGACCTACCCGTCTTGTGTCTCCAACGGAAACCGTTTTTGAATGCCGTTTTTTAATCAAGTTTGCAATAATTATTGTAACCACAAAATGAACTTCGAGCAAGCTTTTAATTTGATTTAATCCATCAATCGCGCGTGAAACGAAATGGTAGATTAAAAAAAAAAATAATACGACGCAGGTGTGATCTCTCTTCAATGCTTCATTGTATGTTTTTTAAAACTGTAAAAGAGACCTCAAATGAACACTATCAGAATGTTTTAGTGGTTCTCGTCAAATCAAAATTTTGAATTATGACACTTCACTTGTAGAAAGTAGATGTTGAAAATTTGTAATTGCCCCCTAAGGGTGAGTTTACCCCTCCCCATTGCCGGCATAGCCCCCTCAATAAATACTCAAGAAAAATATACCTTTATAGCGCCTGACGTATTAGAGTTTTGAGTTTGTAATTACTTTGAACATATCACATTAATATTGCAAGGTAGGAATATGTAAGAACAATAATGATAAACGTCAATATGAAAAAAATTGAATTTAAAACTTACCAGGTCATGAGAATGCCGGTACTCAACAGAACTTTCGCCAGCCGTACTTCGATTGTCATCTCCTCTATCCCAATCAACTTCTTTTTTTAAGGACTGCAACATAAAATGAGAAACTGACGTCATTATTCTGAAAATTAGGAGCGCGTATCGAAATGAGTATTTACTTTCCTACGTGGAATATTAGATGAGGATACTTAAGGTGCCGATGAATTTCTGAGGAACCCCACGCTTGATCATACTTCAATGATTTATCATTACTATTTCTTCTCTCCTATGAACCTCTTGGGTTTGATGAGAAGAAAGATTGCCATCTATAGGCTATATTAATGGCAGCCTCGTAACTCCGTCAAAACCCCAATTAGGCAAAATTAGCTGATAGTAACTGATAAGACAAAACGAACCCTTATACAATATTAAATCAAACTTTTCAAAATAAGCTCAGTGTTGGTCTGGCTCAAAAATTCTTGGGATGCCCTGGTAAAAATTGGCAGTAGAATCTGTGCTCCAAAATACCATAGACCTACGGCCGGCTGTAAGATTTCCAATAGCTTCTGTAGCCGGCTACACAATTTCTTATAGCCTTTTATAGCCGATGGCGATTAAGCAACAGCCAGACGATAAAGTTCATGCTAAACGTTACTAAATAATGATACTACGACTTAGTTAGTTTGTGGACTATCGCTCTCTTTTTGTGCCGTAGTATCTTGATTTATATTGCGAGGAAAGCTCCGTACTTTCGAAGGATGCCTGTCATTCTCAATATGTTGGAACGCCTTCAATTTCTAATGATACTGTGCAATACCTCTGGTGTGAAATAGTTGCCTCAGACGCCGTGACACGCTGCGGCGCGGCGAACGGGCAGAGAGCACTAAACGCGCATTGGCGCCTACAAACCTAACAGGGATACTTCACGCATTGCGCAATGCGTGAAGTATCCCTGTTAGGTTTGTAGGCGCCAGTGCGTCGCCGCTCCGCTTTGTGTTAGGCTCTAATATTTAATCTCGCGGAGTCAGCGTTTTTCGACTCATGATTTTGAAATGTTTGCACACTCTTAATGGATTATTCTCATTTTAATTGATGAAAAAAAAATATGTTTTAAAGCAAAATATAATGTGTGTTTTGTAAATATTAAGGTATATATATATATATATATATATATATATATATATATATATATATNTAAAGCAAAATATAATGTGTGTTTTGTAAATATTAAGGTATATATATATATATATATATAGTTCCGTATCAAACTTAATGATTTCCAAAGCACATGAATTTCTACACAATTTCTTATAGCCTTTTATAGCCAATGGCGATAAAGTGTAAAGCCCGAAGATAGGAACTATAGCCCAACTGTATACTTTTTTATAGCTTCGTATAGCCCGGCTATATGATTTTCTCCGCTTTCTACAGCCAGCTGTATGATTTTCAATAGCCTTCTTTAGTCGGCTATAAGAACTCCTATGGTATTTTGAAACGCAGCTCGTATCGCCAATTTTTACCAGGGTGCTGATACGTTTTTGGGCCCTTCCTCTGAGGTGAGGACCCCCCTTCACTATCCTAAAGTCTTTCTTTATAAGGGATTTTCAAGTTTTGAGGGCCCCTAAAGGACTCCTTGAGCCACTTGTCAAAATTTCTGAGGTGCTGAAGCATTCTATCACAGGAAGGCCTTGTTCAAAAAGGGATGGGTTTACGGAACTGAACTTTTGTTAGTGTTGACAGGGCTTTCACAAAAAATGTGCCCAACACGAGTAAACGCGTGTCATACACCCCTCTTCCACCGGCACGTTCACTTGATTGTTTTTCTAGATCGTATTCGACAGATCACACAGGTGAGATTATGTTGATATCGATTGGCTCAATATGTACTCACAGCCTTAAAATTCAATTTAGAAATCTGAGGTAACGGGTCTCATTTGATCGAATTTTTATTCTCTCGAGTGCCAAATGGCAATGAAAAGTGAAATTGTCGGGAGTTTTCTTATTTTCAGCTTTTTCAAATTAAATCCTAAAATTTTTGTTTGAGGTTATGTTCTATTGTTTTGAGCAAGACGATACATTGAACCACTGTCGAATACGATCTATTGATGTTTCAAAACGAACGAGAATGGGGCGGAAAAATACAGGCGGCCCATGGGCGGGAAGTTGGTGAATCCGGCCCTGCAATTCTTAACGACGTGCTGATCACAAGGAGAGAGTAAAATTTAGAGACATCAAAAATATCAGTATCAAACCAGTCATACTAATTTCAATATTCTGTTATTCCTTGAAAAAAAAAGTAGTTAACAAAGAGTGAACAGATGTTGCCTCATTTAGTTGTACTTCGACAGATAAAAAAATTGAATACCACAAGAGACTCGGATGCGTTTTCATTTCCTTCGATCGGATTTCGGCAGACGGAGGATTTTCGTTGGCGATAATTTTTCGGTCTGGTGCGTTGGAAAACTCGTTCAATAATGAGCTATCTAAGCAAGGGAAAGAGCAAATTTTCTCACGCACCAAACCAACGAGAGTCTCGCCTCCGGAGGAAAAACTCAGTGATGTGTTGCCGAATTTCAACGAGAGACATTAAAAATGTGCCTTCACGAAGTTTAATTACCGCACGATTGGGCGGCCTCGAGCAGTGAGGCTCGTGCACAAGTTTAAGTTCAAGCTTTGCTGAAAATTTCGTAAATGCGAGGTTTTAATTGGATACCGCACACTGTTGCGAATTGTTGCTACATCTTTGCGACATGTTACGCCTCTCTTGAGAGGTATATGAGTTGAAGAATCTGTAAACTTGAGGCTAGCGCGAGTTACAAATTCAAAACCATCGGAAGCATCTGAGAATGCTGCATAAATGTAAGCGTAAGGCTGGCGGAGCCTTAATCTCGATCTCTATCTCATCCTAATCTTAATCTCAATATCAATAATATATTAATTCGAAAATCCTAAAATGGAATCTATGTGCTTCAATCAATTCTAAAGGGTTGCTCGGGTTTTCACGGGGTTTTGCTGCTCGACCCTCCCTTCCGTCTCAAAAATCATGCCATATATTGTTGATTTCCCGCGCCTGTTCACCTATACACTGTCCCACAAAAATGCAGTGAGGTTCTATGGTTTTCCGCTCTCGTTGCTTTCTCGCTGCTGCACGCACACTTCGCCTTCAATAATCGTGATGGCAAAATGACCTACTTGAAAGCAGGAATAGTTGCGCGCAAACCCTTTGTCACTTTTGCTCCCTGTCAATTCGGCGAGAAGGACACTAAAGGTATCCTCCCAAAACAGAGGGAAAACCTGTGAGATAATATCTCTAAAAACAGTACCATTACTGTAATCCATCCATTACTTGAGTCAAACAAAATTATGTATGAAATATTTTAGAGATTGATAATAGCATTTTATGATAACACGACATACATCAACTTTGAGTCGATATTTGAATTATTATTTGTGACGTTTGATGCTTTGCTTGGAAAATACCGAGCATAAAATCATTATCCTTTGTTTTTTGTGAAAGTATGATTTGGTTCCTTTTGGTTAAATGAGCCCGAAAGTGAAAGATTTAGCTTAATATATGACGGAACGGCAACTCCTATTCGGGACTCGGTCTAGTGCACTGTTGCAAGTGTTCGAGCTGACGTCTGCAGTGGCGTGCTTTGCGATATATCGATGGATCGAACATTTAAACCTACGGAAAAGTATCGATAAACAGGGTGTTCGCAGCGAACACCTTAACAATCGATTATTTACCACAGCTTCAAATGGGGAAATACCAATAGATCGCAAAGCACTCCACGCCGCTGCAGTCTAGGAGTCGGACGGAGCAGGGGGCTGAGCCCAGCGTAGCACACATTGTTTACATTTTTCATCAGAAATTTCGCCGAGAAATATTCCAAACATCGCGAGCTTTACGCAGGCGATAACGAAACGGAATATTTGCTTCAATTGTGTGCTGGCGTTGCGTTGCGTCGAGAACAAGGGGGGTAGGGAGGGGGGCGGAACAAGAGTTGGGGCCCCTCGAGGGTGGCGGTGGAGAAAGGGGGGGCAATTTTAGTGGTGCGGCGTTGGTGACTCGTCTGGTGCGTCGCCGAAGGTTGCCCAATTTTGCACACTATCGATTCTTCCTTCTCACTTCAGACACGACAATTTTTCCATTCGCTTACTGTGCAGGTCTCTGTTAAAAATCAGCAACTCTTTTTTTGTGCAGTGGCTGTAGATTGAAATACTAAGGCCAAAGAAACTACAAATAGAGCTATATACGCCCACCCTCAAAAAAAACTTTTTGTTAGCAAAAAATGCAAAATTGGAAAAGAACGTTCTTACTGTTGACAGCAGCAGTGGCAGTGGCAATTTTTGGCATTTAGTATGCTTGGAAAGAGGAATGGAGGAGGGCCCCCACGCTGAAGCACCCCCCCCCCCTGCAAGATTTTCTTTTCTTTTCCTTCTTTTTCAACTTAAATTTTGATATCCAAGTGCAATAATTTGACCAGCTATGAACAAATTATTGCTCAAGTTCAAAGGTCTCCAATAGTCATATACTTGGGATGGACTTTATTTGTTGAGTTACGTTTTAATATAAAATAGAACATGTAGTAACGTAAAAACTAGCCGTTTGTATGCGTCTCAGCACAATTAGGATTCGTTTTTCTTTCATCATTTCTCTTCTTTACCTTCTCCTCCTTTATGTAATAATTATCTAACGAATTGTAAATTTAGAAATATAGAAAGGAAGAAATGACTCTGCTACTGTGCACGTCAGAAGAAACAGGAGTTTTGGTTTCTTATATAAGTCCGGAGTCATTGAACATTGTAATCCACCCTCAATCCCTGTGCCTGAATGTTCTATTTCTTCATTTTTTTTCTCAGTCTGAATTGTTAGAAATGATAATGCACAAGAGTAGAACTTTCCTTGCTATAATGACTGTTTAAAGGTATCCTCTGTTTAAAACATTAGCCCTAATTTCATGGTCCTCTGATCCATGAGCCCTGCTGCTTTTCTAAAAAGATCATGATTACGTGGTTATTAATCGGATGAAGAAGCATTTTTTCACATTCAAATACAAAACATGCAAATTATAAAGAACGCCATGGATCACATTTTTTTTCCAGCGTCTCTTACGGCAGCTGGTAGCCTTTCTTTGCAACTGTTTTCAAATGAACCTTGATTGAATGTGTGGGCAAAAATGTACACGAATTAAAGAGGGAGAGGTAGAGATAGAAAATCTTGGATTTATTGTCATCCTTAAAAACAAAACAAGGCCGAAAAAAAGACAGAAAAAAACCGTTTGTCCAATTCACAATGTAAAGTCTGATGTTTGAACTAAGAATTGGAAACGTCAAAGATCAACTCAATACATAACTCCCACGGTTCCCAGCGTATTGAAATTAACTAAAAAAACTGTTACCAATCTTTGAATACTTGTAAATAAGGATGCATTACTTTATCTGTACGTAGAAGAGTGATGTATAAATTATTTATAGATATTAAGTCATATATATGGGACAAGTCAAGCTCTTACTTTTATAACCTTTATAGTCTAGGTTCTTGATAAGTATAATGCTTGAATAAGGGAAGCATTAAAAAGAAGTCAATGAGAAATTGATCCGGGTGTATTGGAAAGTGTCAATTTAGGTGTGAAGATAGAAATACAAATTGGGAAGATGGGATGCTGCCTCGAACAATGGAAGTCTCTCACCTCAAATTTTTCATCCTCCCCCTCCCACCGTTCATCAAGCAGCGGGCTGATTGTTGAAATTTATAGACGAAGCAATAGACAAAGAAGACTAAAAGGGTATATGGAGGGATTCTATTGGTGGAAGCGGATGGTTCCAATGGATGAGGGACGCAGGTAACAGACAAACTAACGGCAACCCACTAGAGACCCGATAGTTAGTCCATCATTTAACCCCCTTGGTCTACAAGAACCACCCATTTCAACCAATAGGATCGCTCCATACTCCTTACGTCTTCTTTGTCTATACATTTGTCTATCAATTTCAACATCAGCCCGCTGGTTACCTCCACTCCCAGAAAAACATTCTAAGCATGAATATTCAAGGCTGCCAAATTATTAACGAGGTATAGAATATTCATTTAAGAGAAAAGTTCTTCGTTTTCCTTCTTCCTTTTTATTTGACACCGGACACTTGAGATTAAATTAAGAATACCATTTTAAGAGAAATTCAAGGGAAAATATACTAATTTATTCAGGAAATTTGGCTTTTACAGTGCCTAAACATCTGGCAATAACTGGATTATCACACGGCCTTTTTCTTGACACGGCAGTATTGCCTGAGGATGGGAAGCAAGTCTCATTTTCACCGATCTCCTAGTCGAACCGCGGTATCCCGTCTGAAGGTTTAAGGACTTCTTGCAACATTGCCAATATGTGGAAAATACACTTAAATTCTCTCATTACGTCTCGGATACTGGAGGATTTTTTGACAAGACATTTGGTAACATCAACCTCAGGTCACGGATGGCGACTGGTCCCCGAAACCGCAAGTTACCATTCAATCGACAATCGGTCAACTGCGCTAAGATTGGTGGTCCAGGACCCGGCCAAGTGGAGGGGCGGGGGGAGTGTGGGGGTAAAGTGGCGGGACGCGATGGGTCATTAGAAATATGGCACTGACCAGCTGCCAGCTTGGTCAATGTATAGCTTCATTATTTTCTTCTTGGCGAATTCCTTGACGTTAAACAACGAGAAAAGCCTTACTCCCACTAAAATTCTTCCCACAATTTCTTCCCGTGTTAAACAAAGAGGGAAGAGAGCAAAAACACTACCAAGCAATTTTCGTATACCTATCCATATACCATTTTTTGTATTATTCATTTTCTTGACGTTTTGGGAACGTTGCTTTGATTTAGTTTCCGTGATGGAGTAAAGCCAGCGTGAGAAAATTTACAGAAGGAAGTTTGCTTTGTTATTAGCCTCCAATTGAATCACCTTCCACTGATATTCTAATATTACAAAAAAAAGGGGGATGATTTTTTCCACACCCAAAATTTTGATTGAAATTTTATCAAAATTTTACAAGGAGTATCCTGCAAATGCTTTCAGATATAATTTCGACTGATATATATTTTAACTACTGGTTTTTGGCATGCAATTTTTTCAAAAGCAGAAAAAACTTGTTATTTAATCCTGTTCGCGTATGAATTTTCTGTTTATTTCATCTTTCATTTTGGAACACAACCTCCGTGGCAAACGGTTCTAAAGATGTCGAAAAGTGTTGAAGATGTGTAATTCTCAAGATGTGTAAAACTATGCGTTAAAGAATGGTGCAAGATCTTTTCACAGCCACTTTCAGGAGTGATGCTATTTTCTCATGTTTTCGCTGTGCATTATTCAATCGCGTTAGGAAATATTTAACATCGTAACATGAACATCACTGCGGTTGCAAATCCGTCGTAAGACGTACAATACCAATGTTGCAACACCCTGGGACTTGTTTTGACCTATCTTAGCTTCGATGAAAGAGGATTTAGTATGTTGATACCTATATTCTATCTCCTGTGTGACCGCCTTTGTCTACCTCATAAATTGAAGGGAGAAAATCATTCTGCAATTGACTGTGAAGTCAGTATGCTCTAGACTGGACATAGCTTACGGAATTGGCAATTGCCATCTGATTAAAAGCATTAACGCTACTCTGACATCACCCAGATTTTTCTTTCCAGAGTATTTTCGAACCAGAAATGGAACATGCGTAAGGGCCAAGAGTAAAACAGGGAGTAAAAGAACCTGTTTCTTTGAAAAGTCCGCAAATTTAAAACGCAGTTTTTTTACATCGAGGAAAAAAGAAACGTTTCTTTTTCGAAAAACAAAATCGTTTGAATTTCCTCCTTGAATATTATAAAAAACCTAAGAGAACAAATATATTTTTCAAGTACAGCACTATTTTCACGGTGGATGCTTAATCGCAGTCACTTGAAAGAAAAGAAGAAATGATCGCACTGGAAAAAAAAAGAACACATGGGATCTAGAGTCCAGACTCTTAAAAACATCGACAAGAAAAAATACTCTTGATTCAATCAGATTTAAGCTTAAATCAAGAACCAAGCCTCTTAATTTGAGCGGATTTCCTATTGATTCAAGCTTAAATCCGATTGAATCAAGAGTCCTTTTTCTTGTCAATGTTTTCAAGAGCCTGGACTCTCGATCCAATGTGTTTTTTTCCCCAGTACAATGTGAGCGTATGTGGCGCCTACTTTTCTGTCGGGCGAGGAAAAAGCCCAAAAGCGAGAGCCTATGGGTAAGTTTCTCCATTGGTCTGCCACAATTCGTCGCCTACCTGGCATAAGGGCGTAACTGCACTCTGCAATGAACCCTGTCACCCATACAATTCAATGCTTTTCCGGGCTCATCTCAATGTGTGGTTACGCCCTTATGTCAGCCGAGCGACGAATTTTACGTGGTGCGTTCGTTTGGTGTCGAATCTAATTTTATCGAATGAAAAAGTCGGAAAAACAAACTCTCCACGAGGGAGGCCTAAATTTTAGGGGGCAACCTGGCACGGCTGCTTGCGGCAGCGGCAGTGGAGCGACCGAACGCCAAAATCGCCATTTCGCCCAATTAAATCACCGACGTCTCGTTTCCACTTTCAAGCGGCACAGTTTGCACGTGGACTCGGCGAATTTAGTCGACGAGGAATGGACGACGTCACGTCGATGCCAAGTTGCGCGACTCTCGAGGTGCCTCATTGTCTTGCGCGCTGCCTACCTAGAGTCCCTTTATACTGAGAGTCAAGACAATTTGAATCCATTTCTGATTGGTCCCCGTATTTTAGGCCTCCACAGTGTCACAAACGGGAATAAAGATTACATTTTCACCAATTGCAAAGATTATAATCTGGAAGGGACCAGGGAATTACGGGTTCGGCAAGGAACAAACGGAATGAGAGGAGGAACGGAGAAAGGCATTTGAGAATGGGCCGATCAAAGATTACGAAAAACGTTCAATTTCTGTAATCTTTATTCCCGTTTGTGACATCCATGAGCCGAATCGTCTTGACTCTCAGTATAAAGGGACTCTATGCCTACCTACCGATGAGCTGAGCCTATTCCCCACCGACACGAGCACCCTCTCTTTATAATTCCACTCGGAGGTAAAATAATGAAACTCTGTAATCGCTACAGTGTAAATTGACTAAATATGCAACTGTTATTGTATTAGAATTTTTCAAGGTCACATGAAAGGCACGACACTTAATCGCGTTAGAAAATAGGAGTTTGGATTAGGCAAAGCCTCTGCTAGGGTCAATTCGCAATTTTAGGGTGATTTGGTGGCTACCTCATTTTCGATATATCGCCGCTCTTACTATCGATCTCAAAACAGTTGACTTGTTCTGGGTGGATCAATCGAGTATACATCTAATATCGAATGATGTAGTCTGTTAAATCTTTCACTTAATGTGAATTAGTGCGAACAGAAAGGCAGCATGGCTATTTCGCGAGAGAGCTCATTATAGCATTTTCATGGAGACATAAAAATTAGACAAATGTGGTAATTGTTAGACAAGCTGTATCGTTACTATCATGTATCTGTTTATCCTGAAGGAGGGGCAAGGAGGAGAAGGCAAGTATCCCGTCTTCTTTGAGTCACCCCCCTCCCCTCCCCCGGCGCTTGTAAAGGACTCATGAAACGCATACACATACGAACAATTGACTAGAAAATTGACATGATTGGCAACATTTTTCGAGGGATACAAAATCCACCCGACCCCACGAAAATATGGTTGCATAAAAAGTGAGAGACCGCCCCACGGCTCCAGCCGAAAATGAGGAGGCTGGGAACATATTCTCCCCGCATCTCTAAATAATGTTCCCAGTTTTTTTCTTTTTTTTCTTCTTTTTTTTCTTTTTTTTGGCACGGGCGAAAAGTCATAGAGACCTCTTAAAAGCCGATTCAGTCACTGAGTGGAAATATAATAGAACTCGCGGAGTTCTGCGAAGAACCACGATAAACTTGCATGAACCGGTTGCAATTTCAGCGGATTATCAGTGCAGAAACCCCGGAAACGGAAGGAGGAAAGACGAGAGAACAACTAAAACAAGTGACACAGTTTGGAAATATTGCAAAACTTCAGGACGTATCAAAACCCTTCAGAGTCTCGGGACTGAGGGCGATCATACATAGGGAGTACGAAGTATTCAAACTTCAAGTAAACAATTAAAAGGGAAAAAAATGAAAATTTCATGCCTTCTACGAAAGATGAAAATTTGATTAAAAATAAATTAGAAAAATAAAAATCAGGAAGCAGGAAGTAATATACAGTCGGCCCTGCTTAATTGGGACACATCCGTCCCGGGCGGTTTTGTCCCGATTAAGCGGGTGTCCCGATAAAACGAAGTTTTCCCAAAAACATTGGTAGTATATGAAAGATTTCATTCCGAGCGATGTTGTCCCAATAAAACGGTTGTCCCGATTAACCAGTGTCCCAATTAAGCGGGCCTGACTGAAAAAAGGAAAGGAGGAGTATCGTTTTGGGCCTTTTTCGGCCCCACCTGGATTTTGCTGAATGCATATTTTCAAAGTGCTAGTCCTAGGTAGACTCTATTACTAGTCCAAAGTCATCCATGGATGGAGGGTAGGAAGAAAAATATTTTTTTTTTAAGAATTCCCCTTACTTTTTGACCCAACAGCGCGTCACAGTTTTAAACTTCAGTATGCAAAGCTTAATACTCAAAACAAGCGCAAGACAATACATAAACGAACGGCAGTCGGAGGAAACGATCGATTCCTTGTGTTTGCCCATTAAAAATATGACGAAGTGAAACGAAATAGATGAGCAAATGACAACGCTTTTGCGCTGACGGGGCCACAGTTCGAAGGCGTGCATATATTTAAAAATTGAACAATGTTTTACTTAAAAGTAGGTTGCTGTTTCTATGCCAAATTTCCGCTACTCGATGCGTAGGTCTGAGTCCCCGCAAGTTGACGCAGATTAGCGAAACAGAGGTAAAAAAATAACTCCGACATCTACAACCAACCATGCTCCCGCGCTATGGAACAACGCCGTATGAACATTCGTATGTTGACAAATTTCCTTCGATAAAAAACTCATTTTTGGGGGAAGCTATGAATATTTTCCCTCAGTATTTTCCAATATTTTATATATTATTGCGAACTTTTTTTTAACATGTAAAAAAATAATTTTTAACATGTTTGCAAAATTTCTAGAAAATGCGTGTTCTATCAAACAAAATTTGTCGACGCTTGAGGGCTCATACGGTGTTTGTCTCATCCATAATGCCAACAAGAACGTACTTCGACGCGCTTACACGTACATACGAAGCCGAAGCCGCCAACCATGGTTGCCAGGTTTTGCGATAAAAAGTGGAAATTTTACATGTGTCTGCATGGAGGAAAGCGCTGATTTTTTTAGCAATATCTGACAACAATGCCGCCAACTCTCTGGGCCGGGTGACGATGGGTCCTAAAAACGCTAAATACACTCGAATAACGACGAGAGATAGAGGGGCCATTAATCCAAATGTAAACTCGAAATGACAAATCTTTACGACAGAATGCAACCTTCTTTTCAATATTTTTGGACATGCCACTAGTTTTCTACGATTTAATTACAGACGCCAATGCACTTTTGCCCGGCGACCGGGTCAATGATAAATCATCGACACAAAAGTAGGACAAAAAACGAAGCACTCCTGGTGCTCTGAGGTTTATGAAACGGGGTGTTTTTTTTCTGTCATGCGATTGCTGAATACATAGAAATTCGTCAGTTGAATCTAGAGCTCTCCGTTGTTTGTCCCAGTTCAGTTGAAAATATTCCGAATCCATTTTAATTGTTGGACATTATATGGTACATCTCGTGTATATACGTAAAACGTGGGGGGGGGGGGGGGGAGGGGCACACTAAGCATTGTGGTCCGAACTGTACCACCTTTTTATATATACATAAACTATCATCATAGTGATTTTTTAATAACGATTTTAGATAACTTTAAAATGCACTCTGCGTCATAGTAATGTTTCTTATTGAGTATATTAGTGTAATGTTCTTTTAAAATTAGGTTGCCTCAAGTTAAATAAATATTGTCTTCAAGAACGGAAATGGGAACGGGGGGGGGGGCAATGCATTAATGTTTGGGTGCTGGTAAACTTGAAGGATCTTTCCGATACATGTGTGCTCAATTTTTTCGCGGTCAGTTCTGAGGTAGGATACGCAATGAACCACACGGATCTAGCGCCTTCAAATAGGAGTGACGCAAACTACCAAACGCTCAGCCTCATGTTATACCCTCTCCAGTCTCTACAGTTGAAAGCAATACAGGAGACACTTAAAGAGTGAGATAGAGCACGTACTTCCACATTGTTGTGCTTCAGCAGATTTGCACTTTTTCAAACTCTCACTTTCGATCAATTTTCCACCATGGCTTTTTTTTCTGATCAATGATTACCACATTCGGTAAAACCAATTGAAGTGTTTGGGTCTTCCCCTCAGAGGCAACGGTGATATTGGTATGATCAGGGTTTACATACTGAAAATACCCCAAGAAGCTTCATTCAGAAGGTAAATGCGAGTCCTTCTTGAAAACGCCTTGCTCTCTCAATCAACTCGCTCCCAATTTCAAATAAATAAAAAAAAATGGTGCACGGAGAAAAAAATTATCGCTTGTACGTATATTCACGGCCGATAGAAAGCGATGCAAGCGGACGGATACAATTCGTAACCTTTAGGCCTTAAAAGTTCAATGGTGCGCCTTTTGGTCGTATGAGAGTTGAGTTTTAATTTGGGTTCGAGCGCATTTACCATTTGCCGATAAATGGGCATTAACGTGTAAGTTTTTCTCTTACGCAGTCTTCACTGAATAGTTTGTTTTTTCGTTTTTTTATTTTTATTTTTTATTTCCTGTCCGAGAGAGAGAAGGCAAAATTAAGGAGGAGATGAAAGAAAAGGAAAAGAGAAGAAGAAAAAAGAGGAAGAAAAAGGAAGACATAATTAAAAGAGGAAGAGGATGAATAGGAAGAAAATAGTAAGCAGAGGGAGGAAAGAGGAGGGAAAGAAAGTGAAAGAAGAGGGAGAAAAAAAAGGAAGCAAATAAAAGAGAATTAGGAACCCTGGTAAAACTTGGCAGTAGAATCTGTGTTCCAAAATACCATAGACCTACAGCCGGCCGCAAGATTTCCAATAGCTTCTATAGCTGGCAACACAATTTCTTATAGCCTTTTATAGCCGATGGCGATTAAGCAGCAGCCTGGCGATAAAGTGTATGCTAAACGTTACTAATAACGGATGCTAGGAGTTTTTGGACTACCGCTCTCTTTTTGGGCCGTAGTATCTTGCTTTATTTTGCGAGGAAAGCTCCGTACTTTTGAAGGATGCCTGCCATTCCTAATATGTTGGAGCGCCTTCAATTTCGTATGATATTGTGCAATACCTCTGGTGTGAAATAGTTGCTTCAAGCGCCGTGATACGCAGCGGCGCGGCAGGCGGGCAATCAGCGCGAAACGCGCATTGCGCAATGCGTAAAGTATCCCTGTTAGGTTTGTAGGCGCTAGTGCGTCGCCGCGCAATGCGTGAAGTATCCCTGTTAGGTTTGTAGGCGCTAGTGCGTCGCCGCGCAATGCGTGCAGTATTCCTGTTAGGTTTGTAGGCGCCAATGCGTCACCGCTCCGCTTGCTTTGTGTTAGGCTCTAATATTTAGTCTCGTGGAGTCAGCGTTTTTCAACTCATGACTTTGAAATGTTTGCACACTCTGTATGGATTATTCTCATTTTAATTGATGAAAAAAAATATGAAGTAAAGGAAAATATAATGTGCGTTTTGTAAATATTAAGGTGATTCCGTACAAACTTCAGGATTTACAAAGCACACGAATTTCTACACAATTTCTAATAGCCTTTCATAGCCGATGGCGAAAAAGCAACAGCCAGCCGATAAAGTGTAAAGCCCGGCGATAGGAACTATAGCCCGGCTGCATAATTTTTTATCGCTTCGTGTAGCCCGGCCGTATGATTTTTTCCACTTTCTACAGCCAGCTATATGATTTTCTATCGCCTTCTTCAGTCGGCTATAAGAACTCCTATGGTATTTTGAAACGCAGCTCCTATCGCCAATTTTTACCGTAGAAGAAAGAAATAGAAGACAAAGGAAACAGAAGAAGAATAAAATAAGGAATGGGAAGATAAGAGATGGAAGAAGGAAGGAGAATAAAGAGGAGGTCGATAATGAAAAGAGTAAGAAATATAAAACAATTGAAAGAAAAGACGAGATAGGAGAAGAAGCTAAGAGAAAGAGGGAGAGGAGGGAAGAAAAAATGAGAAAGAAGTGGAATAGTGGTATCATCGTGATATGGCACGCCTCCTTAGTACTCAACTGGGAAACTGTACAAACGGGCAGAGGTTACTCGAACGCCATATCAGTTCGCCTTCAACCTTTAATGCAGGCAACACGAGCTCCCGCGTGGTCGAATAGTTGTATCATCCTGAAAGACACGCTTATACTCGGTACTCAGTCGAAAAATAGCTTTTTACCAAACGGCAAGAGGTTACTTTAATGCCATATCAGTTCGCCTTCGATTTTCAGTGCGGGTAACACAAGCTCCCGCGTGGTCGAACAGTGGTATTAACATAAAATGACATGCTCACTCAGTCTTCTGCGTGAGAAAGCGCATGTTTTAGTGGGTAGCAAAAGTGAGCAAATTTTTCAGGCAGATTGTGAAGGTGGGAGTGAATCTCATGTCAGACTTTCCCATAACTTTTTTTAAAGGAGAGACGAATCATTTTTCCGTTCTAGCAAAGCTCCCATAACAGATCATTATGGAATTTTTCAAAATTATCGAAGCGCTCCTTAGAAAACGTACTCTTACAGAACATTCTCTGTCACCGTCGCGCCGTTCGCCCCTTGGTCCGGGATCGATTAGCACACCTCCAAAATTTTGTAGATAATTAAAAAGCGAGAGAATTCTGGCAAAGATGCCAAAAATCCCTGTCTTCTCTATTTTTTCAAGGAGAGGATAGCATACAGCTTCCATTTCCCAACTTATCAGGCTTTAAACTCAAAAAGAGAGGAAGTCTTGTTAAATATAAGGTTGTACTGCAAACTAATAAAATATTTAGCTCATCGGACTCGTATTAAATATAACGCTGTCTAGTTGAAACCGTTGACTAATTTTTTGGGATTTTTCAACAATATGAACCCATTCAGGGTGACCCAGGATTAAGTGCGAATATTGAAGGGGTCGATTCTTTGGGTGAAAAAAGACGGTTTTTTTTTGTGTAACTTTTTTCCCCCCAAAAACGCTCTCCCTGGGGGCCACGGCCCCCAAAATTTTGACGACACCACTAGATTCAGAGTTGAAAAAAAATTGAGGCAATGTGTCTTGCGTTTTTTTGCTACGACTCATCGTTTTCGAGATAAAAGGGACTGAATGGAGCGCGGGTGGGTGCGAGGGGGGTGGGGGTGGCCCCCCAGTGAAAGCGTTTTTGGAAAGAAAGTTATGCCATAAAAATATGCTTTTTTGACCCAAAGAATTGACTCCTTCAATATTCTTACTTAATCCTGGGACATACTGAATAGAATTAAGAGCCAACAATTTACATCCCTGATTTGTTCCGAAAATTTTAGGGCCGCTATGAATGAACGATGCATCGACTCCCACTTTTCCCACAGGTCTGACAATGTTATGAAATAGTCATCGCTCGGTTATCTTCCTCTTTTTGGCGAAACCGATATGAAGTGCCCGGGCATATCTGCCGAGGGAATTTTCGAAGGGAGCTGATAATGCTGGGCCGCGACAAGAAAGGCAACTCTCGAACAGATTATGACGTTCGCGAAACTCTTGAAGCAAATGAAGTGAAACTAATTGGCGGAGAAGAATTGGTGAGGCCTGGAAGGAGGCGACGTCTGCGGGGAGGAGGGAGAGGGATGTGGCGAGGGGAGGGGTGCGGCGGCGAATAAAACGATTGACTCGGATCGGACGCGATGCGGCGCGAGGTCTGAGAGGTCTGGACTGGTTTACCCAATTCGCAATTCGAATTTTGCGAACGCCACCGCGGCCGCCACGCAGCCGCGGCGCACCACGCGCGGTGCGGTGCGGTGCGGCACAGCCAGACCCGAGGCCCCCAAGAGGAGACGCGACTCTTGTCACGGAAGGGCAAGACCGGGGGGGGTTAGCAAGAGGNGGAGGGGGGGGGGCGACGGACTTCTGGCCCGCGCGTCGAGTAGCCGAGTAGTGAACCGGTAGAGGTGCAGAAGCTTGGCGGCGCGGCGCAGAGGCTGCGTGGCTGGGCCCGGGCTCAAAACGAGGTTTCCATTCATGATTCATGGCACGCTGCGCCGCTTATGGGGAAGGGGCAGGGCGGAGAGGGGGCGGGGGTCGTCGCGAATCCGAATTCAACCGAATTGCCAAACGCCACGACTGACGGAATGACGGAGCGTCTTGCCCGCACGGACACCGCACCGGGCCACGGGAGGGCGAGGGGGGAGGCGGGCGCGAGGTGGGGGCAGGGGGGAACAGCCGCCGCGCGAGGGGGGCGGAGAGCGGCGAGCCGGAGAGGAGGGGG
>NW_017566728.1:5876963-5958920 GCF_001854935.1 Bemisia tabaci
GTGGGGGTCCGGGGGCCGCGACCGGGAGTCGGGTGTGCGAAACTACGCATGATTGGCAAACTGATAATGCTAACACAGAGTGTAATAACAGGCAGAATCCATAATATTCCCGGGGCGGGGAACGAGGGGGTGGGGAGGGGCACGAGGACCACGGGACGGGGTCCGGACGGGGACGGGGCCTGGGTCTGGGCCCGAGCCTGGCCTCGTCCCGAAACGCAAACTGCGAATTGCGAATAGCGAGCCGCGAACTGCGCGAACTATTCCACACCTAAAAATGTGTCATGGTCAGAAGCGGACCCGAACCGACAACGCAGTTATTGCTTCGTCTGCCTCCGTCCGCGTTCGTGCGTGAGTGTCTGCGGCTCTGTGTGTGCGTCCGCGGCGGGCGCGGTGTGTGTGCGGTCGTGACGTGCGTGTGTGCCGATTTTGAGAGCGCTAAAAACCACACATCCTGTGCTCGCCCGCTCGGGCCAGCTGTCTTCGCGAAATAGTGCCTAGCCTCCTCCGTGCGAAAACAGCCAGTCGTGCGATACGCCGAGGCGCTGCGCTTCGACGCAGGGGCCCTGCGCGATGCGACGGCGGCGCGTCGCGTCGCGTCGCGTCGCTACGTGACACGGCCGCCCGCGCCCAACCGCCCAACTCGACCGGTGAGCCGATGAACGATGCGATGTCGGGGGCCTGTGACGTGGTCGGGTGGCATCGGTGCCGCGGCTAGGCGTCGAATCGTGTCACTTCGGTCTCAATTACATCCAATAAATGTAATTCGCATTTCGCCAATTCCAATTTATCTAATTACGCGATTCCTATTTGCATACTCGGCGCAAAAAAAGAATGCCTGCTACGTCACTCCGGGCTTTGGCTCTGCGTCTCACCCCTCGCCGTGCGCCGTCGCGACGCCCCCTCCCCCTCCCCCCGCCCGGGCCACCTTTTCGCTCCTCCTGTGCACTTTGCTGATGCCATACTCCACGCACGCACTCTCATTTCTCTTCCAAGTCACAAGTCGACGGGCTTCTGCGCCCAGACTTTTAACCGAGAGCAAATTAGTCCCGATAAATGTACTACCACCGAATCGTTATCTGACTGCGAATTGTTATAGGCTCTCGAAGCGAGCGACCTTGTCGGATGAAATAGAGGCGTCCTCACGCCTTGGATCACGCCTTATTTCGCTTACGCTTCCTGATCCACAGCATTGAGATTTGTACCAAAATTATTGCACGGTTACGAGCCAAATTCATCTTCAAGACATTCCCACCGCCTATACGCTGGCTATGGGATGAAAGATGTTATTAACTTGAGTTGGAGATAAATACAATGTTCTTGTTTGCGTTGTCAAATTGCTTTCATTCTCCTAATGCATATCGACGGTGGGACTCCCAAACCACGTATCTCATTATTTTGCGGTGTTTAAAAATATCCGCTCCTGTTTTACTTTCTTAAAGAGGAACAAATCAACATTGTTTCTTGAAGCTTTTACAGAATCTGTCTCGCAGAGAGAGAAAGAATCACGGAGGATTTCAAGAATAGACATTGAGTAGTTCCTCGTTTAAAAAATAAAGTATGACTGGAAATCTGCAACGTCGCAAACCGAGATACGCGGTTTGGGGATTTCACTGGCGATACCTCATTTTCAATATCTCAGTATCTCTGATGTACTCACTGATTTGAAGAAAAAGAAAATAAGAAGTACGAGACGAAAGTGCATTTGGTGGAAATGCGAATGAGATGGGGGGGGGGGGGACAATCGAAAAATAAGAGCTTCATCTTAGAGATTTTTAGAATCCTATAGACAGAAAAAACTATAGATCATCCTATAGATATAGACAATTTAGATTTTAAGGAAAGTAAATAAATCAATTAAATGACAAATGCGGGAAGAGAGCACTGTAGGATTAATAAAGCTTATTTTATACTCGTTCTCATTGAGCTGCGCTATTGAAGGCACGTTTACGATTTTTTTTTTTGGTTTTCGCCCCAATCCTTGATGATAAAATAGTTGCCTATTACATTCTTATGCCTAATTCTACCTACGTTACTATCCATCACGAATGATATTTGCAGACGGTATCATGGCAGCATATCGACCGTGAAATTCCTAAACCACGTATCTCGGTTAGCGACGTTGCAGAGTTCCTGCCATACTTTACTGTGGAAAATTGGAAAACTGATATAAGTCAATTCTTTCAAACTTCTATGATTTTTTTTTCTGCAAGCGAAATACATTCTTTAAACCCCTCAAAAAATTATGTCGATTTGTTCTCCTCCATAAAAACAAAATGGGAATGAAGATTTTAAAACACCGTAAACGAGATACGTGGTTTGGGTGTTTCATTGTTGATACCTATGCATGTTAATCATATTCAGCGCGATCACTACTTGTAATAAGCCGCAAAAGTAGCAGCATTGCGCTCACCACATACATTTAAAATAGAGAATTAGAATGGGGTTAAAGTGGAGGTCATCAGATGGCCCGGCAATTTTCGACGTATTGATGAGCGGGTGAAATGATGACCTCCGTTAAAGCATGTTAAGAGCATTAACGGTGCACAACACACAAGATGTTGACTCGACAGAAAAACAAGTGTTGTAGTTTGTGATGAGCTTCAAATATAGGAGTTTCAAGCTGCAAAAGGTGCTAATTATGTAACTTCTTTTTTGTAGGAGAAGGTTTCCACGCACACGGCGTGATGTATCGGTAAAAAAGTTCAATTGAACGTCGAATATATTGACTTTGTTTTGAAAAATTTGCTCTGTCGTTGCATGCATCGATTATACTTTTTGAGATTTTTCCATAATGTCTGCAGTTTTCAAGTTAACAAAAGAAAAAAGAAACTTTTGTGGAGTAAGACAAATTATTTTACCTGACTGAAATTATGAACAGTTTAAAAATTTTTTTGAATCAAAGTATTCATTTTTAAGATAATCGATAGCCTGTTCCATACTTAGGAATAGTTTTTGCTCTCCTGAAAAATGTAACAAATAGCCTGTGAATTATAATTTAGTCTGGCAAAAAAACCCTGGTAAAAATTGGCAGTGGAATCTGTGTTCCAAAATACCATGGACCTATGGCCGGCTATAAGATTTCCAATAGCTCCTATAGCCGGCTACACAATTTCTTATAGCCTTTTATAGCCGATGGCGATTAAGCAACTCACAGCCAGGCGATAAAGTGTATGCTAAACGTCACTCATCACGGATGCTAGAACTTAGTGAATTTTTGGACCACTGCTCTCTTCTTGGACCGTAGTATCTTGATTTATTTTGCGAGGAAAGCTCTGTACTTTTGATGGATGCCTGCCATTCCTAATATATTAGAGCGCCTTCAGTTTCGTATGATACTGTGCAATACCTCTGGTGTGAAATAGTTGCTTCAAGCGCCGTGGCACGCTGCGGCGCGGCGGGCGGGCAGAGAGCGCGAAACGCGCATTGGCGCCTACAAACCTAACAGGGATACTTCACGCGTTGCGCAATGCGTGAAGTATCGCTGTTAGGTTTGTAGGCGCCAGTGCGTCGCCGCTCCGCTTTGTGTTAGGCTCTAATATTTAATCTCGTGGAGTCAGCGTTTTTCAACTCATGATTTTGAAATGTTTGCACATCCTGTATGGATTATTCTCGTTTTAATTGATGAAAAAAATATGTATTAAAAGAAAATATAACGTGCGTTTTGTAAATATTAAGGTGGTTCCGTATCAAACTTAATGATTTCCAAAGCACACGAATTTCTACACAATTTCTCATAGCCTTTTATAATCGATGGCGAATAAGCAACAGCCAGGCGATAAAGTGTAAAGCCTGGCTATAGGAACTAAAGTCCGGCTGCATAATTTTTTATCGCATCGTATAGCCCGGCCGTATGATTTTCTCCGCATTCTACAGCCAGCTATATGATTTCCTGTAGCCTTCTTTAGCCGGCTACAAGAATTCCTACGGAATTTTGAAACGCAGCTCTTATCGCCAATTTTTACCAGGGGACCCTAAGGGTGGGAACTATTCCTGGCATATAGTGAAAAAACCTACTAAGGGTAAAAATAGTTCGGAATAAAAATAAGTTTCAATATTCTTAAGAGCCATGGTTATTATTTCACTCGCATTGTAAGTAATGTTCTTAGGTTGTGATTTTGCGGCGAATGATGTGATCCCTTTAAGCCGTCGTCCAGTTCTCATTAATTTTTCTGTTTTACCTGAAGCAATGTCGGTCTGGTTCGAAAATTCCTTGGGGTGCAGAAAAGTTTTCGCGGCCCCTCTTCTCGGTCGGGGACCTCTCCCCCCTAATTAACCTAAATTATTCATTCATGTGGGGTTTTCACGTTTTGGGGGCCCCTAGAGAAGTTCTAATAGGGCCCTCTGCGCCACTTGTTAGAGTTTCTGGGGTGCTGAAGCAGCCTAGCACCCCTGGCCTGGAGGGCTCTTCGTCTCGACGTCCCTAAATTTATTACGGTAGAAATATTTTTTCATGGATTTTCATGAAGTATTAATTTTTGTGGCCAGTTTGCAAGAAATACGAAGTAATTTCAAGTTGAGACTGAACCAGGGTAATGGGTCGGTAATTTAAATCTGAGGCTGCGAAATAAGGCTGCGCCACCAACTCTTGGAAAGTGTTGCGTTTTCGCATACACCCATTCATTTATTGAGCGCTCGAGTGATGGCCGGTAAGGCAGAAACGTGTTTGGCTGAATCTGAGGTCAAACATTCGCGATTTCAAGGCAGGTAATTAAAGGGAGCATGGCGAAGTGTGTGTAACGACTACAGCAAGAACGGTCTCGGCCGCACGCACTCATGATTTTGGTCGAGTCTTCCCGACGCCCGACGCGACGGTCGCGACGCGCCCGCGCCGCTATCGAAAGATAAAAAGAGTCGAGTGCGAAATCGATTCTATCGCACCCCGATACATGGCCTCATTGCTAAAAAATTCGAGGCCTACGTAGCGACGAGCCGTCAGTGAATTCAAATCAAATTGCGAATTGTGAATTGTGATTACGAGCCACGGCTGTGTAGCGCGACTTGCCTAGAAAAAGCCGCAGCCTCAAGGTCACCCGTTAAGCGGTCCTTCAACTCTCAAACAAATTACCATCTGATAAAAAATAATTAATGTACCTTATTGACGGATTAGTGTCGATATTTTTGCCAAGTGCCATTTTTTGTCAATATGCCTCGTTCGGCTCCAGCTCTGACGCCACGTAGTGGGAAAAATTGATAAGACCCAACCCACCCCGTGTTTGCCGTGAAATTTTCCGCTTTCAGACCAATTAGGCAAAAATGCGATTAATAAGTTCATTGATTTTAGGGAAACTCAAAGAACATTGACATCCGATTTTTCCGTTGTTTGAAACACTGAAAGCTTTCAATTTTTTTTCAATCCAAATTACCTCCAGACAAGTCTCGGAAGATACACATTACATACTCTAAGATTATGTTTTACTCTCTTGGATTACCCATTATCGATTGATACAAGGCCTCGAAAAGTTCTTTCAGGGTCGCTGTCTCATATTATTTGATCAATTTTCGAAGGATATTTTCAAAAGTAAAATCTCTTGATAGCATTTCTGGAGGAAGCCTTGGAAAATAACTAGTGATATAGTATGCTAATCTGTTGCCACGTGACGTGATCAACACAACATGGGAACGTCATAATTTTTATTTTTAGAAACGCCGAATACGCCAAAAAAAGCTTTTGCCAGATTACTGTACTTTATTTTAAAAAATCTTGTCCACTGAAAAAAATTCGAGAAAAATTTGTTTCTTCTTCTTCTTCTTCTGCCTTCTGACTAGGGCCGTGACCCTGTTTGTCTAGCCTCTAAAACAGTAATATGATGCCGATGAGAGAGATCACTTAATTCTCCGGGGATGAAAGGCAGCTCTGTGCCCATCTCTTGGGCGGTCGTCCGGGTTGCCTTTGGCTATGAGGTCGTCCTACCATACAAATCTTGGCAAGCCTTTCCCCCTCCATCCTCTCAACATGTTCCGACCACATTTTCCGGCGCATCTTGGTCCATTTGGCAATATCTTGAATTTGGCACTCTTCGCGAATTGACTCGTTGGTCTGCCTATCTCGGAGCGTAAAGCCTGCTATTTTCCTCAGGACTTTCATTTCTACGGTCCGCAACTGTTGTTTAGTGCGCTTCGTGTCCGCTCGGGTCTCCGCAGCGTAAGTCAGCACAGGTCTTACAACCGTTTTATAAACTCGAAATTTGTTTGAAAAACAAATAAAAAACTATCCCATTATGATTTTAATCACTGCAGGTGTTGTAAAATCAAACCCTTTTTAGGGTAAAAAAACTCTTCTCCTTGATTTTTTTATTATTTTTTTTTTTTTTTTACAAAAAGTCTTATTCACGAAGCACGTGCCTCCGAGTTAGATGACTATGCCTAAAAACATATCCAAATATTGTAAATGCCGCCATTTTTTTAAAATACATACTTTGATTTCTTATGAAGAATCAAGCCTCTTCTCGACGTATTTTGAAGTTTTCGCTGTGATTGTGTAATTGCGGGGAAAAAAAAAAAAGAAAAAAAAAAATAGTGCCATGATGGAAGGAAGAAAAGGAGGAAACATGTGTGAAAAATTATGAAATCGAGTGCGTGTGCTAAAAATGCCTGGAACCTGGGTGGATTGCTCATAAGTCTGAAAAACTTCAGCATAGATGCCAGCGGTATTGTCACATTTACTCAAAATTCATTCTGGCACTATACACCGTGATGAGTTGATTACTCATTATATGTAGACGTCGTCACTCTGACATACTGAGAAACAGATTTGTGTTCTTGTGTTACTTCCAGTTAGTATGGAAAGTGAAAGACAAAGTAACGAATTTAGTGTTGATTTTGGCACAGTTAGCGGAGACTTTATAGAAGGCAGAAAACAATGGAAATCTGGGAAATCCTATAGAACCAACCGAACGCTTTGGTTACTTTTTTTCCACGTCTCATATCAATGAAACTTTTGTGTTACTTTTTTCTCTCTGTGTAGGCCTAATTAACGGGCTGTATATCTATGTTCATGAAACAATACAGTATTGCATTTTCTCATGGAGCTAGTCTTGTATATGAAGTCTTGATTTGCTTGTTTGTAGTTTTTTTACTCAAGGATACAAGTGAAGTCAGGATTTTTGAATAAAGCTGTAGTGAAAGGCAATTGGAATTGCAAACGATCGTAAATTCAAAATTAGAAGTTACATTAATTATGAAAAAAACGCTCTAACCGTCAGAAGGTTAAGGGACGAAAAAAAAAAAAATATATGGGATGATGAATAGAATATGATAAGGGTTGAAGGTAAGAGAGACATTCCCTTATATTGTGAGTAAGCAAATAAGTGTATTTTAAAAAGGAGACAAAGGTAAATATCTCAAAAACTCCGTCGAAATTTCCAATTTTAAATGCTGCAGATAAATTTTGAAGGCCTTTTTAATTTAATAATAGTCGCACGGTACGGTTTTTGGAGAGACATAACTGCTGCGGTCAAACGGCGTTAATGAATTATGTGTCCAATGGAAAATTTAGTGGATTTGGTGGAGGTGGTGGATTTTAGATGTGAATTAAACGTCCGGTACATACATCCAAATTTACAACACTAACATATACCCACATTCATCAAGCTATACATATTACCGACCTTGAATTCTATGCATGAGGGATCATGAACCGGACAGAGAAAGTCTCTTGTTGCGTAATGTATCAAAGTTAGGTACCCGTTTCCATACGACGATTTATAGATGCGAAACTCAAAAATGATGACTACATTAACAAATTCAAGAATCGCCCTTTGACTGGTACATTTTGAAAAGATTTCCTATCGATTTGTGCGGGCATAAATTTGCGCGATGATGCGTAACGCGTTAGCTGATTAATAGTTGGGATAAGCTACCTACACGAACTGTGAAACACACCACCCTGACTAAAATTATTGTTGCGACGTTGCAGCATTGGAATTCTACTGACGCCACTGTAGGAGACCTCTACTGAAATTAGAATCGATTACGTCGAATTGGATCTACACAGAAACGCGACCTCTTTTGATGCTTCTGACGAATAGTAGATCGATCTATATCGAATGATCGATATTTGCCGACCAGGGTCTGAAACAGCAGGCAGAAAGATGGCGTGCTCGCCATCGTGCGTTAAATGAAGCAGAAATTGAGAATCATGGATAAAAAGTCCATCCGCAGACAATCTCTACTAAAAAAAAATAAGCGAATATGTGCGAACCATCTTTGTGTATAACCAACTTGTGCGACAAATCACCCTTACGAAAAAAGCTGGTGAAATAATTGGAATTTTAAAACCTCGGCGACCCCACTTTTTTACCTTATGTTTATCGTTCACAGGGGGGTAACTATACCTGACCACGAGTTTCGGTTTGCGACATTGCAGACTTCCCGGCATACTATTTTCATTGAATGAAAAACTATTCTACGTCAATTCTTGAAAACTTCCGTGATTTCCCCTTTCTGTCCGAAGAAAACTATGCGAAAACTTCAAGGAATGATATTGATTTGTTCTCCCTTCAAAAAAATGGAATGGTCGTAAACGAGGTACGTGGTCTTGAAGTTTCACCGTCGATATACTGGATTATATTTTGCAATAAGGAACCACTATCTCTGGCTCTTCTATAAAAGCGCCTATCTGCGTAGGGAGACCAATGGCATATATGCTGTTTCTAAAATGAGCCAGAAACAATGGTTCCTTATTGCAAAATTCGCTTACTCCACCGTAGCCGCACTTTCCCAATCTTGAGGAAGCTCCGCTAACCCTCTGTAAGGTTGGGTAGAGAGAATACGGAAACTGTTTTTTGATAAAAGGATTGCATTTTGCCGAAAGGAACTAAAAGCATTCCAATGTCGCGAAGATTGTGCAACTTGGTTTACCTTGCAAATATAAACTGATCATCTAAACAATATACACATTTACTCTCAATAAAATATAAATTCATGACGAAAATTACCTTTGTAAGTTGATTATTTTGCGTGATTTCAGTAATTGTATTGCAAAGAAAGAAAATTGGATTACATTTTGCAATAAGGAACCATTATTTCTGTCTCATTTTAGAAACAGCATACGTGTCAATGGTTTCCCCATGCAAAAAGGTGCTTTAATGGAAGAGCCAGGGATAGACGCTTCTTATTGCAAAATGTAATCCAGTTGCGCTCTGAATCTGTTGCAATTCGTGGTGCATTAGTCAGCGTGCATCTCTGAGGGAAAATTCTGCTTAGTCGAGCCTATACCATTATCCATGAGGCCTTTGAGGTTTACACTGAAGCTACGCACGATGGGAAACACGCAACCTCTCCAGCTACATGATTCGTGCGTCAAACCGCCACAATTCGTGGATCCGAAGCAGTCTGCACGGGGAAGAAAGACGCGCGGAAAAGGATCTATTTGGAGCAGTGGACAATACGATACCGATCATTGTTGACGCATAACTTGACAGAGGAAGTGCATGTAAAACAGCCCATTCCTAAGAGGAGATCTGCCGTGCCTAACGGAGCAAATCGTATGAGCATTTTAAACGTTGTGAAATTTTTCATGATATAATATTAAATTTTGTGGAAGGTTATGAATATTCTTACTTAAAATTTTGAGTTGTACCGAGATAAATTGAGGAGAATCTATTGTATGAAAAATTAAAAATAAATTAGTCTCAAATATTTTGGAAAATGTGTGTTTCATCAGAGGCAATTCGACGAAGGCTGAATATTCATATGGCGTTTCTCCTCAAAACAGGTGAGACTGTCTCAGTAAGTTTAAAAAATGAAATGACCCTGCAAAGTTCGCAACGTTTTTGAACTCCAGTGTAAGGAAATGTGGAAATTAGAGGATGAATGTAAAAGATGACTGCCACCGCACAGTGAGTCGACCTACAACAAATAGTCGGACATGAGATTTCTGAAATTGCAAATTTTAATTTTTATATTGTCGCAACTTCAATTTCAAGGTGTACCTATTTCTGAAAGAAATTTTCACAAAAAAAAACAAAAAACAACGAAGCCATTTTTAAACCTTTACGTTTCATATTTTGTAAGCTATGAGCAGTCAAAGTTTCCATATTTCGTCCGACTCTCCAACTGACTCGATCCATTGTGCGTCGCCGCACAATAGACCGAGTCAATAGGAGAGGTCGGACAAAATTTAGAAACTTTAAACGCTTATAACATCCTTTAAACAAAAATTTGAGGTTCTAAAAGTGGCTCCATTGTTTTCCTCGTGAAATTTCCTTCTTAATGTACCCATTAAAGTTTAAAATGTGACGAAATAAACATAAAAAATTGCAGTTTTAGTCGAAAACTTCATGTCCAACCTCTCGGTTGACTCGATCCACTGTGCGTCGGTCCGATTTTAATTTTTGCGAGCAGGAGTCAGAATAGGAGAATATAGAGCGGAGTCCCAAACAGGCAATCAGATTCTCAAGAAAAGAATAATGGGAGGGGAATTGAAATTTTTCTTAGAATTGTTGATCTCAGAGAATACAGTTATTTCAGGCGTCTAATTTGATCATAATCCGTTGACTCCTAAAATAATTGGAGAGGATACTTAAGATTCGCGTGAAAAAATCAGGTGAAAAAAGCGACACTGAAAGACTCGCCTTATCACGTGTTACCTTGAATACTGACAAATGTGATCGTCTTCGGGGAAAGAGACCTTAATAATCGGAGGCAGCATTTTCATTAGATCAGTTTCCGTCGATTTTCGTGGATTTTGTTACATCGACGAAAAACTCTGTGGGTCCTCACGGAGTCAGTTAGAGCGGCTCGGTTCAGTTTTCTTATGTAACAATGGGCGTAAAGTTGCAACAGGAGTCGACAAATTTGTAGCAGATTAGAATTTCAGATAGCTTTTCTCAAATCAACGTTATTGGTATTGCAAACTTCAAATGGACGCATATCTGTCAAACGAAACTATGCGCATTATGGCGTGAGCCCTACTAAGCATATACTCTTATGGGTCTCAGGGCTCATGCCTTGATGCACATAGTTCCGTTTGATAGAAATACGTCCAAATCGCCCTAGCTCCGGTTGGCTTTGACAATTTTGGATAATCTTCGATCTCAGAATGTTCACCGGAAAAGAACTTTCATTGTGCTGAAAATACGTTTCAAAAATAGCAGCAACGTACCATTCTCGTCTTTGCAAGACAACTTGCAAAATGTTCCGTGGTGCATAGTGTGAATGCCTACAATTGGAACGCATTTTGCAATTTGGAACTATAAATTCTGGCTCTTCTAAAAAAACACTTATGTGCATAGGGAAACTAATGACACATACGTTGTTTTTAAACTGGGCTAGAATTCATAGTTCCAAATTGCAAAATGTAGTCCAATTCGTCTTGTAAATTAGATACAAACGAGATGTCGTCGCTGTTTCTGTACAAAACAAGCATTTAGCGAAACATTTCCGCGGTTACTCGTAAAGCCCTCTGCCATACTCTATGATCTGTGTCTAATCGTTGAGATTTTATGTGACCAGACTGACCAGAGGGCCACGTCCTTTGATCACTTCGCGGTCTATGACACCCAGCGGGCTGATTATTGAAATTGATAGACATAACGATAGACAAAGAAGACATAGGGGGTATGGAGCGATTCTATTGGTTGAAACGGATGGTTGTCATAGACTAAGAGGGAAAATGATAGACTGACTAAAGTTCTCTTGTCGGTTGCCGTTAGTTAGTCTTTCATTTACCACCTTTGTCCATTGCAACCATTCCCTCCAACCAATAGGATTGCCTCATTTGCCCCATGTCATCTCTGTCCATAGCTTTGTCTATCAATTTCAATAATCAGCTCCCTGAAGCACTTCCAGTCTCAGGCGTCATGCGTTACGGGTCACTTTGAGTTTATATTTCAGAGTATGATTATAGAATACGACAGAGGTCGGTATGATTCCCTCTCTTTGTGCTGCCCTAATAACGCCCGGAACGCGAATGGTATGTCTAGCTATAACCCGTTAGTACACGGCTTTCACGGCCGGAGTTTTTTTTCGGTGTACAGTAATAATAACCCGTGGTCACCTTAAGAGGCCCTCACTGAATTACGTAACGCACTTTTTCGGAATTGTTGACCCCCCCCACCCTTCACCCTTTTTACGCTTTCTTAACGTAGGTCCCTATCCTTTAACACATAAAAATAAAATGGCGTAACGCTCTCCTCGACGCCTCTTCTAGAGCTTTACGTAATTTAGGGATGACCCCTTAATTAAAGAGAGAAAGTTCTTAGATTTGCAAAAGATGCAAACGGAAAATAATAAGACGAGAGCGACACTGAGGTGCCCGTTTTTTCGGGGGCTCCCTAGACGGAAAACTGGAAATTATAAATCCGCGGTGAGCTGCAGGCTGACAACATGTAGATTAACAGGGGCCGCACGGGCTGCGGAGGCCACCTCCCTTCGAGCTTTGACGGGCACACTAGGGATAAGCGTGATTGCAGAACTGTTACACACTCACACTGACGCAGGGACCAACGGACACGTTAGCGGTGTTTACAGGGCCACTCTAGCTCTCTGGTGTAGTACAGGGCACTCTAGGCGAGGAGTAATGGGGCATCCGGATGAATACGCAGAATAAGACAATTATGACATCGTCCGGCCTTTCTCATCTGAATACCCTCTTCCTTCTCCCCCGCGTCGCACGGCCGTAACGTCATCCAGGCATTTGCAATGGCATTTACGCCCTAATTGCTCAATTTTTCAAAGGAATTTCAAGCGGCGGCAACGCGCCGCGCGCCGCTCTCCCGTACAAGTGACAACTCCCTCAATCCAATTCAACAACCCCCCCCCCCCCCCCCCCCCNCCGCAACACTCTGCGCCTTCTATGCCACGGACCGATTGATTGGATGCATTCGGCAAAAATCAGTCTAGCTCCGTTTCACGGTGCCTAAATTTCTATCATGTTTACGAGGTGACTAGGCAACATAATGCCTTAAAAATTTAATTTTTTTCCAAAAAAAAAAAAAAAAAAAAAANAAAAAAAAAAAAAAAAAAAAAAAAAGTCAAGACACTCCCGTGCGCGTCATAACGTCCGTATTTTACTGATTTGATGTGCTTATGAGTGCCTTGACTTTTTTCAAATGTTTAACGAAGTTCGGGCACGCAGTTCCTGATATTTTATTATTATTCATTTAAACATAATGCCATGGGGCTTATCTTTTAATTACCTCCAGGTTTTAGAATAATGTGTTCAAAGATAACCGGAGACAATATAGAGACCCCGCGCTGACAATCTAGGTGCAATGTAATCGGGTGAGGCAGAATTTAGCTTTGGATGCCAAAGCTACTGTTTAAGAGCAACTGTATTGAGGAGCATCCTGTTAACCGATGAATGTCGGCTCAGCACTTTGTTATAATATTGATTATAGATAATTTTTTTCACAAATGAGGATATGTTTACTAAGTAAGGTCATCAATCGGCAAAAGCTAATCAGAGTGTTGATTTTCGAAAAAACTTTTAAACTACAATATGCAGCATTGCGAGGTCTGTAAAATATATTGGCTCTAGTTTCAAAGTAGAATGTAGGTTTATTTGGTTGTTTGTAGAAAAATAAAAATGAGTTAGGAATCATATGCATTTAATTGTTAGGCAGAGGCCTTACTTTTTTATGTTATTGCCGTAAAATTAAGAATCTCAGACCAAATACGGAATATTATTTGGATTCTCTGCCTAAAATGAGTCGTCGGTGTGTTTAAACATACAAGCTGTACAATGCCCAGCTTCCACTCACTAATTTAATCATGACGCAAAATCTGAGAAAAGAAAATTGTTTGCCCCAAGGCATAAAACGTCTCTTGAGGCAGTTAGAGGGGAGTAGAACTCATAATCGTGGATGTTGAAAATTGGTAAGAGAAAGGTTACTAGGGTTTTTTTTTTTTTTTTTAAATTTGACGAAAAATAAAATTTTATTCATAGTAGAAAAGGGACATTTTACCAGTCAAATAGAGTTTTTTTGGTGTATATTGAACATATGCCAAAAATGCTCTAAGTCATCGACCGATCTAGGTAGTCCCCAGAATGTTTTAATTATGGTAAAATTTGAGACAAGGCATCCGTTCTACTCTCCGCGGCTGGGAACTTTGTTCACGACAAACGATTCGTTACCTTTTAATGGTATACATATTTAATGCTGAGCGGTGCTCACTTGTTATTATCTCCTTCTTTTTTTTGGTGAAATGAAAAAAATATCCCCCTCACAGAACCGATATTTTTTCTTCTTTTTTACAAAGGTCTTAAAGAGATATAAATATATAAATATATATATGTTTACAGAAATTCAATGAAAATAAAGAGACAATCTTATCGCTCGCTCATCTCGTTGCTAAGTGACTCACATTCGTATCATTGTGACCCCTCAAATATCAATCGAGAGAAAATGCTCATCAAGGTTAAACAGGCAGAATAAAAAAGGAGCAATGTGAAAGAGGCAATTGTGTGTGAGTGATACGCACAAATATTCAGCACTAATATCAGCACTTCATACTGTTTGTTGTGACAGTGCATAATATTCTTTTAGGGAACTACACCGTTTAACTATAAATGGAATGTGCATATCATTATAATCATCAATAAGTCGTGTAAATTGACAGTGTTTCAAATTTGCTCTACAGTCAACCTTTTTCATGATATCTCTCTGCCTAATTAATGTTTAAAGATTTACCAAATTGTTCACCAAGGAGTTGATTTAACAAAGTCACTGGCGGTCTGACATAAGCGAACTGGTGAACAAACGAGAAATAATTAAATTTAAAAATATAGGCTAAATTCCTGGTCTAATACGTAAATAGCCTAGTTGCCGATTGTCGTGATACATTAACTAACTAACTAACTCACCAACTAACGAACTAACGAACTAACGAACTAACTGACTCGTAAGAGAAATTCAGCCTTGCATATGAGCGTGGTTAGATATCTTCCACACAAGTAGCCAAATTCTGGAGACCTCTTTGACACCTACTTATGGTTGTTCTTCATTATACCGACATGATTCCCATTTACTATGGTGCTTAATTTTACGTATTTTCACCCATTTTAAATAGTATTTAATACCAAAAAAAGTACTCTTCATAGGATATTTTACACCTATTTTCAGCTATTTAAAATCCCATTGAATCGGTATTTTTCACACATCGTAATAGGTATTACATATCATATTTTGGCTACTAGGCCATTTATCATGACTTTAAATGGACGCTTTTATTGGATGGCGTCTTTGATTACAACATTTGCGTTTTTGGTCAGTGCCTCGGAAAATTTTCTGTAGCGTCGCCTCTATCTTGCAACCACACATACTTCACAACGAAAGAGGGAGAAGAGAGAAACCTATATTAATTATGCAATCTGAAAATAAAGCTATACCAGTCAGGGCACATTCAGTAATTCAAGTTACATAAGAAAAAATTGGAGCCCTCATGATTCAATTTATTCAACTCTGTTTCATTTTTAAGGATCTGACAGACTGCCCTCGTGCGCAAGCGATATTTTATGGGCGCCTAATTTTCACCGAAAATGTGAGAATTCTATGTTTAATGTTTCATGGATAAAAAATAGGACAATTATTGGAGAAAGAAGAAAGCCTCAAGCAACTGTTGAAGAAACGGAGGATTTCAAGTAGGTAGATGTCACCTCGATTGCTCTCTCGCAGCCACGCCTAACTGCTAACAATCCTTCGAAGCTTTGATAATATTCTAAAAAAATGTCCTGTGAGAATCCGAGTGAAGCAACATGGAAGCGAAACCTCTAATTTTAGGCGTAAAAAAATGCATGTATAAATGTTATTCTTGTCAATAAGAATACACAGAGCTGAGCAGATTTTCAAGTCAGAACATTCCTGTGTCCCCTACGTTACCTCATATTTACTCGATTTTACTCTCTTTATAATAATTGTATCACAATCTCCTCTTAGACATTTTTTTGAAATTTTAAGATCATTAAGTACGCGTGAGAGCTTCCTCGCATGTGCACTTAATAATGTTCAAAGCAAGACCTGCCACAAATTATGAGTCTTCATATTGGGCTTAAGCTATACCGCCTTTATTGGGTAACAGGTGCATTTAAGTCACTTGAATTAAGTCATAGTTAGCTATAGTGAGTGCAGTTGATGCGTCATGAAATCGGTTATTTCAATCATTAAAGAACAACTTGAAAGAGAAAATCAGCAATAAGTCATTCAAATACTCATTATTATGAGAGCTATGAAGGCGGCTCCCTCCGGTATTTTGGCATTGCAATAGTTTCTTATGGCTCTCTTAGGACTTCACACTAGTAGGTAGAATTACGTGTACATTTCGATAGAAGCAAGATGAATGACGAGCTGAGACGAGCAAGTCAACGTATTCATCTTAAATCCCACTCATCCTTAAAAAGGAACCGGTTTAATTTTAAAATGCAAGGACCCTAAATGTGAAATGACTGAGCCCCGAAAAAATACCGTCTGCGTTATTTTCCACTCCACGTGACGCTGGGCGGTTTTTTTATGTAATAAGGGTTATTCTTTGAGTTCATCATCGCGTACTCCCTCTTCGTTGGTCTCTGAAGTCAACTTGCGATAGTATGCGAAAACCACAGCGAAAATTCAAGCACGCGTACCGAAATGTTTTCGTATTGGTCGATTGGAAAGCGGTGACGCCAGCAAAAAACATCTTACATTAACAAGAATGCAAACTGCTAAGTTTCTAATTTTTTCTCCATCTTTCCAGCTTTGCTTTTTCCACTATTCGCGCAGTTTCGACTTACATCAGATTCGCACTTCAGAGCAGACACGCGATCGACTAAAATTTTGCTGACTTCCCTTTATTCCCATGATCTCTCTTCTTACTATGCTCCTTTTTGTTGAGGAAACCACAGCACCTGAACGTAAGTGAAAAATGTATCTAAAAGGTGGAATGAACCAAGTGTGTTGTAACGGAAACATAGGTGCGTTCGTTGTTACACCTTATCCTCTGAGAAAGAGAGAGAGGATTGTGCATGTTGTTAACGTTCATTCGGGTATCCCAAAACTCGAGTAAGATTCGACTCAAAGAAAAAAACAGGACTGATTGCTCTGAGAAACAAAATTGAAATGTTATGGAGCCAGGCATGGGAATATTGCTTCCCGAACCTCCTGTTTTAAACAACAAAGATAGGACAAAATTATGGGCGGAGGAGAGGAGAGGGGATACAAATTTTGTTTAAAAAAAGGGAGAACACATTTTCTTATCCCATCTGAGAGTAATTACGAATGTTGATTTTCTTTTTCTCTTTTCAAGAATATAAATTGCAACCATTTTCTGGGCTGAAGTTTGAAATAATTCATGAAAAATTTTGAAATAAAAAACAAAGTGTATTTTATGCACGATTTTTTAAACCAAAGATGATATCAACTTCTGTAAAATTTACACGATAGGTGTCTTAATTTTCTTCTTTTGAGATGCCGTGATAAGTAGTGAGATTTTTAGCTAAAATCCGTGAAAACCACGAGGAACGAGAAAAAAGAGGGAAAGAAAAAAAAATCATAAGAGATCAAAGCATGAGAAACGTATTAGAGAATTTCGGGTGCTAAATAAACTTTGGCATTATTGATGGTGAAAAATATGGATCTTCGGCTTTGTTTGAGTATCATTTATCAAATTAAGAATTTACAAACTAACTTCACTCTAAAAAATAAGGGAAAGGGGGCAGGGCGTAGGTTTAATGCCTCTACCCTCAAAATTTTAAGAAATTCTAACGGCAATCTTATACCAATATTCCTCTCAAATTTTAATTCATTAACTGTGATTATTACTCTTACTGATTTTTGTCACCTAATTTGAATTGAAGGAGCAGAGACTCCTCAATTTAAAGCTTTTAAAAGATAATCTATGAATGTGGTTGGCACAATAATTATTGTACATGAAAAATTTCACGCGAAAGAGACCTGTCCATCCTCCATTATTTTTTTCTCTAAGACTAATACATTTTCTTGCCATTATGGTTTTTTCCCTTCGAGGCATCAAACATTGGCACTTTTAAGACGACAAAAATTAGAAGTTCTGCCAAACCTAAGACACATCGCAACGTCCGTGCGAAAAAGTCTTTTCGAAAACGACCCTCGACCGCAACACTGTTGCAAAGCCGCTAGCATCGATGAGTGCTGCCTGAGTGGAAAAATAAACACTTGAGCCGGTGAAAACAATAATTGCAGCTCTTATGGAAACTCTTGGCCGCAACAGCATATCATAGCAGGCGAGTTTGTGTGGTCTAAGATTCGAAACAGCGCACCAACGGTTTTGATATGCAATGTCGACGTTTGATAAGATGTTGCCGTTAACTCAGTAATTCCGCAAATGAAGAGAACCCCGGTCTAGAGACGTGCGTGCGGAAGGCATGCATGTGAAAAAAGCTATATTGGAACGGGTCGATTAGGTGACAGTTTTGAGAAGTCTGTCCAAATATATATTGCCATTTTTTTTAAATAAATGGCGACTATGTTCAGACAAGCAGGATACTCAGAATTTCCACTTGAAAGATTAGAGCGTAGCGACAATTTTGCACTGGACGCATCGGCTCTTTTAAAGTTACTTTCACCGATGGCAAAGTGAAATAAGAGAGAATAGAAAGACTCCAAACTGAACAAGTTTAAAGAATTGACCTCTAGGGCAGTGATGAGAGGAAATTCAAAATTTTACGAGGATTCATTTACGTATATACTTGCTTGACAATCGGACTACATTTTTCAATGAGGAACTACAATTTCAGGCTCAGTTTAAAAACAACGCATGTACTATTAGCATCCTTTTACACATAAGTGCCTACTCGGATAAGCCATAAATTGTCGTTTCTAATTGCAAAATGTAGTCCAATTATTGTCGCCAGCCTCTGTTGTTTCTTTTTTCAACGGAAACAGCTAGGTAACATGCTCTTGACACGATTTTGATCCACCCGTATAAGTCTTTCAGATCCTCTAAAAAGTGCATTTGCTCGTAAAGATACATGAAATATACGGCGGAAGTTAAGATCTCCATTATAAGTTCAAAAATATCCGATTGCGTCTGTTTTTTCAAGCAAACGAACTGAAATTATTAAATCCTTGAAAAAATGTTATTTGAATATTTTTGAATGAGAGAAGAAATTCACACAAATATTTGGAGAACAATGTTTTAATTTCGCGTGTTTAGGCCCGGAAAAAAGTTTATTTTTCCTTGAAAGAAAAGTGGAAGAAAAAAATGAAACACGAGCGGCGATTTGTTTCATCGCAGTCCGAGATACGCAGCCTTGGAATTAGTAGTTGTTGATATTGATTTTGACTGAATTGTGTTTTAAAGGTTGATGTATTAACTTTTACTTCTTATGGAGACGGATAATATTGTGTGTTGAAATTTAAAAGGGGCAAAAACGAATAAATAAACTTAAATGATAAAAATCGTGTTGGACATTTGTTCAATGATAAAAGTGCGATGCTTGATGGGAAATCAGTAGGTATTGCCCGTATCTGACCTGCAAATGCATTTCCTTATTTTGCTCCTGTTTTATTGTGCACTTCGCCTTATTCTACCGCTCTAACGTCATGAAGGGTTGTTTTCTGTTATTAGACTCAGAAGCTCGGCCGACGATGGGTCGATAGCGAGACCAAAGAAAAGCCCGTCCAATTAGAATGGACTTGCGAAGTTGGCGCTCGGCGCAGGGCGCAGCGGTTCGCAATGAGTGGCCGGCAAAATTGCGTGCCATGCGAGCAGAACGATAAATGAAAAGTAGCCGATCGTAAAAAGTGACAAATTCTGCGCTGCCTCGCTTAGTTACGACCTAGTTTCGTTGCGTTACCTGCCTAAATTTACCGGCAGACCGTTGAATCAATAATTCGTCTGCAGAATTTTGCGGATATTTCAAAACAGTGCGTTTAGCCTCTTTGAACAGTTATGCACCAAAGCTGAGTCATGGAAACGAGACACTAAAGTAACCAGAGCTGCTTTGGTTATCTCTCCTAATTCTCAGCAATACAGTTTCAACTTTTTATTCACGCTGCTCTCTGCCAGCCGCCGCCTAGTAAGAGAACGTCGAGGTGAAAAATAAGTTGAAACCAAATTTTCTCCATTTATTCTCTTCCTCGAGTAGGTGCACGGCTATATTCTGTCGAATGGGAAACACCTAAAAGGATGAGACCGTAGCCAAGATTTTAAAAATGGGCAAAATGCATGCCAAGGAAGCAAAGCGTCCCCAAATTTGACTGCATCATAGATCTTACTCCGATTGATTAAAAATACTGACAAGTTTTAAAAAAATCCATTTGTTGGAGGAGATGTAGGAGCGACAAAAAAATCCCGTTGTGAAACCATGCCCTCACCACCCTTCCCCAATCACCAACCTACACCAAATCAGTGTAAGATAGCAAACGAGGACTCCATTAAGATTGAGGATTCCTTAGAGAAACCCAAAAGAACCTCGACGCTCTCTCTCAAAATTACACGGAAGATATTGGAAAATGATGAGGCGCGAAAATTGAGTAGGTATTCCGCTTCGGAAAGTGGAAAACTTCCTGCTCCTCCGACAATTCATTTTGATGGAGCAAATTTTATCGTAAAAAATTCTCATTATTTCTCCATTCTTTATCGAGACGAATATTGGGAGATACGAGCTCTCATGAATAAAAAAAGTAAAATGAGGAGCATACTTTGGAAAAATGGGATGGAATGAGAGGATTTTCCAGATTCACCATGGACTTTAGTGGATGGATATCTGACTGAATGTGATAAGAGGTTCCAATGAATTGACGGAGGTCGTTTAAACAAGAGGAATAGTGATTTTTGTAGAAATGTGAGAAATATTTGAAAAAGAAGAAAGTTTTGTGACTTACCAGAGGTACTTGCTGAACTGGAGGTAGACCAGACGGGCCGGGCATTGGCTCACTGCTGTGGGGGGAGGGGAGGCGACTACCAAGGGTCATATCACTGGGCCCACTTTGTACAGATGACACATCATCGGCATCAGGAGACGGACTTCTATCTCCACAATGAGTATCTACAGGTGGCGGTGAACTATCTTCACTGGCTAACTTTTTAATGGAAATTGATTCGGGATTAACTGGGTCCGTGGACATAGTTTGTTTAGCTAAGGGTGAAGATGGGGGCGGCAGAGAACTTGAGGGTTGAGGCGGAGGTTCCGATAGAGTTCCGTTCATGCTGTCTCTTTGGCCTTCGGACGAAGGTGAGGTACTTAGGTGAGTCATCTCGGCAAGACCCTTAACTTTTAAGCTTTCGGCAGTCTTGAGCAAAGTAGATAACTGACAATATTCAACATTCACTTCTCCACGATACATAAACTCAACTAGAGTTCGCAATTCAGCAAAACACACGTCTTTCAAGATCACGATAGGGTGGCGATTAGGATGGTCGATGAACAGGGATTGAAAGTACGATGAACACGCCGAAAGTACAACTTTATGAGCTCGAATTGAGTGACCTTCGGAGCAAGCGAGAGTGACATCCACAAGGCTTTCGTCTTGAAGAAGTTGACTGAACACTCCAAGTAAGTTGTTCTGATGATTATTCCACCTGAGACAATAATGCTCACTTCCCATGTCTGTGACTCACCCTGTAACATCCACCAAAAATAATTAGTAACGATCCAAGATCAAGCGCACGTTCAATGCTTAACATCAAATAGCCTGTAGCTTTTAGGGTACGCGTCCTGTCAAATACATAACTTGGGAATAAACCAATCGCAGACTGAGTCCTAGAATTGCATCGCATCGATTTCGGGTACGGACCAGCCTTGCACTGAAAGAAAGAACTCGGGCCGTGGAAGCCGTGCTTCCGGGCTGAATAGACTTACCCTCCGTTCCGGGTTCAGAGACCGAAAGTTTCGGCTGCTGTAGCCGTAGTTTCTACTGCTCCGGGTGCAGAGGATGGAGCAACGGGTGCTGCATCTGGAACTTTCGAACTCTGGACTCGATACGGACGGTGTGTTTATGTAGCTCGTAAATACAACTTCCGGGGTCAGAGTTTTTTTTGAGTCGGAGGACCAGACACTGATTCAGACAAGGCAGGCTTGATATATGCTCAAAATCTAGCTGATCCTATTGGAACTACCCCTCTAAACATGAGTGCTAAACTGTTTCGCCATGAATATAAGTATGTGTGGTTTTATGTATAAAAATTGAATACCTCCCAAATACTTGAGATAAAATGAATAATATTAAAAAGAAGCAAGGCCGTGAATGAGGCTCAGATTCCATTCGTATAAGTAGTTGACTTATCGTGTGAGAAAACTTTTTTAAGTTTCAGGGAAATATATTACCCAGAATAGAATACTTTAAATTGTATTTTTTGCCTCTAATGATAAATTGAGACAAAAGTTTAATTGGAAACTGAGGACACGCTACCTATTAAATCTATATGAATACTTCATCTTGGTTTATCGGAAAATATGATACATCAGAGGATTTTCGGAAATAATCATATCCTAAAAAATATCCTTCCAGAATTTATTTTTTCCCATTCAACGAGATCGCACTTTTTCGGATCCTTAAAGGCTTAGATCCCACATATATTCGGATCATGGAAATCCTCGTTAAAATGTTGCCTTATCCCATTAAATTTAAAATTTTTGATTTAGGTTACTGTCCTCCTCTTTGGATGTCAAAGGTTTGGAAAATCCAAAATTAATGTACAAAAAGTTGGAGCAATTTAAGGAATTTAATAGTGAGAGAAAATTCGGTATGCAATTCGGAACCGCTCTTTAATTTAAAAAAATTAAATATACAAAGCGTGTGTTGTTTCCCCTTGAGAATCTCGTTTATCCGTTCCTTGCGAGAAAATGATTGCTTAAAGGCAAGAAAAAAAGAGAAGGAAAGGCTTGTCTCAGGGAAGTCAAGGCATATATATTGACTTATTTTTAGATTCGACGTCATAGGTAAAAAGAATGAGGCACTGAGACCAGTGGCGTGGCGTGAAGGATCGATTATCGATATTTCTCCATTTGAAGCTGTAGTAAAGAATCGATTATCATGGTGTTCGTTGCGAACACCTTGATAATCGATCGTTGTACACAGATTTAAACGACAGATCAATCGATGTATCGCAAAGCACGCCACGCCACTGTCTGAGACACCTCTTGAAACTTCCTTCCCTTCCCCTTAAGAATAGGATGCTACGGGGTACCTAATCGAGGATGGGATGTATAAGGTTTCAAGTTCAACTGCTATAAAAAGTTACTTTTTAGAATAATTCTATGACCAATTTTTATGACTAGAATCACTCGCTGATTTAAAATGTGAATTTTGAAACTTAGCAGACAACAACGGCGATTCAAGACCGACAAATTAATCAGATTCTACAAATCGGAAAAGAATAAGGGAAAAATGCACGCCTGTCCCGACAGACACAGTTTACTATTTTTTTAGCAATTTTCAAGAAAATGCAATAATAGCCTTTAGCACGACGTACGAGTCAAATTTTCAAAAATACTGTAAATTACCTTAAAATTTCAAATTTTGTAACAAAAATAATGAAAAAAAAGAATTGCGATAAGATCCTCATTAAGTACCAAACGGGAAATCCTATTCACGGGAAATCTTGTAGATTGAGGGGATGAAGCTTAGTGCGCACTCTTGATCATCGTGAATCAAGATCATCATTTTAGAATTCCGTAAAAATCCTGTGACATCTAAAGAGATTCCAAAAACCCTTGAGTTTTCATTATATGTAACTATCTATTGATAGTAGACCTACTGGAGCAATAACACGAGAGATTCGCTTCATTCTTTAAATCTTCAAGATGTGAAAATTAGAAGAAATGAATCTTGATTTCAATGGTGATTTTTTAAAATTTTATACGCATATACGGTGCATACTTATCAAAAAATAAAGTAGCGATAACATTTGTAAAAAAATCATGGATATTACACTTCTTGAAAGGGCGAAAAATAGGCTTTTGAAATGTTTTTGAGAAAGAATGATGCTCAATGGTGAGTTTTCGTGGAAGTAACAAATGTTAGAAAATTACATATCCTGCAAAAGTCAAGATGACACGCACGTTTTTTAATCCCTCCCGTGCTAGCACTATCAAAAATGATTTTTTAACGTGTCTTCTCATTAATGGAACTGCGAAATTATAAGCTGAAAAAGTCAAGAGAGGCATTCGTGATGCTCAATCATGCCTGTGTTAGTGCGATAAAAAAAAGTCTTCCTCTCTACTGTCTCTACATCACAACTGAAAAATTAGAGGAAAGGACAAGAAATATAAGAATAATAATTTTGAATAATAGCTAAGATGCGGTCAACCGTGGATTTTCTTCTCTTGTATGCAAAATTTCCTTCCGGGTTTGTTCCATTGAGTTCATGGAGTATTGGTGTCCGTTGGAAAAGTTAACGAGTACTCCCTCCTTTAGTTCCCTTCATTCTTTTTCGGTAGAGATTATATTTAGTTTCAGAATCAAATGCGATGTGACGGACTAAAATGAAGGTATCCATCGATAAAACTAAATAAACCCCATAACGACTTCAAGAGAGCAAATGATCGTTTTTGTTCTACAATCCGACCTCAAATCAAAAAACTAAAAAAATGTCGATTAACTTGTTGACCTTGTTTGATAAAATGTACCTAATTTTTCTAATAAAGCACTAGACATAATTCACGTGAAGGATGTTGGAAATGAAAGAAATGTAAAGAAAAATATTGAGACTTTGAATAATGACTGGAAAAAGTAAACACAAGGAAGAAAAGAAATGAGACTGGTGGATTTGATAAGAATCTATAGCATTCATTTTAAAAAGGTTTTTCACTTTTTTTATTTAAAACAGAAAAAAATCAAAAGTAGCTTTATCACGGTCCGGAAACTTGGAAATTACGAAATAGGCATTGTTAAAAATTTGTGGAAATTTCATTGTCTAAGTTTTAATACATATAAAAAGGTCCTCATTTTGCACCTTCAAAATCAGGTCTGTCATTTGTTGTATAAATTTATAACTTTTATTTATTCCTTTTTTCGGGGCTTGAAACATATTCATAATTCAGATTCCAGGAACAATTGCACCCTTTTTTTTATATTTTGAAAAGTACGATTACCGAAAACCTCAGCTTTTTGGAAATGTAATAAGAGGAGGTTCCAAAAATGCAGAAGTCTCCCGATGAGATAAAGGACCGGTTCTTAAAAATATTCTTAATAACACTGCCTCTGCAATGCAAACTATGACGTGATGTTCACGTAGAAAATGAGGCCTTTCTGTCCGTGCAAATATAAGAAGGGCCTATGTTGCGGAATCATTTTTACCTCTTACTCGGTGGAATCACAAAGTATAGTGCACTACAAACAAAAAGCATGAAAAAAAAATCTTATCCCTAATGCTTCATGCCTTTATTTCATGCCTTGAATAAAATTATTTTTTACCATGAAAAAGTAGGATCACGGAAAGAATAAACCGGAATTGAGAGGGAGGAAAGAATAAAGAGAGAAACATATTTATAGGTGTTGATCAGTTTAACTGTAAAATATCAAGTGTGTGAGAATTCATTATCAACGTGACAATTTTTTCATGTTTTCGTTTTCGATCGGTCCATACTAAAATAATTTGGTTCTACACGTATTTTCGGTTCGTTAAGTTTTTTGTGTATGATTTCTTTTTTACCGTTTTTTGTTTTTTTCTATTTTTTATTTTTTCATTTTTTAAGAAAAAAATATCTGGGGGAAAAAACTAGGATAATATTTGAGTCGCCACCAAAAAGAGAGGTTTATGTAAAATTGGAAGAGAAAATTACCATGAATGAGTGAAGAGATACATGTTACTTATGCCTACAAAAAAACTCAAAAGAAATTTTTGGAAAACGAGCAGTAGTCTACATTGAAGAGCAGGATTTGGAGAACGCCTTTATTCCACTAATGGCAGCATTTATTGATTTAGGTACTCTTCTTATAATCATGCTCGGAGAGTACGTAAGTAAAATGAATGGAACTAAAAAATACAAAGAAACGGAATTTGAATGATTTAAAATGTAATGATTGTGAGGGGAACTATGTTTGGTGCAAGGATTTGGAATTTGCAAAAAATAACTTTAAGAATAGGACAAGGTTACCAACTTCATCAAATGCTATTTTTACCGCAAAGTATCGGAGAAACTTTATGACACGTGTGTATTGGTGAATAGAATAGGAGATATGAAACGAGAGATAGGGAAGCACGTCGCTTGAATTGGCATCGGGGAAAGAACATGAAAAAAAAGAAAGGTGAAGTAGCGAGATTTTAGAGGACTAATAATTTTGCAAGGATAGGTAGGTGACACTGCAGCGCTCGACTCGGAACAGATGATCTAAGACACTAGGCCAGTAGGTTATCAAAATCACTAGTCACTAGCATTTTTTCACTGAGCTTATCACCGATTGAAAAACTATTTAATCAATAAACTAAAAATTATTTTCACCAAAATCATTGCCACGGCGACTGAGTAAAACAAAGTGAGGCAAACGAACTGATAAAACGAGAGGAATTTTGCCAAAATGTCATTTCGGAGTGTCGAAAAACTTGGGGCCTCCCATAGCGACTACTGCACCGACGGTAATTTATGACCTAAAATCACTATTTTCGCGAGAAGACAAGTGCGAGCACGGAGCGAATTGATAACACAAAAGCACATCGAAGAATGTGAGAGAAAATATATGGCGAACGAATGCGGATTTGAAGCGTAAAAAGAGTGTAAAAGTTGTGAGTAATGAGAGTAAAATTACCTTGCTACATGAAAATGAATATGACCTCCCACATCAGACGAAACACAATATCAGCCGGCCCGCTGAAACGTTGCCGGTAAACTGACTCTGACTCTGTCAGAACGGCAGTCGCAGTTCGCAGTTCGCGCAGCGTTCCTTCTTTTTTTTCCGAATCTCTCTCTATAGACGGAACAGATATACAGAGTGCACACCGCGCTCTCGATAGTCTAGACCCGGCGCAACACAGTCAACGCGAACACTCGAACTCCGTAGACTCGAGTTCGATCAAAGCTGCGAAAATCCGAGCCAACCTCGATTTTCCGTCCATTTCCCGCTCCTCGAGAAAAACGCGCGATTTATTTCTTCGGCCGGAGCGCGGACCCGGACCCGCACCACCGCTATCGACAGATGTGTTCAGACGAAAGGCCAACCAAGATCTGTCTGTGGTCAAGCGAGTGTTAAGTCTCCCAGTAGTGGGAGAACCCCAACAGTGAACACTATAGCTCACGCACGATTTTCTTCCCAGCCAGCACGAGTGCAAACTTTACCATAGCCAACTTGATCTTGCTTAATTTTTTCCCTTTTTTTCTCTCTCCATCCTCCTCGCACTCGCGCCTCCTCTCTCCGTCTCTCTCGCCCACTCGCACGACTCCCCTCTTCCTCCTTCTTTTAGTGTCTCGCTTGTCTCATCCTCGCTCCGCTCATGTCTCGCCGCTCCGCTGCGGTGCGGTGCGGTGCGGTGCGGTGGCGGGGGTTGCCGAAATGTAGAGGCTAAAGACCTTGCAAATTTCGCCGGAGGAACCAGTCAGCCTAGACTAAACAAGAGCAGTTGGGCAGCGGGCTGGCTGGCTGGCTGGCTGGCTGGTTGGCTGGCTGCCTCCTTCACGCCGCGCCGGCCCGCGCCGCACCGGCCGAGGGCGTCTCGCATTCAAAAACCTCACACGCACTCTCCCAAACTGGTTTTCAATTTCGACAAGGTGTACGGATACATACGTAATCAACGCAGCGCACCTCGCCGCCCCGCAATCCTCGGCATTCGCGAATCTCTTCAAATTCGCGCAGCTCCGTCGCTAATGTCAAGGTCTTTTCTCTTTTCACTCCGGCGTCAGGCCCAATCTACTAGCTCGCTCGCGCGCCTTCCGTCTGTCGCGATGCAACTTGCATGCGTTCTCTTTTTCGGCAACGCTACACCGATGCGCTGGCTGGATTATGCTGCCGTGCTAAGGAAAAACGTCGTATGAACCTTCAGGCGTTGCCAAATCACTAATTTTCAGGAAAATTTTTAAATATTTTTCTGCCAATTTCTAAGATAATATTGCTTGTAATTTGATGTAAATAGTCTGAAAATTTCAAGGAAAAATATTCACAATTTTCCTAAAAAATAAAGATTTTATCGTAAGAAATCTGGCAACTCTCGAATGTTCATACGACGTTCTTCCTTACCACGGCATTATGAGTGTGGGCACCGCTACGCCGGTCCCCTTCTCATCAATGAAGTTTCATCTTTTGCAGTCCGTTAAACCCTAATTCTGCCTTCACTAAATTTGAACTCATCAAAATGATCGCACCGGGCCATGAGAAAATCGGATGACTTGGTTGATTACGCCACACCCGAGACAACTTGGACCGCTTTAAACAGAAAGGAACCAAGCCTCATCAGCTATTGTCAAATTTAATTGGGCAATTTAATTTTAAACATGAAAACGATTTCGCAGATTTTTGTGCAAATTTCAGTGAAAAATCTCCATAGTATGAAGCAAATTCCCTAGAAATTTCAAAGGAATCTACACAAACGTTTTCAAGTAAAAAATTTAATTGCCCGGTTAAATTTGGCAATAGCTGATGTGGCTTGGTTCCTATCTGTTAAACTCGGTCCAATTATCATTTTCCTATGTAAAAATTAATCGTTATCACGCTTTACTAACACCAATTGTCTTATTAGAATCGATTTTCCGAAACTGCCTCTTTGTCAGATGGATGGGGTCTCTTTTATGGAGAAGCGTGAAAATACCTTGTCTCTCGATTAGCTATGACGCACACTTCCGGCCACATTTTATCATTATTGAGGAAAATGTGTTATTTGCATTTTAAAATTGTTTAATTTACGGTTTAGGAATTTAGGAATTGTTGGGTCCTCCTCTTTTAATTTGCTTCACGCAATGGACCTGAGGCATTTCGGCTCTGGAGTTCCATACTCGCCCGCTTAAGCTATTTATCTCTCCGAAAAATGTACACTGTTTTCCTCTTGTTTATGGTTTTTACTTGTTTAGTTAGGGTAATATCTTCGCTAGAATTAAGTTGAGATGTAAGAGAAATCAACAAAGCGTCTTCAGTCAGTATTACATTGCGAACTTTGTGCGAATCTCATTACAACGCCTGGATGCAACTATTCGAACTCTACGGATGTCCGTGTTGCATACACACGCAGTTGAAGGCGTTTTGGCTCTCCAGCACGCAACGCTTCACCCGCAGCGTGATGCGACGGGCCGTAATGCGAGTATCCAATATGACGGAGCTTTTTTAATTCTATAGTTTATATTTTACGAAGATACTTTAGCCCACATACTTGCTCTGCACCCTCTTCCACCTTAACTTAATTGCCAATTTGGCAGGACCCGAAGTTTTTAATAAAATATATTTTTCCGTTAATAATCGCTTCAGCGTCATCGAATTGGAGCATCAGCAGACCGGAATCATAAATCAATTGCGCTTTTAGATATTTACCAAAAAACTTGATTTAATGACGAAGTATTTCTAGGGAGCCGGCCTAAAGCTTCTCATATAAAATCCTAGTTTAAGAGTTGACAGAAATCAATAAGTAAATATTTTTTCTCAATTTCCCTTTCATTTGTATCCTTGCGCTTTCAAACAACCGCCACAAACATACTTATTTAACTTTTGTGCTGGTTTGTCCGCCAGAAAGAGACTATCTTCTGTCGTCTAATTAAAAAATATTGTTACGTTGCAATCAGATTTCCACCATAGATAACAAATTGTATCGTCTTTTTTTTCAAGTTTCAAAGGCAATCATTTGCGTGGACGGCTCTTTGCTTTTATCAGAATCACGCAAATTCACGCACTTCATTCGCGCTTTTGGAATTTTACTCATGAGTTTCTACGGGTGATTTTTCAGCCGTGACAGTTTTTCTTTCTGAAATCACGTTCATGTTTTTTCCTTAATTGCATCGATTCATTAATTGTGTTGCCGGTAGTAAAGAAGAAGGGGCTTTATGAGAGGATGCAAGACGATGAAATATAAAATGTACACTTAAATAAATTCTGAAAATTCCTGACTCGGGCCAGAGTATTCCCTTTATTTTTTGTCACGCCACACAGTGGATGGAGTCAATTAGAGAGGTCGGACATGAAATTTTTGACTAAAAATGCAAATTTTATGTTTATTTTGTCACATTTTAAATATCAAGGGGTGCTTTTAGAAGAAAATTTTACGAGAAAAACAGTGGAACTATTTTTAAGGCTCAAAGCCTTGTATGAACGGAGTTATGAGCTTTTAAGTTTCCAAATTTTGTCCGACCTCTCCCATTGACTCAATTCACTGTGCGCCACTGGGGCTTATCATCACTCACTCTTTTTTCGAATTTTACTTAATATATATTATATTCTCTAAAGTCCCTGAGCTTGTGAATTTGTCTAAATGACGTATAAATATAGAGGACACTTTTTTCAATAAGGGGAGGGTGACGCATCTTTTTAAATAATGCCTGAACGAGTCTTACTACACTAAATCAAAGTCCAAATCAAGTAAGAAACATTTGAAATGATCTTAAAATCATAGTGTGACTATGAGCTGTATTCTATGTAATTAGTTCAATGACATTTTGATATCACTGATAATAATTTCGTCGGGTATGAAAGGGAAGCAGATTAGTCTGAGAAAAATTGGTAAAACGCAGCTGATATTTGGCGAGAAAAACATTAAAGAATGGAACTTGGCCGTGAAATAAAATATTTACTACTCGGAACATGTAAATTGCTATCTTATCTGGCGGAAGTCTCTTTAATTTCACTTTCAGGCCTGGATAAGAAAATTAAGAGAGAGAGAGGGGGAAGAGGGAGAGAGAGAGAGAGTAGTATTGGTAGAATAACGCGAATAGAATGGGGAGACAGTCGTGATTTTTCATGATGCGAGAAAATAAGTGGAAATTTTCCAAACTCTAGGAAATGAATGAATTATATTTATAAATATTGTTTTTGACCAGAAATGACTATTCTTTTGTTTTCCGTGAAATTTTCGAAGGAAACACACAATCGCAATTTTAGGTGTTAGTTAGTTAGTTAGTTAGTTAGTATATTTTAAGACGTTCAACGTCACAGGCTATTAACGTCTTTACAGAGAATTTTGAAAATAGGAGTATATACGAAAGTTTAGATTTTTAAATTAAAAGAGGTGAAGAGTTCCTTCATTCTTAAAAACATTTCATTCACGAATCAAGTCATAAAAGAGAACAGACTCTAAGAGCAGATAAAAACATATGTTCATGTGTACACTGTACGGATATGATAAGATGAAAACCAAAGCGGGAGCCTAGGAAACGCTCCAATGCCAAATTAAACATTTTTCAGTAACAGACGCAGTCAAAATTGAAAGTCCTCTTCAACTAGTTATTTCGTGCGCCTTCAATCATGTAGGATACTGTGCAACGCCTCTGACGCGAAATAGTTGCTTAAAGCGTTGCGGCGCGGCAGACAACCAGCGTGACACACGCATAGGCGCCTACAAACCTAACGGGATACTTCACGCGTTGCGCAATGCGTGAAGTATCCCGTTAGGTTTGTAGGCGCCAGTGCGCGTTCTGCGCTGCTAACACGCCGCTCCGCTCTGTGTGAGGCTCTAATATTTAAACTCGCGGAGTCAGCGTTTTTCAACTCATGATTTTGAAATGTTTGCACTCTCTGCATTGATTATTCCCTTTTAAACTGATGAAAAAGAAATATGTACTACTGGAAAATATAATGTGTTTTTTGTAAATAAAATAGTGGTTCCGTATCAAATGTAATGATTTCCAAAGCATTCAAATGTATTCTTTTATGTTTTGGGCTTTTACTGTGCTGCAGCGTGGTGTAAGCGCAACTAAACGCTCAAAATTGGACGTATTTGACTCAGGAAGGTCGATGTACAAATTAGTTAAAAACAAAAATTTGCGTTCTTCTTAGTTCTTTTCCTCTTTTATTAATATTTTTGTATAGTTTTCTTCATCACTACTACGGCTCATTGAGATTCATATTGATGCCATTGCTTGGAAATGGTTTTACAAATATTTACCACGTTTTAAAAATGTAAATGTTTTTAAAATGAAGTAATCAATTTCATTAAAAAAAGAATGTGCATTTAAGGCATATTTTATATCGGAAATTTCAAGGATAGAAATGAAACCAAGTATTTACCAAAGACAATTTGAAAGGATGAATCAAAAGAAGAAATTAACATTTCATTTAAAATATGAGTTACGATAACAACACCTCATTCTCTCTTAATTTTCTCATTTCGACATTGTCAATAAAATTTTACACACGGACTAAAATATGACGCTTGAATTTGATTTTAGTGGACTTTACATTTGTGGACTTAACTTAGTGGACGTTTAAGTAATGGACTTAACAATAGTGTGGGCTTTAGAACTGTGGACATAAAAATTGTGGACGAAAAGTCTGTGGACGTAAAAAAAGGTGGACATAAAGTCCGTGTACCCTTGTACGCACTTTACCACCATTGCGGAAAGGGCGCAAATCAGAAACAAGGTTCTGTATTTGTTTACATTTGAACCAAGGGTTCGATGTTATATTGAATGGCTTAGTCGCTAAATCAGTCTATGGATGTTCAATATTTGCTGAGAAAAGTCTTTAAGGGTTTTTTTTTTTTTTTTTTTTTTTTTAAAAAAAAAAAAAAAAATAAAGATGTATGATATTTTACGGAAGATGTATTGCTCATTTTGCAAGAAAATAATTGAGGAAGAATGAGTTGCTGCACTCGCAGTCAAATCACATTAAATCCGCTGCAAAGCGCAGTCATTAAAAGGAACACACATGAAAACAAAGGCTCACAATTGCGTGGGTGGAGGCGGGAAGGAGACAGCAAATCAGAAATTTGTGAGTGCATGCGAACTCGAACAAAATTCAGCCTACGAGCTAAGTTGTTAACTGTTGACTTTTTCGCAATTGATGAGATCACGATATAAATAATAATATTGACAGAGCAATAGTTCAGGCAATAAATCACATCTATTTAGAATGCAGGGAACAAATGGGCGGGAGAGCTGGGAGTCCAGGAAGGGTGAAACAGAAGAAGATAACCGGGGCGGGAGGAAGGTGAGGAAAATAGTGAAGAGGGAGTGCAGGGATCGAGATAGAGATGGTTATAGCTAACAATGAGAGGAGATAGAGAGCCCGCCAGTATTGGTAGGTCACGAAGAAATGAAATGAACTGTGACAGAAAGAAGGTAGGGAGAGGGAGTAAGAGGCGGGATAGGAGAGAGAGAGGCCCGAAAGAAGGAAGAAAATAGCAGCACGCAGTTTGCAGCGAACAGATAAAAATCTAATTGCGTCAATTATATCTGGTTAAAATTAGGTAATTGATGTACCGAATTTGCGGTGGATTGTGCTCCCTAATTCGCCGTCCCATCTCTGATGTTTGATATCTCTCCTCTGTGTCCCAACTTTTTTCGTCGATTACGATTAATAACCATGGTCTTTTGCCAAGTATCGTGAGTCTCCGCGTATTCTTGCGTTTTGCCATTTTTCATGGCAAGGACGTATGTCGCAAGAAAATAAGTAAATTCATGCGAATCTTCTGTGTGGCTAATGGCCGTTATCATGAATAGGTAAGATTTTTTATGGCTAATATTTGGTCTTGACGCGTTTCTGCTTGTATAATTAAACCTCCTATGAAATTCGGAGGCAATCATACTTGTAATACAGTACCAGTGATCCAAAATTTAATGAAACTTTATAAAATTAAATTTCAAGGCTGAAAGTTTTGTGAAACTTCTGTAACGGATCGTCGGTATGCCATGATGCACTGAGGACCAATAAAATCTTGATTTTGCAATTTTGAAAAGGAAGACCATGAGTCAAATTCCGAAGTCTAATATCGAATTCTTGGATAATTTTTGCGGATTGCATACGAAGTTTCTGAGGAAGCATTGACATTTTATGGAAAATAAAAGTTCCCTTCACAGTGATGTAAGGTGGGGTAATCAATGAGCCTCTTTAAAGTTTTAAATTTGTAAATGGAGAAGAGTATTATCCATAAAAATGTATTCTTATTGCAGTAATTATCGAGGAACCTGATTAAATTTAAAAAAAAAAAAAGAGAACTGATTATATCTTCGGCTGTGTTGCTTGGTCAGTTATTAGCCCTTGAAGCAAGATCCTAAATAGGACGAACGGAACCAACTTAATACGGAGACTAAACAAGGGAAAGGACGCGCGTTGATGCCGGCGCAGAGATACAACTATTCGTGCTTGATGGACGTCCATGTTGCATCTGCAAAATTGAAGGCGCTATGATCCGAGGCGTCAACTCACAATGCTCCGATATATGTTGCGAATAATGTGTCCCTCTTATTCGGCAGAAAAGTTCTAAAACGAGGCCGGAACACGCCTCCTGTCGTCGGCTGTGTTGACACTCGATTTTTCTTTCAATTTGATGTCTGATTATTTTTTTAGGATATATTCTGAGACCTATTCATCTATACCGACTACATAACTCCCCTAGAAGAGGAAGTTGGGTCAATTTGTCTTGACTTGGGCATCAAAGAGTAAAAATTTGTCTCAGCCACTCACTAAGAACTCAGATGAATCGGTTGGTAGACTCTTCGGCTCGTAGTAGATATAGGGTACCGCGTTCAAGTCCCTGTCAGGTAAGAAAAATTCAATGGGTTAGACGGGACGATGTTATAGGGTGTAAGAATTGAAAGAAGTAAACTTCATTCAATTTTCAGAAAAATCGTGCAATTTCTGAATTTTCTGTATTTATTTTAAATTTTAATTTCTGCCTTGTATTTATTGTGACAAGACAAGTCTTGACACCAGCACCAGACAATTTCTATACCGAGAGTAAACTTTGGACTCATCATGCAACAAGGAAGTATTATTTCCTGAACAAAACTAAACCACGGAGTAGATTTCCTGGTGGGTCAAATATAACAAGATGGGCTTGTACGGGAAACTACTTTATCCTTCTTCTTCAAAAGACACTTCTTTCAGTGTAAATCTATGTAAAACGATTCCATTTCGCTAAACATTTCCCAATGGACCATTAGACAGAGTAAGCAATAAAATATAGCAAGATACGTGTCTTTATAGCCAAAGCTATGTATAGCCAAGGTATGTATAGCAATAGCCAAAGTATAACCTATCAAGTTAATTGAAGGCTACTACAAGTGTATTATAAATTAATGATTTAAACTAACGCTGTTTATCCTAGGAATGAAATTGATCTAGCCTTATTACTTTTCCTGCCAATCCTGGATATTTGAGCCTCAAGTTAGGACCCGTTCCTGAAATATGTAAAGCTAAAATTTGGCTTTCTTGATTTCCTTTCCCCCTCCCCCTCGTACAATTTGTTTGAAGTTGTGACCTATCCGCTAAGAAAAAACAAAATGGCGGGTCACTCTCTTCGACCCCCTCTCTCTCTGGACTGTTACGCATTTGATGACGGCCCCGAGGTATGCTCTCCACAGCCCCCCTCTTGTTTTCTCCCTCCCTTGGTGGTCCTGGGGCACACTGGACAATGGACTTTAATTTGCAATATCTATTTGTCGAGCAGTTTGATATTATTTTCAGCCAAGGAGTGAGCGGAAAAGTTGGGACTGCACTCGGCGGGATTTCGGGGAATCGAGGCGGCGGCGCTGCAGCTGAAAGTGGGAGTAGAGCGAGGGAAGTTAGTCGATAAGCTGGGAGCCGCGAGCGGTAGGCAGCCAGGTTGGTCACGGAGAAAAGACGAAAAAGAAGGAAACCGAGAGGGCGGTCGGCGAGGAGAAAGGGGAAAGGGGCGGCGGCGAGGCAAGAGGGCGTAAGGAAACTGCGGCTTCGCTTTTCGAGATCCAGCTTCGAGATTCGACAGTCGACTGCAATGGCATTTCCACCGCCGCACAGTGGAACCAGAAGAGGCACATGACATTTTGGACTAAAACTGCAAAATTTTATACCTATCTCGTCACACTATACATTTAAGAGGTACTGCAAAAAGAAAATTTCACGAGAAAATCGACGGGATTATAATGTTCCACGTTTCATAATGACGGAAATGAAGTTTTCACAACTTGTCCAACCTTCCCCATCGCCTTGCTCCACTATGCGCCGTCCTTCCGCCATCGTGCCCCCGGAAATTAGGCAACCCCTAATCGGATCGATTCTTCGCATGAAGGCTTTAAGTCCGCTGCAACGTCCGAAAATGGTCAAAGACAGGTTGGTTTTGAAAAAAATGGAAGATACAGTCCGAAATATGCAGTCTTGAGTACAGTGAAATTCTGCAAGTTTTTAGTAAAGAAAAAAAAATCAATGATGCTTTTTGCAGTAGTTCAGCCGCACAAAAATTATTGTTCGTGGCAATTTTGGAGCGTCCCACCAAATAAAATTATGTTTTTGATTTTGAAAAATAAGAGGTGATAAAAGACTCGATTTTCGACAAATTATGGAAACGTCTTAGGATTCTCAAAAAATGTGCGCTTCTAGGCTGAAGCTCAGCCTAATGGCACATTTGGCCCTGATCTATTCACCTAAAAATTACACGAGTTCATGTTGGAGTTTTTAGAATATAAAGGATTTATCCAAGGCCCGGTCGGGACTGTGACTCATAGGAATGGGTTGTGCGTCTGCCGAAAGATCAGTGCATAGATATTAAAAACTCAGCTGAAACTTATTCGATGAAACGACATAATTTAATGAGCCACGATAAAAATGTCGACCGTTCGAACCCAGCCCTAAAAAACAGACAGCGTAACAAGGACGAAGACTCCAGAAATTCTGATGGGATCCCAGTAAGACTCCTATAGGGGCCCCAAAACTTGAAAAAACCCCATATAGGAGGTCTTTTTTTTGGTTAGGGGGCCGCACCCGGGAGAAGGGCATCGAAAACGGATCAACACCCTAAGGATTTTTGCGCAAGACCGATTCTGTAGCGTAAACATACTAATTTGCAAGATGCTGATAGCTGGTCAGAGATCCAAGTGTCCAGATATCTAGTCCAAATAGGTCGTTCTGAAGAAAAAAAAAAGTCTCAAAAAGGTAGATGCCCGTAATAAGTATGGGAACCATCGATCTATAGAATATCTCCCTCTAAATAATCTAACTTTTACACCTGATGGAGATGAGCCAATCTTCAGTCTTTACAGAGTCGTTCGATATTCGAACCATGAAAACGATGGTATTTCCAAGATTAGATTTCTTAACCTAACTTTCACTACTGATGCAGAGTGGGACTCATCGCGGGTGAAAGAATACAGGTTCAGCCAATCTACAGTTTTTAAAGAGTCGTTCGATATTCGAGTCCACAAAAACAATGGCATTTCCAAGACTGGATGATTTGTTTTCGGGCGAGGAGAGGTCGGGTGAATTGGGTTATCGCGGGTGAAATACGGGGATTTTCGCTGCAATCCGACGATGTTGCGTGCACGGCGGGCTGCAGCATAGCACGCCACTCGGCGCTGGTATGCCCGCGCCCGCACCGACCCGCTCTCGCCGCGCCTCCCTCCGCCCCCTCCGCCCCCTCGACCCCCTCCGCCCACTCTATGCCTCCGTGAGACGGGCGGCGGGCACGTAAGTAGCCTTCGAATCAAAACAATCAATATTCGGCGCGACATAAATTTTGCACAGCAAAAAGTGCACTTTTTCCCAGACTTGCCCGTGCCCGCCGCGCCGGTCCTCGACTCCTCTGGCCCTCCACCTACCCCCGAACTACCCCCGCCTATTTCGCCCGCCCTCGCCCGCCGCCCTCTCCACCCGCGCCACCATTTTTGAACGCAGAGCCATTCGAGAAACGCCGAAAGAATTCCTTTCGAACCCAGTGCGCGAGACCTCGCATACACCAAGCTCAACCTATCGTAAAAGCTCGAGGCAATATCAGGGGCAGCCAATACCTACACAAAAATATTGGGACCCAACAACAAATGGGAAGTTCCATGGATTGTATTCGATAGTGGTTCGATGTATCGTTTGGTTCAAAGCAAAAGAACATAACCCCAAACAAAAATTTTAGACTTTATGGTGGAGAAGCTGAAAATGAGAAAATGTCTAACAATTTCACTGTACATTGCCATTTGCTATTCGAAAGAATAAAAATTCCATCACAAAAGACCCGTTACCTCAGATTTTGAAATTGCCTTTTGACGCCATGTTTACTTGTTGAATCAATCGTTATCGAAACAATCTCACCTGTTTCATGTATCGAATACGATCCATAGCGGTTTCTTAGCTGAGATGGAGGTCTGCTGCGCTAGTCCCAGAATCGCGTTTTGCTGGTTTAACCGTGAAAAACAACTTCCACGGAAAAACAACTTTGCGCTGAGCCCTGACACTTCAGGTAAAAAGCGCCAACCCAAGGCAGTAGTGCTAAGCTCCACAGGCAGGCTGTATACTGCCGTCCAAAGGAAAACGCCGTAATTCCAACAGCGGCGTGACGTGCTTTTCGATCTATCGATATTTCCCCATTTGAATCTGTGGTAAATAATCGATTATTGAGGTGTTCGCTACGAACACCCCGTTCGCAGGGAAAATTCGAGGGGAACTTTTAAACAAAAACGTAACCAAGAGACCTCGATAAGCATCACTGTGATGGATGACGTCATACAACGTGTTTTTCAAATATTGAAGTGGAAACTGGCTGTAACCTGCCGATCTAAAGTCTAAACTATCCAAACGCGATTTTGAGAGTAGCGCAACTGACCTATTATAGTTTTTCCTCTTTCCAATTTCCAGGCAGCAGTAATCGCGATAAGTTACGATTTTGTCGGAGAATAAAATCGCGATTTTACCGACGTCGATTTATTGCAATAATATCGAATTAAAAATAGCGATTTACATGACCAGATTTACCTACTTGCCGCCTGTATTTTGCCGCCCTCTTCTCATTCATTTTGAAACTTCAATAAAAACCATCAAGTTAACGTGCGGGAGGGAGAAGGATGCATAAGACGCGTTCACTCGTGTTGGACACATTTTTTGCATAAGGCCTGTCAACACTACTAGCAAAAGTTCACGGAACTTCGCGCGAAAGTTCAGTTCCGTAAACCTATCTCTGTGGGGACAAGGCCTTTCATTTGTAAGAAATGAACTAAAAAATTAAGAAAGAACGAACATAAATGCGGTTTAATAATTTTAACTTCCGCCGCCGTGCAACGCTGACCACACTGTGCTTGGTGCAATGCGTGAAGTATTCATGAAGCCTTGTGGGCACTGTGCGTTTCACGCAGCGCCGCGCCGACCGCTGTTGACCGTACTGTGTTTGACGCAATGCGTGAAGTATTCATGCAGTCTCGTAGGCGCTAATATGTGTTCCATACCGACCGCCTCGTCGAGGGCTTCTCCTTTTCATCTCAAGTCCTCGTCATCATTTCTCTTTGCGCCGCGCCGTTCCAGGCCAAATTACGTGTTTGGTTTCTCTCTTAACTCAACTGATTAAAGGTGCGCAGTCTTTTGTACCACCAAAATACGACAAAATTAGGAATCAATGAACTCTCAGGAAATGAGAGATTTTGTCACCTTTTCTTTTTGTAATTTTTTTCTGAATCTATACCTGCATTTAAAAAAAATTGCAAAATTTGCCGCCCCCTAATTTTGCCACCATGGGCCGCTGCCCATGTGGCCACCCCCTTAATCCGGTCACGGAGATTAAATCGCATAAATTTGCAAATAAAATTACGCTTTATCGACGGCGATGTACCGCAATCTTATCGAATAGAATACTGTGATAAATTGCGGTAATATTTCCATTTTATATCGAATGCGATTTTATTGAGATAAAATTGCAACAAGGTGGAAGAGAATAAGTCAGATGTTAATTCGGGGATTTAAATTCAAATTTTTTTAAAAAAAAACTGCAACTTAATTCCAAAATATGATCTTTCAGTTGAAAAAAATACTTGGGTCGTTGCTTTCATTACAATACTTCCTCGCAAAACCCAATTGACAATTTTTCGAAGGCGCTTTGAAATTTTCCGATGGAAATTTTTCTTGGGACGTCCAAGATGATTGTGATATTTACGTTGAACTCAGCTGGGTATTTCAGGTCTGCACTGGAAAAATAGTCGCTTGGATCTAGAGTCCAGACTCCTGAAAACAATGACAGGAAAAAATACTCTTGAATCAATAGGCTTTTCGCCTGAATCAAAAGGAAATCTGCTTAAACTAAGAGGCTTGGTTCTCGATTTAAGCAAAAATCCGATTGAATCAACAGTACTTTTACTTGTCAATGTTTTTAAGAGTCTGGACTCTAGATCCAAGCGACTTTTTCTTTCCAGTGTGTCTAACATTAACGTGCCTGCTGGGAACGTGCGTGCAGAAGTTGATTACGTAGGATCATATTTTATTCAAATTGGAGTGGCGGTTAGGAGTTTTGATAAGATTATTTTATGGTCGGAGGATAATATAAGACGACGCGACGCGATGTGACACGGGAGGGTGGCGGAGCAAAGACGAACAATAACAATATCAATGACAATGAGGGGCAATAAGAAGGAGATATACGGTGAAGAACGCCGTGCGACCCCGCTGCACCGCAACACACCCAGTGACTCTTTATTTCAAGCATTATTTCCTCTTTTATCTACACGATCCGCCGCCGTCTCGACTTTTTTCCTTCGCAGAAACTTCCCTGTCCTTCTCATCCCCCGCGGTATCTTGCAGCGACTCGCAGCCTTTCAACTGGAAAGTTCTGCATCAAATTTTTACGTCCTCAAACCTTACAACTATCTCGACTTACTCTCCGTGCTCTCGTCGAGACTCGTCTCACTATTCTCCGCGGCCATCCTAACCTTTTTATTCTTGTTTATTACGTTTTTAATTCCCTCCTAGATCTTACTTTTTGATCATTTCGGAGAGCAAATCGAGTGGCACGGATGTATTAATACATGTGAGGAAGTTGAGTGGGTGGTTCCCGCCCTCCTTGCACTGGCGAGGCGTGAACGATCGATGATCGATATCTTCCTATTTAAATTCTTGGTAAAGAATCGATTATTATGGTTCTCGTTGCAAACAGCCTGTATCGATCCTTTTCCATAGGTTTACATTACAGATCAATCGATATATCGCAAAGCACGCCATTTCACTGCCCGCTTGAGTTCGCGAAAGAGAGGAGCGTGGCAGTCGCGCACAAAAGTTCTCGGAACTGATCCAGATGAAATGAAATAATGTTCCGTTCTGTGCAATTTCTCCTTCAGAGATCCAACTTTAAGGCTCTCGAAATTTTTAAATAATTTTTTCCCGGAATCGAAATTGGATCGCCGTGCAATAATCCATCTGTTGCAGAGAATACAAATTGGTTCCAGGTATTCCCCTCATGAATCAGAGAAGCGTATCACTCGAGAAATGATCTTCGAACTGGGAGGAAGTGCTGTATTTTTCAATTTTGAGTGATGATAAACGATTTTAAGATGAGTGAGTATTTTACTTTTGTGTCCTGTTTCTCGCCGACTGGGAAAAAATGTGAGGATTCGAAACTTGTTGGCATCCGTTTTATATTAAATGCTCACTTACAATGTTATATATTTGAAACCGATTGATAAAAATTCGTTTTATGGACGGAGAGATAGATGAAACCGACAGGAAAAAATTATATACCGAATTTTGTTCAGAAATTTTTCCGAAAGTTGGAAATCAGAAAATCCACGGAAACCTGAAATTTTTTGACCGATCAGGAAGCGGCACTATTTTTTTCTTCTTTCTTTCCTCTTTTTTTTCTTCTTTTTTCTGGTGACTGGATTATGATGAATTACTAGATCCTCTTTATATCCACTCTGTTCTTCGGGTGCTACAACTAACGACAACTCCTATACATTTCTGAAGAGGTGAGAAAAGTGAAAGTGCCTTCAATTTTAAACATGCAACACGCACGTCCTCGGAACACGAATTGTTGCATCAAGCCGCCGTAACCAACTCAGTCAGTGTAGTACTCGTAGGTCGAGATAATCGTCTATTTGAATCGGTCATTCTAAAAAAGACCTAAGCGCCAGGAATTTTAACAGAAGTAAAAGAGTAAAATACGTTTTAATCGACCCGTTCTAAATTTTAGAGCTCTGAAATGTTGAATCGATAAATTATTTATTCACATTATTATATAATCTACGAATGATCAATCTTATCGGTCGGAACAGGTAATTGTTATAGACTAAGGGGGAACACGATAGGGTCTCTCATAGGTTGCCGTTTTGGTCCACATTGCAACCACCAATTCCCACCAATAGGATCAGGCAAATAGGCAATAGGCATTGTCCATTTATCTTTTTGTTCATAGCTTTTCTATAAAATCTAATAATCACCTGCTGGTTCTGTTCTAAACTGAGTAGAAATTGAGGGATGAAGAGTTGCGATTTGACAAGGAAAAGGGACCTGCACGCGGTAAAAAACGGAATCGTTGTGTATCCCAGCGCGGAGCAGTAAGGAGAGTTACGGAGGCTTTTACGCAAACGACGGAGCGTAGAACGGAGCGAAGTGAGTGAATGACAAAACAGGGCAACAAACGAGCACGGACCCCACGATTCTTTCAGGGACAGTGAGAACTGAGCTATCCCGACCGCATTTGCCATGTTGAATCACTCTCAAACATTTTCCGTCAGTCCCGCTTATAAATATTTCGGTTTTTGAGTATCTGGGTATCTGGGATGATGAGCTTCGGGTGACATTATGAGTCAAACAAGTTTCCCGAACTTCGGTTTGTTTGCAAGATGAAACTGCCAACACATTTTTAACCACCGACCTGGCAGGTAGGTCAACAGTTGAATGCTGAAAGTCCCGAAAGTAAAAGCCTCCACCATAGCCAAGATACCGTTGGAGGGTCTCTTGTCTCTGAAAGGGCGCAGTATTGATTGAGGTTACCTTTCTTGATCGAAAAAAGCAGGACCCTCCAATGGGTATGACAGGGTTTCAATCGGTACTTTTCATCACAGATAACCCCGTCGCTCGCGGTGGTAGGATGCGTTCATAACCCCCCCCCCTCCCCTCAATGGTCATTGCAACGAAAATGTTTCGTCTTTGATGAGTTATACTGAACATAAGGTTATATTTGTGTCTACTTGGATCAATCGAACATCGATGTATAGAATATCGTAAAAATTGCATAGCCTCCGTATCAGTCCATACTGCGGGAAAATTTGATCAAATGAACCGTAAGTATGGTGTTCTATATCCGCCTCACTGTTCGGATCATGTAACCTTACGCTCGGTTCTAGAAACCGTATTCTTGGTCCTTGCAACCAAGCTTTTAAACCAAACTTTACCATAGAAAAGGCTCGGTTGAAAAAACGAAGGGCAGGGTCCCTGAAACCAAGAGCACGGTTACATGAAACGAAAATAGTATGGACAATATGTAGAACACCTGAGTTACGGTTCGCATAACCGACATTTCTCCTCAGTGTACTGTTGTAAAGAGTTAGTTTCAGCGCTAGATGTGGCAAGGATGGTGACAGGATCAGGACCTGGCACTAGGACGACAACTTAATAGAGCGGCTAAATGTGTGTGATTGCACCGTTTTGCCATTTCGCGAGCCGGGCCGGACTGGGGCGAGTGCGAGTGGGCTAATAGTAACGAGTGCTAATCAGCGCTTTCTATCGGAAGTCGATTCTTTACTCAATCCTGATAACGATTTCCGCCCCATCTCCATTGCAGCTCTGCTCATCACACTTGTCTCGCTCGTCTGTTTTCACACTGACCAACCGGAGCACCGTCCCGAGGGGGGGGGGGGGGGTGGTTAGGGGGAGGGGCGGAGGAGGCTCAAAAGCCCGCGGTACTCCATTGCCCATCACCAGTGTCGTTATGCTCAGTCGTTCAGATTTCCACACCGCACGAGACAAACTAATCGTGAGGAGGGCAATGTTGTAATTGTCGGCTTTACAGCCTGCTCCGAAGGAAAACTTATACAGTCGGATGTTGTAACGTTTCCAGGAACTTCCATGCCACAAAATCTCTCCCCCTCCCCTCCGACCTCCCTATCAGGATGAGCCGTAGGGATTTTTACCGTGTCATAGTACGTAGTTTCAGGAGAAACAGCAGAAGGAGCCGCATGATGGAGATATAGTGTTATAACCACGATACTACAGCCCTGTACGTTCTTTTATTAAATGTGCGCTCCTCGAAATCAATGAAAAGGCAAAACCTAGTCTATGAGGGTATCATATGTAATACCCGCGCACTGAGCAAGGGGAAGGACAGCATTCCGCCTTCAATCCGTAAGGTAGGCAACGAATGAACCACGGGAGTCGCAATACTGTTGTCAAAGATATCACGAATTGAAGACTTGGAAGCATTCCCTATCGAAAGTGGTGGGGGTTCGTGGTATCAATTTTCAGAAAATTCACGACCTAGCATTTGATGTAAGTATAAAAAAATCGTTTCCAAATCAGTTCTACATCAACTAGACCGTTTTTTTTTGCACCAAGGAACCTTTATTTCTAGCTTATTTCGGTGACAACATGTGTCATTGGTTTCCTTCCGTATGATACTTCTATGGATTAGTCCGAAATAGTGGTCTCTCGTTGCAAATTATACACTGAAAAAAAAAATTATCGGCGTTTTTACCAAGGTCCATTGGTACCTTTACCATCTCACTTTTTTTACCAATCATTGGTAATTTTACCAAGACAGACTAGTAAGCTTACCTAAAAACCGGTATTTTTACTGTTTTTTTTCAGGTAAAAATACCACTTTTATTGGTAATCAATTCCCGGTAACTTTGCCATTTTATCTCGGGAATTCTACGACAGTCGATAAAAAATATTGGCGTTTTTACCAAGGTCCAGTAAAATTACCGAGAAAGTTCAATGATTTTACCGAGATTTCTCGGTAAAATTATCAATCCCATTAATGGTAATTTTACCAAGAAAAGACTGGGATCAAATAGAACCCTGAATTCTTGGTAATTTTACCCGTTTCTTAGTAAATACACCGAGATCTTTTTTCAGTGTAGGGTTTCAAGTACAGTGTTATACAACAGAGAATTTCGTGATACTTAATTATGCAGCCTTCATTATTGGGTGACTTTAACTTGTCACGAAGACGGAATTCTATGATCGACCCACAAAGATAAAACTGCAAGGAAAACACCGATTAAGTGCTTTTAGTTTCCTTCGAGTTGTGTATTAATGCAGATATCACCGATAAAGATTTGATCATTGATTTTTTTTTTGTTCGAAACTCACCCAACATCGTGAGAGCTATTCTCGCGACTCCAACACACCGGAAAGTATCCACTAAATACTTGGGAAATTTATGAAAGAACAAATGGAAATGGTGGATAGCAAAACGTTCAATCCCTGGTCATTGGATAATGTTTTAAGGTCTGTCTAATGTTTAATGTGTCTCGCTTTTTCCTTCGTAGAAACCCTTGATAAAAAAAAAGGAAGCACGGAAGATGATCAAATCTTGAAATATCCTTGATCCAGTTTCATCAGATGATGAGCATTGATTGTTGAAGATGAGGAAAGTTGGGAAAAATATTGCTAAGCCTCCTTTTTCTGGTGTGACCGTTATGGAGGTTAGGCCCTCGATTTTTCCTAAGACCTCATACTAAAAAAAATAATAGCACCTAGGATGTCAAATATGTGTCTGGTGATCCCGAGATGCTGCCTTTACTGTCCTTGCGAATAACTACACATCCTGTGAATGTAAATATAACTGCGTGTAAATTCTAGTTCAAATGTGTTCAAATGGCGCACCAGCTCAACGAGAAGATGGCTTCCAGGGGCCTAACATATTCCAAATAGATTAATCTATATGAAAGCTTTATTTAAAGTTTTTGATCCCTGGTAAATATTGGCAGTAGAATGTGTGTTCCAAAATACTATGGACCTAAAGCCGGCTGTAAGATTTCCAATAGCTTCTGTAGCCGTCTGTACAATTTCTTATTGCCTTTCATAGCCGATGGCGATTAAGCAACAGCCAGACGATAAAGTTTAAGCTAAACGTTACTTAATACGGATACTAGGACTTAGTTAGTTTTTGGACTACCGCTCTCTTTTTTTGCCGTAGTATCTTGATTTATTTTGCGAGGAAAGCTCCGTACTTTTGAAGGATGCCTGTCATTCTTAATATGTTGGAGCGCCTTCAATTTTTTTATGATACTGTGCAATACCTCTAATGTGAAATAGTTGCTTCAGACGCAGTGGCACGCTGCGGCACGGCGGGCGAGCAGAGAGCGAGAAACGCGCATTGGCGCCTACAAACCTAACAGGGATACTTTCCGCATTGCGCAATGGGTGAAGTATCCCTGTTAGGTTTGTAGGCGGTAGTGCGTCGCCGCGCAATGCGTGAAGTATCCCTGTTAGGTTTGTAGGCGCCAATGCGTCACCGCCCCGCTTTGTGTTAGGCTCTAATATTTAATCGGGCGGAGTCAGCGTTTGTCAACGTGAGTCAACTCATGATTTTGAAATATTTGCACACTCTGTATGGATTATTCTCATTTTAATTGATGAAAAAAAATATGAAGTAAAGGAAAATATAATGTGCGTTTTGTAAATATTAAGGGGATTCCGTACAAACTTAAGGATTTACAAAGCACACGAATTTCTACACAATTTCTTATAGCCTTTTATAGCCAATGGCGATAAAGTGTAAAGCCCGGCGATGGGAACTATAGCCCGACTGTATACTTTTTTATAGCTTCGTATAGCCCGGCTATATGATTTGCTCCGCTTCCTACAGCCAGCTATATGATTTTCAATAGCCTTCTTTAGTCGGTCATAAGAACTCCTATGGTATTTTGAAACGCAGCTCCTATCACCAATTTTTACCAGGGATATCAAAGCTCGGAAGACGATATTCGTTTCTCTATAGTTTATTTTGGTAGCGGTAGTGTATTTTCTCAAAATCGATAGTTGAAATTTTGGTGAGCGAGTTCTTTTATCTGAATGGTGCTTGCTTGCTTCGGGAAACTTAAAAACGAGCCTATATAGAACACAGCTGAGCGCTTCTTTAAAACGAGCGCATTAGAGCTTTCCCGCTAGTTTTACTCCTCATTCAGAGACAGAATATTGGCGAGGGAGAGATGTTCCTTTCGAAGCACCTTGTATCGGAGGAAAATATAGTAATAGCAAAAGCAAGCAATTCTTCGAGTCACATAAACTAAGGTTCATTCACAAGAGCGCGTACACAGATGCTTTACGTTGTCCGGCGGAGTGATTGCTGTTGCACAGGTAGTTAGCATTTTAGCACCCAACGGAGTTGCGTTAAGTGCTGCTCAACGGTCGGCAGAAGGCGCTGCGACCCGCAAAATTATGCTCCCTCCTCCCTATTAGGCCCATTTAGTTTTTATCACCTGACAAGTGCCGGGTGGGGGATGAGGCCGGTTTATCCTCAAGATAAAGCCCTCGTTTGTGTCCGCTCAATTGATAAATAATTGATCGTAAATCCGAATTATATTCCACTCGTCCGTTTGCATCGACGCCGGCCGCAACGCAGGTTGGAAATTGTGTGTTTTGCCGCCCGCGCCGCACTTGCAGTTTGCACTTAGAGGTGCTCTGCCGGGCTGAGGAAAAACGCCGTATGAACCTTCAGGCGTTGCCGAATTTCCTTTGATAAAACACGCATTTTCTGCTAAACTTATGAATATTTTTCCTCTGATTTTACGGGTAATTTTTCTCGCAATTTCAACTGAAGCTCCTGAAAATTTCAAGGTAAAATGTTCTTAAATTTTTTGAATAATCAACATTTTATCGAAGGAAATCTGGCAACTCTCGAATGTTCATACAGCGTTCTTCCTTAGCACGGCAGTACTGTGGAGGACGATTAACGCGCAGAGTAAAAATATATTAATGACGTTATTATACATTCTCTATAAATATAGCTCAGGATTCGATTGACTAATTACAATGACATTATGTTACATGTTAAGTAGACTTAACTAGGTCGCGCTGGAGCTAGGAGTGCAATAAAGGCTATTGAAGCTATTTTGGAAGCAACGTTGTTTTTTAGCGACATTTAAATTTAAGAGTTTCTACCGGGGAAGTCAAAATTTTAAGGGACCCTAGGTAAGGGAAACGCTGGATTCTTAAATACAATCTGCAACAGTCACTGATGTTCCACTTCAATACCAACGTTCAGCCATAAAACAGCTTCGTAATTTCGACCGATTAATTTTTAAATTTCTTCAAAATGTTTAAACTTCGCACTGATGTTAAACTGGCGAACAAGCTTTTGCATAACATCGCCGCAACAGGGTGCATAGTTGCGTAATTAAAAATAATTTTTTTTGGGGGGGCTAAAACAAACAATCATTATCACTCATCTCAACTTCTAAATGTGCTGAACAGTTGCGTAAACTTGATAATAACAGTGATCATCATACTTTTTTTACGCTATTATCATTCGTGGATTGATAACGTGAAAGGAGAAGGAACATGAGTTTATTAGATCGCGCTTTAAAATAATGTACAGCATTGACCAGCATCTGTTAACATCTACTCGTGATTTTTTTATCAATGTCTTCTTTTTCGAATTGAAATTCTTTCAATTCAATTTTCTCTCTCCATTCGCAAAGCTGAATGAAAAAGTTAGAAGATGCTAAATGATAAAGTGGTTTGGATCTTGATCATTTCTTTGTTTCCGTTGAGTCGAAAAAGTTTACTTAATCTGGTGCTGGGCAAAACAAGCAGCTTATATCAGTGGCGAGGCGTGTTTTGAGATATATCGAGTGATTTGCCATTTAAACCTATGGAAAAGGATCGATAAAAAGAGTGTCCGCAACGAACAACTTGATAATCGATATTTTATTATAGCTCTCAATGGGGAACTATCGATAATCGATCACTCACGCCTCGCCACTGGCACATATGACCCCTGAAAACAAATCCACAAAGCCGGGCATGCGAGTTCTGCCTTGCGGCACGCACTCTCATTATCGCAAAAAATATTCAGTAGAGCCCAGGCGTGCGATTGTCGAGTCCGCATCCGTGGCATTTGCCGGGAATTCACTCAGCGATTCCAGATATTCAGAGCCAGTTGTTTGCGCCTAAAACCACTTTCCGCAGAGTTTTTTGGATGTCGATCGCAGGTAGACTGCACCAGCAGCAGCTGTAATTTTTTCCTTGCTCTGAAGAATGGCAAATGAGGGGGAACAGGGAAATATCGGCCTCAGTCGATTTGTATTGAAGATATATCCATTCATTCTTTATGTATTAATCCTCAGGGCAGTAACCGGTTATAATTTGCCTTTTTTCCTATTTTATTATTCTTACTATTTTAATGCGTAGAATTCATGACCGCCAATAGATAAATGCTTGAAAACTAAAATTTTTGAAACTGAGGGTTTGTCTTTCAATTTTTTCATGATTCTATGGTTTAATCAGAAAATGAAAACATTTAAACTTTGAGAAATGTTCCTAAAATGATTCGTGTTTATTTTTTGTACCTCTCATTCATGTAAATTTCCGCACAATATTAAATTTTCGATAGTTAACACTATCTGACTGGTAGGTGCACGAACTGCAAAATTCCATTTCGTTTGATGTCTAATAAGTCGGACAGAATAAACTGTAATTTTCAAAATAATAAGTGCAAGATTCATTCAGAAAGATTTGAAAAATCAACATTCACGTTCTAAAAACGTTTTAATCGCAATAATATGATATCCAGTACGATTGAAAAATCTTAATTCAAAATTCTTAACTTCTACGCAGTCCCAAAGTATGTGAGGCTTTGAAAAAAATCTGCACCTGTCTCGACAGACAATCTAAAAGACAACGCATCCCTCATAACTCAACGCAGGTTACACTTATGTTGAGCAAACTTGATTTCCGAATCATGCAGAATACGAGTGCATCGTGCAATTGCGTTACCCAACCCATGTTATTCGATAATGCGCTCAAGCATACCTATACCACTGCATGGTAGTCCTGCACTCCTGCACTGACTTTAGCTCTGCAATTGGAATTTTAACTGGCACTGTACTATAAGTACATGAGCGGTGCCAACCTCGATTTTGTCGCTGCACGATGAAAGCTGTCGAGGAAGGAATAGGGTTATTCCATGGGGGTCATCTGAAAGTTAGTAAGTAGAAAAATAGTCATCCTTCAATTTCGGTTTGAGGTTATATTCTTTTGTCTTGAACCAAACGATGCATCGAACCACTATCAAATACGATCCATTGCAGTTTAGCTGCCCCGGAAATTTTGATGAAAGGGTTCAAAGAATAAGGGTTGAAAATGAGTTTGTTAGCATTTCTATCAGATCCCGGTCACCACCATGTAGGGCTCAGGTTGTCATCGTTTTTTTTCAACATTTTATTGTATTTTCGACTGAAGTTTAGAGTCTTCGAAGTTTAGAGTCGAAATATATTGGTTTTTTTGTGTGTATTTTAGCCTTGTTTCCCGTTTCCCCCTTGTTTTTCTACTGTTACCAATGTCTCGGGCTGCTCTATAAAAATGTGTACCTATGGTTGAAAATGATCTAGATGGGAACAATAGAGTATTTATTTATCGGGCACAGCGCTGGGGGGAGTGGGCCCGGTTGGGGAGGCTCACTGCAGCAGACATGCAAGAGGCTATACTCGGCTCGGGGGAAAAGCCGAAGCTTGAGCCAAAGGGAAGGTAACCGGTGGCGTGGCGTGAATTCCGACATATCGATTCGTATGTCATTTAAACCTATGAAAAAGGATCGATAAACAGGGCGTTCGCAGCGAACACCTAAATAATCGATTCTTTACCATAGGTTTAAGTGGCATAACAATCGATGTATCGCAATTCACGCCACGCCACTGAAGGTAACGGCAACGAAACGGGAGCGGGAACGCGACTTGGATGCACTTATTAAGTAGGCTAGAGTATTGATCCCGCGGCCAATGCAGGTCGTGTCCCGCGCCGCCGGCCACCGCCGCAGCCGCCTACCGAAAATTCGGTGCGCTCAAAGAGAGAAACCTATCAACTCGCTCTCAATAAGAAATGGGTCACATCGGGGGAGTGACGTCACTCAGAATTTCGTCGAGACATCGCATCGCTCACGGTGCACGCAAAGAGGGAAGTGCCGGGCGCGCACTCGCAACCCACCCCAACCGCCCGACGCCTACCCCTGGCGTCCCCGTCGCAGAGCCCCGCGTTTTCTGCATCGCGGCGTTGCGCCGCGACCACCGGTAATAAGCTACGCATTGCGCAGTTGTTGGATTAATCTCCCGCTCACCCCCACCACTCGCCGGAGCTACCCCCGCCGCGGAAAAACCTCCCCTCCCCCGCGGAAAACCCTCCCCTCCGTTCCGTTAGACGCGGCTGCTGCAGCCGGAGTTTGACACATCCTACGCGGTGCCCACCACCGCGCCGCCGCCGCCCCGCTTCTGCACTGGCCGGCCGTGGCGCGGCGCGGCGGACCTAGAGCATTTCTTCCACTCAATGTGCTATGTGCATCCACCTCTCTTCCACCCTCCGCGCGGCTCCCCGCCCCCCGCCTCGCGCCTTCACGAACCTACGCTCGGCGTGGCGCGGCGCGGCGCGACCTGGCCCTGCTCCGGACCCCGTCAATATTTTGTGCCTTGCCTTGTCTCTCTTCGTGACTCTTATCGAGCTTCCTTTCACCCTGCGACTCCACCGGCTACGCTCGACTCTCACAATACTACCGTCACATGAGCAACCTCACACATGCGGGTCTTTTCCTTCGCATCAACTTGACATGCTTCACAGTTTAGAAATTCAGTCCGTGATTTTACTAAAATATGGAGAAAAAGCGGGGAACGAGGCTAAAAATGCAACACTGAAAACCCGAGACATTTTGACTCAAAACTGAGTCATTTTCAGTCAGAAAATGAAGGGAAAACGACGTCCTGTTAAAGGTTGGCGACAAGGGGTGGAGGGGGAGATCAGAAGGTGCCAATCTCCTGATTATCTTTGTGAGGATAGGGGGCAATGGCGATTGGGCGTCGCAGAGCGCGAGGCTGCGCTGTGAAAGCGGCTTAATGTATGTAAATAAATTATAAATTAAAAATATCGATGAAAAAACCTGTGTGTTGGTGGCCAAGATCCGAGAAAACCCAAGGAAACGCCTCGGGTTTTTAGTGTTGTATTTTTAGCCTCGTTTCCCGTTTCTCCTCTTTGTTTTTTCATGTTATCATTGTCGCGAGCTGCTTCGTAAAAATTCGCATCTTACTAAGATATCGATCGCCACAGTGCAAAACCACGTGTCTTCATTGCGGTGTTTCAAAATTTCAGCTCTTATTATATTCTTTTGAAGATAGAAAATCCAACTTTATAGCTTGAAGTTCTTACAGCATATTCTGCTGAAGGAGAGGAAAAATCGAGGAAGCATTCAAGAAATTACCTTGACTAGTTTTTGGAAGAAAAAATGAATTTTAACAGGAAGTATGCAATGCCGCAAACGGAGATATGTGGTTTCGAATTTTAACCATCGAGATCTTCAATGTTCTTCATTAAAAATAAGAAAAAACACTAAAACCTACATCATTTCAAATGCTATTGAGTCCTTTGCTCTGAATGTTGATGTCTCAGGCTATTTGTCGAAGGCTCTTGAGAAAGTTTTGTCAGATCAACATTCTTAAATGTGTGCCCCTAATATTGGTTTTGGGTTTAACAGTTTTCCATTGGAAAGCACATCCTCATCAATTTTTCTCCTTTTTTTTTTTTTTTTTTTTTTTTTTTTTTTTTTTTTTTAGCAAATTCGAGTTATTATCATCCAGATGTGTATCAAATCTACTCGAATAGTTCAGACAAATCCAACATTAGTCCGATGGTTGCTGAGAATCGTTGCTGAATTTTGCGCGTGACGCGCAAAATTGAGAGAACGGGGCCGATGACTTCCACATTCAAGCCACTTTCAGCGTGTGATTGCGGCATTACATAATGCTTGAACGGCCCCTAGAAGAAAGTTTTTCTCTCAATAAGCGCGAATTCGAGAAATGGACGAAATTCCTGATTATTTTGAGCGCAAATGATTATCCCTCGATCGACAGTTTTCCCGATCACGGTGGCATCGTGGTGAGACGCAACGGAGCTGAAATAATACGTTGGAGCCTGGTAGCAGTTATGAAAGACCAGTTTAAACAGAGCTCTTTAGCGCGAGACTTGATTAAAATAATTAAGTGATTATCCAAACAAACTGTGGCGCACCTTACACCCTCCTAAGAGCACTCATTTAAGCGGGCATCAAGTGTATGCTGACAGGCGAGAATATATCTTCACTCATTTATTTCTGTGCGATGTTGAAAAACGCAGCGAGTTAGCGAGTAATTAGTCGGCAGTCAACCAGAAAATGAACTAGGCTTGAGATATACGAGTCCTGGCGGCGCGGCGGCGGCGGTAGTGGAGGCATTGCGCCTTGTCCTGTAATCCTGTCCCGCTCCGGGACACCCAGGGCACCGGGGGAACCCGCCCCCCTTTTCCGCATATCCGACGCACCCGCACCCGCAACCGGCACCCGTTATTGTTCACAGTCATCTCGATCATTGGCATTTCCCTTGTACCCAAGGCAGATTTCACCGAAACTTGTAACGCACATTGGACTGCAAAGTGGTCTAAGCCTGAGCCAAAAGGGTAATGTAGCATCGCGTCCATGATATTGGACTCCGTGATCACCTATATAATGTTCGGTCGCTCATCACGTCCAAGATCTTGGACTCCATGCTCACTTTAATGAGAGATAATTTTTTAGAAAAATCGAAGTGAGCATAGCGTCCAAAGTTGTGGGATGCAGGTATTCTCTGACAACACCCGAGCATATGGTCCAAATATTTATTAAGACAATTTTTGTGAAATAAAGACGAAAAAGATGTGTTTTCGTAAAAAGTTGTGCATCGGTTAGGTTAAGCTAGGTTAGGTTTCGTTAGGTTAGGTTGGTTAGGTCAGTTCAAGTTAGATCAGACAAGAGAAGTATACGATTTTCTATCATTATGAGCTTTAAAACTAAGAAAGGTCTGCTTGCTATTGGACTCCATGCTCAACCAAAGAAGTGAGAAGTTTAGCGATGAGCATGGAGTCCAAGATCTTGGACGAGATGAGCAGGCAAGTATATCAAGGGTGAGCATGGAGTCCAATATCATGGACGCGATGCTACATAATCGCAAAAAGCTCTGGTTCTCACTTTCAGCACAGAGTAATGCTGTGCTGGCGCCAGGGCATGAAGACGAAGTTTCCTTGTTTGCTGGAGAAGAAACACCACTATTTCTAACAGTAAATTTTCATTTTTTTGTATTTTACTTAATTCTATTTCATTTTATTTTATTTGTGTGTGTACTTGTGTGCATACACGCGATGTACACTGGTCAGAAATTGTGCACATCGCGGGTGATAGGTAAGACACCGAAAAATCACGAATATTCAACGATAAAGCGCACACCCTGGTGTAGGCGCACTCTGTGAAGTGCGCATACAGTCTTGTAGGTGCTAATATTGATGGCTAACGAAATATACTGCCAATCTGACAATTTTGGCAAACATGAGCTGCCAACTTTGCCGCATTCTACAGGATAAAGTGCACAAGCTGATAATTTTAGTTTTATTTCAATTCTTCAGGAGAGCGCTTCAATGACGCTGTAATGTATGAAAAAATTGCAATTCTTTTACAGACGTTTTCTCTTCGTTCTGCAAAATCGTCCGTTCGCAGATTTTGTTTTCAATTTTTTTTTTTTTTTTTTTTTTCAAATTTTTTTCATGATGATTGGCGGTATTGTTTGGTAGCCATCGATATCACACCAACTGCGTCGCGTTTGGCGCAATGCGTGAAGTATTCACACGGGCTTGTAGGTGCTAATGTGCGTTCCAAGCCGACCGTGCCTACCGTAGTCTTTCGCGCAATGCGTGAAGTATTATCACTGTCTTGTAGGCGCCAATGTGCGCTTAATGCCGACCGCCGTGTGTTGGGCATTGCGATTTAAACGGGCGGAGTTGAACAGTTCTCATCTTGCTTGGTTGTTTGTGCCGATGCACGAAAGCCAAAGCCCCATCACAAGGCGAAAAATAAAAAATAAAAATATCTTCTTACGAAGGTTGAGTTTTTTTGCACACACTGAATGGAGAATTATCATTTAAAACATGCTACACAAAATCCAACTAATTTTCTTCTCTTAATTAACGTATCGATAGCCTTAAATGAAGATCATTAAAAGCGCATTGCCTCACTGTCACTTTGGTCGTTGTAGTCGATAGCCTAGCCCGAAATTTCGAGGAAAGTCCTTCACTAAAGCCGACATGTCGCTGAATGCGATGTTGTCATAAACGATACGTAAATATATTGGTTAAATCGAAGTTCAGCCGGGACCGATCAAATTGCGTCGTTATGACCGATATGTCTTTATATCAGATGTTATATTCGATCGCCACTGTGTATCGATAAGATATTGATCGAGTCTTAAATGCGAATGGAGAGTGCAGTCTAATGAGTAGACGTCTTAACGTGTAAGAAATATGCAAATTGTGCGCTGAGCAGTGAATTTTAGTCATTTCTGCTTTACCACACGTGATTTTCGTGGGAGTGTATCAATGAAAGTCTACACGGATGACTTTAACTCTTGTGTTCAGCAGACCCATGATCCATTGCAAGGAAAACTTCGGGCACTGTCTTGTCTCTCATTTGCCGTTTTCCGCACCGAATACCCGTCCAGAAGACGAGCCTCGGAGGCAGGAGACTAAGAGACCACCTTTGTCAGCTGAGCTGTGAAGTCTTGGACCATTGCACACCAGTTGCGCCTACCGTGTCCACTGATACCAAGTTTCACAAAAAACACTCGGATTCTACTGATTCTGACGGCCTTTTAGGAGAGTACTGAGGGACACATTTATTATTGGAGACACAACAATTTGCGTGAGAATATGCTTTTTTTCAACTTCCCGCTTCAAAAACTATACTACGGCACAGCTGAACATCTCGTAAGAGGAGTCATTCGATCCAACCCACTAGGATGCTACGCAATATTCTACATGGCCAACGCCAACCCTCCAAACCACACACGTGACGAAGTGGGATTTTATCAACCGGCGTGTTTAGAATGTTTACATTCTTCTTGCTTTGATGAAGACCATGGTGCTTCCACGGTTGGATGGGACTACTCCTATCACGAAATGATCATGTGTACCGTAGTATCGTTTTGAAGTGGAGAGCTAGAAGAAACGTAAATTTCTTACGTGGATTGTGAAGTTAGAAGTGTATTTCAGACTTCCCCGATGCGCTCATTTTTCAGCCATTTTCTGTAGGTGTCCGAAACAACTCTTCTTTCCATTCTATTTGAAGTTCACAACAGACCCATTGACAATTTCCGAATTTTAGGACATTTCTTAAGACTCTCTAAACATCACGTTACGTTATAGAACTTGAAATAATCGTACAGTAAAGTTGACGAAGAAACTTTTAAATGCCTCCGAAAATAAGCCGCGGGTGAACAGTACACGTAGTTTTGCCTTGACAAATTCAATCTAGTAGGAAGTATTGGGGTCGGTTGGGGCAATTCCAGACGCTACAAAACATTCACCAAAAAATTTGGACAACATTTTTCTTACAAAAACTAGCTTAACTAGCTATCCACAACACGAGGAGCTGGCTGATCCAAAAAAAGGTTGAATTCAATCGGTTTGACTGGTCCAAACCAAAGGATCAACGTACAAATTAGGTCACAAGCGTCGAAATCGTCCGGAATCACCACAACCGACCCTACTGTAGGGTGTTCATTCCAAGCATATCTTGCTATCTGTTTTTCAAGTTAGACTTTCTATCGGATTCTCAGTGTTCTATCATAGAACTGGATTCTTAGTGTTCTATCATAGAAATGGATTCTTAATGTTCTATGATAGAACTGGATTCTCAGTGCTCTATCATAGAACTGGATTCTTAGTGTTTTATCATAGAACTGGATTCTTAGTGTTCTATCATAGAACTGGATTCTTAGTGTTCTATCATAGAACTGGACTCTTAGTGTTCTATCATAGAACTGGATTCTTAGTGTTTTATCATAAAACTGGATTCTTAGTGTTCTATCATAGAACTGGATTCGTAGTGTTCTATGATAGAACGTTGGGATTTGTGGTGCAGCGAGACAACGAGGCTCCGGGTCCCGATCCCAATCCATGAGCTCTTCTTGCCGCCCCGTCCCCGTCTCGGAGGAGATTACGGCTGCATTTCCATGAACTCGCTCCCTCAGGCTCAAACGCCCAGGTCGCCCGCTTTTCCTCCCGCGCGAGGCGACGCGGCGCGACGCGGCGCAACTGGCCCGGGAAACCTGCACAATCATGGAGAAAATGACGATGACATCAGCTGCATCCGTCCTTCCTCCTCCTCGCCGCCACCCCCCGCCCGCCGCTCCCCGAGTTTTCTAAATCATTAAACAATTAAAAAACCCGGCCGGAGAAAAATCTGTTATCAGAGTTGCATCGTGGGTGCGATGCCCGGGCGGGACTCTTACTCTTCCCCGAATCGACCGGTTATCTGCAGCGCGGAGCAGGTATCGCGCCGAGACAAAAACTATTCAACAGAACTAACCAGTGCGGCGTGCAATTAAGTGACCTCCTTTAATTGCTCAGCCACGCTCTCCGGGACCGGAAGTAACGCAAAAACCAAAACTCCGACTGGAAAACGTACTTGTTTACTTTGCCTCCTCGCAACGCAAGATTAGCGCTCCGCCGACGAAATCCACCGAACAGAATCGACCCTATCACTTTGTCAGGCCGAATCTGCTGACGTTTACTCTGATCTTGCCGTAACTGAAAATATCCTTAAAAGCTCTTTCTATGCTTTGAAATTCCAAAACTTAAGATAATTTCAAGGTGATTTTTTAAGCTAGGAAGTTTCAAAGAGTGTCTGAAATTGCCAGCTTACCTTACAGACCTTACCTTACCTCAGCATATTTCCAATCAAGGCCAAATCTGCAGACGTATACTTTGATCCCTCCTTAACTGGAAATACCCTTGAAAGCTCTTTCTATGCTTTGAAATTCCAAAACTTAAGATAATTTTAAGGTGATTTTTTAGGTTTAGGAAGTTTCAGAGAGTATCTGAAAATTGTCAGCTTACCATATCGATGGTGAAAGAGCAGAAGTGCGTATCTCGATTTTTGATAGTTTTAAGTTAGCTGCATCAACGTGTTGTTGAAGATGCCGTTTATCTGCCAGCAAGAGATTATAATCGAAACAAATCAGAAAATCACCTAAAACTGTAGAACATTTTCTCGTATCTCGGGCTTAAGTGCAGAGATGCGTATCTCGTTCTGGTCCCTTCATTTGATGTGGCGCGCCTAACGCACAACGTGCACTCCTCGTTTCCCGCCACAGCACAGCATACATCAGCTGATCAGCTGTTCTGTGTTTTTATTTCTTTTCAGGAATTCGCTAGTTTTGAAAAGTTGCAAAATGCATATCACTCCAGGGCCCTTCAGTATCATTTTTTCATAGGTACCTATCAGGGGCGGGCTGGCCATGGGGGTGGGGCGGCGATAGCCTCCTAAAAATACGCCCTGGGGGCCCCGAGGGGGCCTCAGTGGCGATTTGATTTTTGAGTCATCGTTTTTCCCCCGTAATGATGTAATTTTCCAATCCTTATCAGTCATTAAAAGACCCCAAAATCCATGAAAATGTGCCTCTAAGAGACATAAAAGGTCACCTAAAGCTTATAATACATAATATAGGGAAATGTTGTGGGCTCCTGGGGCGGCAGACGTGATGAAGGGGCCCCCGATGAATCCTGAGAATGAGTTGTTTTGAAATTCATATACTCTTGAATTGGACTGCAAAAAATGCTTAAAATTGCGTTTTAAGAGTGTGAAATTTTCAAAATTTTCCGGGGGAGGGGCCCCCAAATTGTAGGCCGCCTCCTGACTTTTCGAATGCCAGTCCGCCCCTGGTACCTATTACTATAGCGGTGAGCGGCATTCATGTCCATGTAGCATTTAACGCATTTGGGAAACGCTTCCTTTACGCATGCACATCACATCAAATTCTGAACATGCGCTCAAAGTTGTTCAACCACAGCAGCATTGTATGGTTGAGCAGCCCATTTTGCATAAAATGCACTAATTCACAAAAGAGCGATAACATTTCTGCACTTTTGACTTGTATAACTGCTCTTGCAAATTGAAAGTTATATTTTTCTGTGAATAGGGCGAAAACGTTCGATACGCACTCTGATCAAATGAGGTAAATTAGTAATTGAATGAAGAAAAAGGAAATGAAAATATCGACTGTAAAACTCCCAAACCACATACCTCGTTTACTGTGTTTAAAACCTTCGTTCCCATCTCAGTAATTTGATGGAGACCAAATAAAACTCGTTCTTTGACGTTCTTCTAGAGTTCACATAGCTTAGAGAAGAAAAATTACCATGGTTCTCAAGGAGTGACGTTAAGTAGGCTTCTATTCAAAAAATAAAGTATGACAGGAAGTCTGCAGCGTTGCAAACCGAGATACGTGGTTTGGGAGTTTCACCATCGAATTACGATTTGTAACCCAAAATATCACATTTAAAGTTGGATATGCTCCTTTATTTTTGCAACACTTTAAAACCTTGAAATCTCTGAAAAAGTATCGTCATTGAAGAAGAGTGATGGTTTTAAAGAGAGCAGTTTTGCAATTATAAAATTCAAACTTGTGCATAGTAATTACCATTTTGTTCCATTTCTACATGACATGAGTGGAACGAAATAGTATAGAATAACAATCTTGACAAAACGCTGTTCTTCGGAAATGATTCAACCTCTAGGTGTTCTCTTACTTCTAAAATACGGGTTCATAACATGAACAGAGAATAATATTCTGCATCTGGTCAAGAATCTGCGTTCCGTCAACGTTTGATATATACAAATGGCGGTGTGATTTTCGTTCCTCTCGAAGGACGAATTTAAAAACAAAAAAAAAAAATTTCGGAAAGAAGCGACGCTGTAAGTCAAAATAATAATTCAAGATTTTTCTTCAGTGTACTAAATTCCGAAAATTTACCACGCGTTTGGTGAACATATGTATCTCAATCTCACATTAGACCCAGGATTTCTGCTAATATGAGTATCTGATTTAGCAAACCTTGCATTCAATGAAAATTTTTGTAAGTAACATTGGACCTGCGCTCCGTATTCATCGAAACGTGCAAATCGCCGCGTATGCAACTTTTTGGAGTCTAATGTAATCCTCGGTTGCCTACCCGAAAAGTTGAAGGATTCTTGATTTTTTTGAAGACCCGCGTCGTCGTGATGAAGATTCGTTGACAGCTGGATGCTCACGTCTCCCAGCATCAGACAAGCACTCTCTTGTCGATTTCTTTAGCGTTTCAGCGAGAAAAAGGCTCAGTTTCCACCATGTTAACCAACTATTTCTCTTACGAGATTCCGTCGATTGAACTCCGCTATTTCACAAATTCTCTTCGCTTCTCTGATTCAGAATTCCAGGTATGTGCGTGCGATCTAATGAGGTCGATCCAAGTTAAATTTTGTACTACACTGCAATTTTTATTTTAAAATTTGTTTGCATTGATATTTTCATTCGTATTTTCATAAGATATTTCAGTAGTTGTAGTTGCACTTTAAATTATTCGGAAGGATTTTCTGCAAAAACATAAAAAAGAGGGAAACAATATTCAGAAAAAATCTACATTTTCTACAAAATAAGAAAGATAAAATGATGCTACCTAAAAATGGACATTTTACGTTTTAGTATGTTGTGGCGTCGAATCTTCATCGAAAAAATGCCGATTGCTTCAGATGAACATTTGTGAAAAATCCATCGATATTTTTGTCGCCGAAATCTTTTCAGAAATTTGACCTGTTTCTGATACTGCTGCAGTCTCATCAATACCAGGTCAATGAGGCATTTCCCTCTTGCGGTTTTTTGAATAGCTTGCTCCTCTCAGCCTTTTGAAAGTATATCCTCTTAGGTTTTGCATAGTTCTTTCCTTTCTTTCTCGACGCGGAGACAATGCAATTCGGCTCTCTGTGACGGAGAGAACTTTACCTCTTCAACGACCCACACAAACTCTTTGCGTTTTATGCGATGCCGACTCATTTCAAAAGCTGCGGGGACAGAGCCAATTAGTCACGTTTTGCGAGCGACTTTTCTGATCCAATCAGAGGGCAGGATAGCATGCCCCTTCACTCCTCCCCGCGCCTCTCCCTCTATTGTGGCGGAGAGCCACGTGACGAGACGTCTTGATGTGTAACGAAACGAGATAAGATCCCTGCATGAAGCACTTCGCTTTTATTGCCGGATCCCTTTGAAAATAACCCAATCCTCAGCGGATCTCCCATGATAAAGGGATGAACTTTCGACCATCTGCCAACCGCGCACTTCGACGCGTCTACGGCGCGAAGTTCGCAGAGACCCTCAGACGCCGTCCCTGCTCCTCCCTCTCTCCTTAAATCGGGGTTTATTAAGATATCGATTCCCAGATTAAAAAGAGAAGGAGGGAAAGAGAGAGAGAGAGAGAGGGAGGGACGTTGAAAGAATGGGGGAGGATAAGAAAAAACGCTGAAAATAAGCGCCATTTTTCGAACACCTCTGAAGTTACAGTATTAGGGGTTTCTTCAAAAATTTCAACGCTTCGAGGCTGAGAGAAACTAGATATGAGGATTAAGCTCTCATGCGCAGATATGTTAAGCACTGTAATGAAAGTCCCAAAACAGGGATGATAAAATGTGCCACATAGTGTCATGTTTAATATTTTTTAATTGGGATACCTTGATAACGGAAGACCCTGTGGCCCTGCATGTGCTGTTATATTTTCCTCAAATGAAGTCCACTGCCAACTTCTTTCCGTAATACTTATAGATTATGTGAACGTTTCTTGACAAACCTACGCCTTTAGGAAACGGCTCAATAAAACTTGTGGATTCAATACAAATTGGAAACTTCGCACTGGGGTTAAAAATAAATAAAGAGATTCAGATTTCCAATTACTGTCTCGTCATCAAACCAGATTTATAGTTTTGATCCCTTTAGAATAATCACATACCCCGGCGCTTCGGCACCCATCAAATTTCAGCTTTATTTTAAGTTTTATAGCCAACATTCCAAGCTAAAAAATTATGAATAAAATATCTACTTTTTTAAAAATTTTCACTGACCCTTTTTCGACATGTTTTTGCAACATTTTTTCAGACGTCTACCTATAGTATGAAACATCCTACAGCGAATGAGTGAAGGAAAGAAGAGAAGGAAAATTTCACAAGATGAGTGCTATCATCGTCATACTTCATCCATGATATGACGTGAATATCAAAAATTGACACGATTTCGGCACATATATGATCTTTTTTTTTTTTTATAATTCATGTTCTCAAAATACTAAGTGAGATGAGCTTAGTAATTTTTTCGGATTTTGTTCGCTCAAAGTGACAAAGGAAATCGATTTTGAAGTCGGCAAAATCTGGATCCTTTTGAAACGAAATTTATGGCAGTCTGTTTTATCGTACCCAGGGGGGGGGGGGGGAGTCTGCATTCACTGATTGGCTGAAGTCTAGCCAAAGGCATGGCCCACTTGAACGTCATCATGACTGGCGGCCTTTGTTTTTTTCTATTTTAACTGACTTTATCTCCCTTTGGGAGAGCTTTTTTTCAATAATTGATGTTCCTGGTTTTTCCACGATTTTCTACATTGAGATCAAGTGTCAGAAACTCTGTAGAAATTGCATGCCATTGACTCTTTGGAAAAAAGAAGAGTAAATGAAATGCATTACGAAAAAAAAATTAAAAATAACTAGAATAATGTTAAAAACGTCATTTTTCAAGGTGTATGCTTCTCATACTTACAGTTGAACCTCCTCATCAAAAAACCGTTGAGCACTTCCTCTTCGGAAAAGTTTCAAGTTGATCGTATTTCATCAGCAGTGAGGGACTGCGCTTTGTTTATATGCCACGCCATGAAAGAACAAAACGATTTCTAGGGAAAAATGATTTATCTCTCCTGCTTCTCATATGGTCCACGGTTGTTCGGAGTCCACGTCGTTTAAAAGTGTTAGATCATCTTCTCGGCAGGCAGCGATGAGGCTCGCAGACCCTATGGGTGCATCGGCAAAGTGGCGCTATACGGTGCGAAGACGACTCATGACGTTTTGTTGACCCTAGTTGAAAATGAATAAAGTGGTTTGTACGAGTGATTTTACTGTTTTACCGAGCTTTGTTGCCGGATGATGTTACACTATAATGGGCCTGTTGCATGCAAGAGATACAGCCGTGCGAATAGACTTTTTACAGGTTAAATGACACGAAAATTACGATGGTCACATTGAAAAAGTCTGAAATACACTCCTTACTGCGCAATTTGTGTTGTTAGGAACGCGCTTTTTCACATTTCCCGCGTCTGGGGGCAGTTTTCTAACGGAAACAATTAACGGCAACTCGCGGTTATTTCCGGTCAACTAAAACTGACAACATAACCTAAAAATCGGAGCTCGTGACATTGCGAAATTAAATGTAGAAGGATTGCGTTGGATATTTAAAAGTTGATCGATTTGGTTACCGCATAAAGCGTATATGGACCACTATAGGAGATCAAGTTGGGTTTGTAAACAAACTGAGGGAAAAAATAACAACAACAACAACGACTCGGCATTTTCCGGAAATCACCGAGCCAGCCGTTTGCTCGTTTCCGGTGATTAGAAAACTGCCCCCAGACGCGGGAAATTTGAAAAAGCGCGTTCCTAACAACGCAAATTGCGCAGTAAGGAGTGTATTTCAGACTTTTTTAATGTGACCATCGTAATTTTCGTGTCATTTAACCGCTAAAAAGTCTATTCGCGCGGCTGTATCTCTTGTATGCAACAGGCCCCTTAAATAGTAGAAATATTCTTCCTTCCTCTGACTTACAGCACGTGTAAGCTAATTATTAAGGAAAATTCAATATGCTGAAAATTATATTGATACCATACGAGAGGATTGTCTACCGTCAAATTGGATTCCTAAGAATTTGTTGTTTTGGCAATCGGGGATATAGAAAGTAGAATTGGAAAAAATGCAAATTTTCCTTTTTTGAATTACAATTTTAAATTTTAAATGTGTTCATTGTGTTGTATATGAAATTGTAAAATTGTTGTGTTCGCTTTCTAAGTACACTAATCTGGTGGTCCATCTCCGATTTCATCGGGCCGGGCCAAAAACCCATCGCTGCCTGGTGTGGAAACTGCAGATGTATAAAGCTGGTATCTGGTCTCGCATTCAATTTTGGCCCACCAAAAGTATGGTTCAAGTGCAAACCTAACTTCAGAAGGATCCGCTCATATAGGTTGCACGTTGAGCCAACGCCCCCTATTATCCTTCTGTTTCCTATTCATCCTTTTCTCCTTTACTTTCTCCCTCATCTTCCCAGTTTTCTTCTCATATGTCTCCTCCTTGTTATTTTCTTTGTTTTTTCCTCGTTTTTCGACATCTCTTCCTTCTTCCTCCGATCCTCTGTCTCTCATTCTGACCGTTAAAAGTTGGTTAGAAGGGTGTCTGCACTTTTGGGCCCTAAGCCTTCCATGAAGCGATCCGTCCATACTCTCCCTCTATAGGTCCTCTAGCAAAATCCGAGACGGCATTGAAACGCCTTCATCAGAGCCCGGACGTTTTTGACTTTCATTGAAATGTGTGAACTTTTCGGCCATGTTTTCCCGGCAATAATGTGGACCCGGCAGTATTGTACCACCTCGCCAGAAGCGTCTTAACTCTTTGTACCAAGGGAACCCAATAAAAACTACCCGAGTAAGGGCCCACGTCAAAGTCCTTCAACGACGGGAGAGTCGATCTGGCATGGATGGGCTCGTGGCAATAAACGGAGCGCGATGGGCCCGCGACTCTGGGAGACTTGCGTCAGGTGTCCATTACCGAAGGAAATCCCATAAACACATCCCCGGCCCGGGCCCGTCCAACTGGAGCAGAGCGACCGAACGCTGAAGAGCGATCCACGTTTTCAGTCGGAATATGATTATTATAAAGAGGTAATAAATATCATATTCATCATCCGGCGCGGAGCGGGGCCGTCGTGAGCCTCGAGGGGGTTGCAGGACGCAGGGAAGAGGGGGAGAGGCTCCACGCACCGAGGTGGGATATGGGCTCCTAGGACCTCGGGACCAGAAGTTGCTGTCGCCGGAGCCGAGTCACGCCAACTTTAGCTGCGGGTGGTTGCGTCGGGTCTCCTGCGTTGCGTCCGTCGGCGGCGTCCGCGGGTCTTCCACTCGTGGGCCCGTCAATTATTAGCGCTAATTGTTTGCCCTCCTCGGTTGGCCGCGGCGCTCGTTCGAAAATCAATTCTTTTCAATTAAAATCCCGCTGATTTATTCGTCGTCGGCCAAAGTGAGGTTGACTTCGTCGTCGGCTTCGAGGCTCCCTTTCGCGTGACCGGTGACGTCGCGAAGAGGGAGCGCCCGAGCCCACCTCCGTCTCTTCCTCCCGCCCCCGCATCTGAGGAAATATCCTTTGATATGATGCGTGCACGGTTTTATATGGACGTATTTCTGCCAAACGGAACCATGTGCATTATGACGTGAGCCTAGTTGTGCACATATTCTCATGGGTCACAGGGCTTATGTCTTAATACATATAGTTCCGTTTGGCGGAAGTACGTCCATAATATTGATGTCAGAACGGGATCAAAAGGGCGCAAAACAACATATCTGTCTCTTCCTCCCGTCCCCTCATCTGAAGCTATATCCTTTGATATGATGCGTGCACGGTTTTATATGGACGTATTTCTACCAAACGGAACTATGTGCATTATGACGTGAGCCTAGTTGTGCATATATTCTTATGGGTCACAGGACTCGTGTCTTAATGCAAATAGTTCCGTTTGGCGGAAATACGTCCATAAAATTGTTGTCAGAACGGGATGAAAAGGGCCCAAAACAACATATCTGACTTTTTGACAAATCTGAGATAGTAGCACCGCTAAATTGTATTTTTAAGTGCATCGGGGTTAAAATTAAGTTATGGCGGTCGAGGGGTGGGGGTGGGGTGTTTGTCCCCAAAAGGTTGGCTTTTTACGAATCATGAACTATAGTTCATGATTCGTGGTGTGGAGAGAGGTGTGGAGAATGGCTTCGTCCACGATATCAGGTCCAAGCAGTTGGTCTGGTATGAACATGTGCGACGGATGGCAGACGATCGGTTGCCCAAGCAGGTTTTCAATTGGGTTTCTCCCGGAAGGCGACGGCGTGGACGTCCTGTGAAAGGTTGGTGACAAGGAGTTAAGGAGGAGATCATTGCTTGATGATATCTCAAAGGATAGGAAGCAATGGCGATTAGGCGTCGCAGAGCGTGAGACTGCGCTGTGAAAGCGGCTGAATGTTCGTATTAACTTAAAGAGGAAATCATAGTTTCCTTCAACGCTTTTTTTGATCTCACGTGATTTTTCATGAAAATGTGAATGTGTTTACACGAAGAGAACCGGGTGATTCAAAAGATTGATTTAAGCTGAGCCTTGAACTCATCTGAAACTTATTTTTTACTGACATTTATTTGAATTCCACAGAACATATTTATTACATGAGGTACCTTTTTTAATTTAAATATTGTGGGGGATGAAACCTGTGACCCATTTCTCTTGAGGTTTTTCTTCTCTGAGCATTGTCCAATGGGCCTCTTACAGATGGGCCACGCAGTGTGTGGCTTGCTTTGTGACATATCGATTTATCTACCATTTAAATCCTTGGAAAAGGATCGATGAACACGGTGTTCGCAACGAACACCTTCATAATCGATTCTTTACTATAACTTCAAATGGGGAAATATCGATAGTCAACCATTTACGCTTCGCCACTGATGGTTCAACGTTGCATTCTCCGACTCCTCAAATTTTGACTTTTTCCAAACCCATGTATGTATTTAGATCTACTGGGCCAATTCCACCAACTCTCAAGTCAATAGGTGGTAATAATCTCTAGGTGAGCCCCGAGTTTTCATATTTCAGAATTTAAGGCTCCGGGTTTAAAATACTGTTTCAACCCATGTTGCACGCACTGATAATGCATGTTGCGTTGTGTAATTACACTGTGATTACAGCCCTGTGGTTAAGAGAGGTTTGTGGAGATCTATAACGCAACACCTCGAAAAGAACAATTATCGCAAACATTGAGTAGGTAAAATGTGCGATTCTTTTTTTACTATGTATTTGTAGCTACATATATCCGAAGCTCGTATGTAACCGCCTCATACAACCCGTGGGTCGCATATTTTTAGCAATCCGCGGATCAATTTGACCCGGCTTGGGCGTCTATGGCTGAATGATACGCTGATATTTTTCCAACACTTATCATCAAAAAATCTCTCAAAAATCTGCTTTTAGTGTCTTTCTTACAGACCTTTCATCAAATATTCGGTGGATTGATGTTACGGTAATACATGATAACGTTGCATGCATTATTTTATTTATTATATTTTGGTCTTATCGTTATTGCAAAAAATAGATAGTCCTCTGTACATTAGGTGCTCTTCTTTTAATTACAATTCCAATCTGTTAGAAAGACAATATTATCAACCTATCCAACTAAAAAGTCATTTCAAGACTTTGTTATGAATAACCAAAGAATGTTATAGTTTTCAAACGAGCTCATAGACGCCGCGCCGCTGGAGGATGCAATGGGCATGAGAATGAATTGAAAATTCACAATAAATGCCAGCCTTCCTCCATTTTATGCAGGAATCCAAGCGTTTTTTCCTCATTAATGATCTGGATTAAAACTGCTTCATCGGAGCAAACTGAAAGGAAAGTACTTCCTGTCAGGGAAGCGTCGAGAAATTGAGGAAACAACCCATTGTGTCGAGGTGAAAGAACAACTGCACGTGCACACCTTTCAGTTGTTTGCGGAACAGAACCGATTCCTCTCTGAACTGTTGCCTTAAAAGTGTCAATTAGTCAATGAAACTCAAGCAACGGGGTTGAGGGGGAGCCGGGGGAGGAAGGAGGCACCCCAGCGGATCCGACTCAGAATTAGCCAGTCAAGTAAAGTTGATCGCGTGATAGACGAGGAAGTGCATTCGTAATTATGGTTTACTATGTGAACACTGATTTTCTCTCTAAAAAACACGCGAATCCGCTCGTCGGCCGGGATAGCAATCCCAGGTGTCAATCAACGTTGCGAGGCGCGCGGCTCGAGGCGCGGGGCGCGCTCCGCTTGGCGAGACAATTAGTTTGCTCGATGCGCCTAAAGACACTGCAAGACTCCACCAATGCACCACTGCGTCCCGGCCGAGCTGCACACAATCTCCACCTCATGCGCTCATACGCCACCAACTTTTCTCCTTCCCGAGGCCCATGGGATGCGGGAGCTCGTCCATCCTTGCCATGCCACACCACCAGTGGCGTGGCGTGAATAGCGATATATCGTTTGCTACGGCATTTAAACCTATGGAAAAGGATCGATAAACAGGGTGTTCGCAGCGAACACCTTAATAATCGATTCTTTACAATGGGTTCAAATGGCATAACAACCGATATATCGCAATTCACGCCACGCCACTACACACCACGCCGTAGCAACATTCAGTTTCTTGCTCCTCTTGAGAAGGGACCAAGGAAGCTTTGAATACATCTGTCACATAGTGCGAGTAACATGTGAGATGGGACAATTTTCCCAGACCTCGAGTAAAATTCAGTAGTATATCTTTGAACAAGGATTTTTGAGAGGAATTATTATGATTTATCATTGCAAAAACTGCAAAATACAGAAGAAAATATTTTGCAAATTTTGTACCTTAAGGTAGGTTTGCACCTACTGTAAGGTTTGTCCAAATCAAAGGATTTTTTCTTCGATATTCCGTCTTTTCGGACAGAATGATTATTGAAATCCCTCGTAAGGATCCACTTCTTGAGTTTCACCGCTAAATTTTACCTACTCCATGTTTGCGAAAATTGTTCTTTTTAAGGGGTTGTGTTATAGATCTCCACAAACCTCTTTTAACCACAGGGCTGTAATTACAGTGTAATTACACAATGCAACATGCATTATTAGTGCGTGCAACATGGGTTGAAATAGTATGCGCAAACATGCGCACATCAAATTGGAGGTCGGAAATAATCAAGTGCTAACACAGCCGAAGATACAAAACGTATTCGGGCTTCGTTTTTTTACTTTTCTGCCGAATATGAGCGAGAGGTCATTCACAACACAGAGTGGAGCATTGCGAGTTCACGCCTCGGACCATGGCACCTTTAATTCTACAGATGCAACACGGACATCCATCAAGCACGAATAGTTGTATCTCTGCGCCGTCGTCAATGCGCGTTCTTTCCCTTGCTTTATTTCCGTGTTGTGTTGATTCCGTTTGTTTTATTTGTTGTGGTGTTTCAAGGACTACGCGCGCAACACAGCCGAAGATATATAGGATAGACGAAATCGGACCTCGTTTTTCAACTTTCCTCTCAAATCTGAGCGAATTCTCACTAACAGCGGAGATCGTAGAATTACGAGTTCATGCATCACGGCATTCCTCCTTCAATTTTGCAAAATGCAAGATGCAAGATGGAAATCCATCAAAAATGAATATTTACATCTCTGCACTCTCATCAGTGCGGGTTGAGGTGTCCTTTATTTTTGAAATTTGAGAAAAGTTATGGTTGAGTTTGATCAAAATTTATTATTATGTGTTCAATTGAAGAATAGTTTGGAAAAAAAAGAAGTAAAAAACATCTTGTAACCCCAATAAGCATGGTCCAGTTGACCCAACTGGCTCCTCTGGGGGGAGTTGGGAGTTACATATAGCGAATAAGAGAGGTCGGTGAAATTGCGCTAGGATGTTACCAAAAAGGTGATAATCGAAAAGAAAAAAAACAGTATTCCTCACCATCAAAAAAATAGAAAGAACGCAGATATACTTCAAAAACTCCCAAAACCAATTTGTTGAAACACGGGTTAACTTGACCCGACTTGGAACTTAGCGTATATTAACAAGTCTTGGGTATCTAAGGGTTCAAGGGTTACATAGTCATGGTAACATCACTGTGTAACGCCCATAAGTGCTAAGTGCTGGTTTCATTTGATTTTAATTTCTGTTTTATTTTCATTTTACCTTTTTAGAGGCTGATAATGGTATCTTGCGATACCGAAACGTCCTGGGTAATTTTAAGTGTTATTAGTTACTGTTGTCGTGACTTCCAAGGAGCATGATGGTTTTCTCCATTAATTTTCAAACAGAATTTTTGCGACTCAAATATTCGCACACGTACTATTTCTCATTAGCATGCTATCACAGCCCAAAAACGCAAACGCCACCATTTGCGTTTTTGGGCTGTCGACTTGAAGAATTCGCGGCTATGGCCCTCCGCAACTTTTCACGTGTGCGCTCTACGACCGAAGGGGCATAAACTCGGCGATGTCCTGATTCGGTGCAATTGGTGAGGACGCCGCCCCGGGCAACTAGCGAGGAACGCACGGATGATAATTCATTGTTTTGCATTCGTTTCGTCGACTCGGCGCAAAACGCTGACGGCAAACAAGAGCCAGGGCGGGAGGAGGGTTGGTCGAGGTGCATTTAAGGAAGAACGCACCGAGCTGCGAGCTGCGAGTTGCGTTGCACGAAGCTGCCCCGGCGCGGCCCAGATTGGCGCGGCGGCGCGGCGCGTCCCGGCGCGGCGCGGCAGGGCTGCGTGAAATACGATTGGAATGAGTGACGGGTCACTCGCAGGAGTGAAGGCTCCTTGTGGCTGCGTCGGCCGGAGCCGGGCCCGGGGTTCGTGTACAACCCGAGCGAGGATGCAGAGGAGCAGCGAGGCAGCGAAGCAGTGAAGCAGCGAGGAGAGCAGAGCAGAAACAAACAATTGCTGAATTACACCCTCAAGTCTCTCCCACGCTGCACGCTGCACGCTGCACGCTGGACAAACTGCACGCCGCGCCGCGTGGAGCGGGCGGGAGGGACGAGCAGGGACGGGGCCTGGACACGGAGCCTCCGAGCGAGCGGGACACCCTCACGCCTCCCGCTCCCCCCGCCGCCCCTGCCCCTGCCGTGTGGGTCCCCGGGGACGCGGAGTTCTGCACGACCAGGAATGCTCGCCGGCTCGTAGCGCGGATCACGCTTCCATATTGCTCATCTGATAACCGTCCTCACTCATGACATTGAAATCATCCTTTTCCAGATAAAACCCACAGTTAATAATAACAACTCGGATGAAGCCGCTCCGTAACCTTGCAACCCTGGACCGAGACCCCGGCCCCGGCTCGGGAACTAAACGCTGGGCCGTAGCCGAGGAAGTCGATGCACCGGACTTTGAGGCCCTAACCGCTCGTTTTGTGTAAATCAACATTTTTAATCTGGTGCTCGGGACCCTGATCGCTATTAGTATCACTATTTATCAATACTCTATCTGCCGGGCTAACCGCTCGCTCGGCCAATTTCAAATATGATCGATTTACTCATCCCGCGCCCAAGATAAATATGTGCGAATAACCGGGCCCTCCCTCGCTCGCTTTAATCTCGTCTTTCTCTCACGCGTCCCCGCCGCGGCCTCGCCGACAATTATTATTGGCTCCGAGCTCCGGCGAGTATCCTATGTACACGCGCAGCCGCACCCACGTACCTACGCACACCGCTACGCATATCCACATCCCGCACCTCACGCCTCCGAACATTTTTCTCGCAGATATCCTCCAGCTCCGGCCAAGCTCCCTCACGATCCCAACCTTTACTCCTCCAGCCCTGGCTATCGAGTCCGGAGATCGGACCCTCAGCTCCTCGCAGCTTTCGCATCAAAATCCCGCCTTCCATGCAGAAATTCTTCTCATTTTCTGTCTTGCTAAGGAAGAACGCCGTTTGAAGATTCGACAGTTCTCAAATATCCCTTGATAAAACATGTAATTTTGACAACACTCATGCATATTTTTCCTTGAAATTTTCAAATATTTTGGATTAAATTGCGTACAAAATTGTCTGGAAATTTTGGCAAATAATATTCACAATTTTCCCAATGAATTAGGTTTTTATCGGAGGAAACTTGACAACGTCTGAAGGTTCATACGGCGTTTTTCCTTACCACGGCAGTATTGGTACTTCACTGAAAAGTATACATTTACATAGATGGCGATGAGCGTTTACAGCTGTGTATGAATTCATTTTCGTGGGAAGTTAGTGGCTTAAGTTTTAGAATCCTGGTTTGAAAGTTATATCTGAAAAATTAGCGAAGAAGTATTGTTTCCGGCGGAATTTTTGGTAAAGCATGAAGTTGGTCTTGGGCAATGTTATAAAGACAGTAAAGATGATTTTAAGTCAGGACAAGAGGAAGAAATATACACCATAGTAACAAATTTCGACGCAAAATTCACGAAATTTCACGGAATTCTACCGCAATCATATATTCAAAGCAGTGGCGTGGCGTGCTTTGCAATATATATCGATTTATCAGCCATTTAAACCTTTGATAAAGTATCGATAGACAGGGTGTTCGCAGCGAACACCTTAGTAATTGATTATTTACCACAACTTCAAATGGGGAAATATCGATAGATCGTAAAACACGCCACGCCACTGATTCAGAGACTTTAACGCACGGGCAAGAAGAAGCACGCTGCAACTCTTACGCCTCCTCAAGAGCAAATTAATGTTATCAAAGCTGCTTTTGAGACACCTCTGCGGGCTGATCATTAGAGTTGATGGATAAAGAGGACATAGAAAAAAAATGGAGCGATCCTATTAGTGAAAAAAAAAAAAAAAAAAAACAAAAATGTGTGGTTGCTCAGAACAACGGAGAAAATGATTGAGATGGACCAAATATATTGGGTCATCTAACACAGCCCCTGACAGGGCATGGTTGCTTTGGCTCGTATCTCTATAAGTTCAAGATACGAGAAAATTCAGGATTTCCAATGTTCAATGTGAAGGTGGATGATCCCGATCACGCATTTTTCCATTGTACATACTTCAGTTCGAAGAGAGATGCAGCCCAAGCGGCCGTAAAGTGCGAAATAAAGAAAGAAAAAAAAAACTATATAGGTTCTTGTGGGTTGTTGCAAGTCTATTACTCACCTTCTTTGTTCATTACAACCACCGGCCTCCGCCAATAAGAGCGCTCTGTTTTCCTCTTGCCTTCTTCATCCATAGCTTTGTCCTTCATCAATTTCAATAATCAGCCCGTCAAAATTGTTTCACAAGCAGGCTGTTGATGCCGAGTGACAAAAAAAATACATCTTGATCTTAACACTGATTGTGAATCGTTTTACTTCATATAAGACCAGCATGAAGCTCATCGGCTCGCAGCCTTGCAATAAACTATTTCTAAGAACGTCAATGTTTAAACACGGAAATTACCTAAGGCTTCGATGTGATAAAGCAGGGTTACATTAAATACTGAAGATAACACATGATATGTGAGGTCTTATTATTTTTCAAAGTAATCCTCACCTTGGTATCCATCTGACACCATCTTATTCATCCTCCTACTCACAATCAATACAAACCAAGTAATTATAGGTTCACTCTTTATCAATGGTGGCCTGGAGTTGTAACATTAAAACGAAAGCATGTGAGTAGTCATGATTGTACTGTAGATTACTTGATGACAGGATACAATAATAAAAGCGCTTTAATTTAACGCACGAACAAATCGATTTACAAAAAATATCTTAGAAAGAGGAGGAGTTTCATTTAATTTTTACTATTTAAAATTAAAAGCAGAAGAATTTTATTAAAATCAGCTTATTACGCAAATTTAAAATTTTTTGCAAATGCTTTGGTAACAATGAGCATTTCGTTTAAATTACTAAACATCATATTTTTCACCTATGTAATTAGTAGAAGGGCACCATAGGTTAAAGTTACATTTTAGTATTTCCATGTCTGGGCACATGCACCTATTAATTATGTCTCCTTATTAAAAAAAATACAAAGTAACTTATATGGCGTTGAAAGTTTTGACGGTTTATGTTCGCGATGAAAATTTCAAAAAAGGAGGCGGTTGGCGCCAGTGAGAGCGGCTTTATTAGGCGTATTTGATTGTAAAGTCACTTTGCTCCTAGGATGGACACAGCAGTCTCACCACAAATGCGCACCACGATCAGACAGAATTATTCATGTTAAAAGGAACCAAGTGCATGGGGTATCCGTGCGACATAGTTCCTTTTAGCATAAATGGGTCCAAGTGTTAGATTGATGAGAGTCGACTTGAATACTAACGAAGCTCACAAACATGTAGACAGTTTGACGCAGCTTATAGGCGTAAAATCCGCCATGAGTCACTTATATTAGGTACACGTACATCGTTCACATTTCGATGAAGTTCTGCGGCCTTGCTTGAAACTTGAAAGGGCAAACAACACAATCAGCCGAAGCACGTTACAAAATAAGAACTTAATCTTGAATTGATATTATTAGACTATCACGATACCAATCGTCAAATTTCGGGTTTTACAAGAAAAACTAAATTTTTTTTTTTTTTTGCAAAATCGCTAAAATTGGTGCATCTAAATACAAGAAGTAGCCGTACAGATCGTACGAATCTCTAGTTAGAGACAGGGTGGCAGCAAGTGCAGTTGGTGATAACTGTTATAGTTGACAATGATCCCCCTCCTATCCTCAAAAACTATCAAAACAAAAACAAAGCGCCGCCATTTTTGAGTCCAAGGACCTCCATGTAAAGTGGGTGATCTCCATGTCCATACCCTCTCTATCAAGTTACTCTCTTCTCCTTCTTCCTCCTCTTCGTCACCGCAGTTTTTTTCTTCGTCCATGGATCGAGGAGACAACGACTTGGACCTGAGAATTTCGAAACGGTCGAAGAATAATTAATCCGAGTTATCATAAAGGTATCGAAAATGGAGGCTTGAAACGGTCGGTAGGCAAAACAGCAGATTTAGCGATAGCGCCGATGCACTGGTGCGCCTAGCGGTTGCACACAACGTCAATTTGTATTTTATCGAAGCGGCTCCTCGCGGTGATGCCGACGACGGCCGGGTCCGGGGCCAACGTGACGCCGCGCCGCGCGGCGCCGCGACGCCTTTGCTCCTCGCGCGCGGGGCGCGGGTGAGCCGTTGCAACCGATATCCGAACCGTTGCCATCAGGCGAACACGACCCGTCGCGACGACCATCCACCGACCAACATAAATACAAGCTTATTCACCAATCATCGCTCAACTCTCAACACTCACCGATTAAGTGTTCCGCGATCCGGACGCCGCGCGCCGCTCCACCATAGATCACACGTCGCGGCTTTGAGCCAACGTTGGGGGTGGAGGCGGAGGGGGAGTTTATGACGAACTCACCACCGAGCCGCTGGATTCTGGCAGCGTTGCCGACACTGGACTTCATACTCATTCTCTCAGACGCAACCTGGGTACTGTACCCTGAGTCTGACTGAGAGACTTTAAGCGATTTTTCGCGTCAATCCGAACCGATTGTCTGGAATCCGATGAAACAGAGAATTTGCAGGTGTCCGAAGTTTGATGAATTTCGTGTCTAAGTGGAAACTACTGATTGAACTGAAGTCGAGGATACCTTGGTTCATGAATTGAACAATTATTGGAGAAGATATACAACAAAATGATCTAATCTGCTAAAATACACGTGTTTAAATGGAAAATGCCGCCAGATGACGTCACTAGGCTGTGCATTTCTCACTTTTAAATTTATTTTTATACTATTTCCCATATAAAAAAAAATTATAAAAAATACCGTGAATCAGCTGTTAATCGGATGTAGCAATAAAAAAATTGCGAGCAAATTCTCCATTGCTGATATCAGTACCATCAAAGGGGTGACAACCCATGCACCATTACGGAACAATCACAAACCTTCCTGCCAGATTTGCCAAACCGCCGGTATTGCACATGGTACGGGTTGAATCCCAACGAAGACCCATTCATCCAAAATATTCTGGTTGTAAGTAATTTCAGTAATCATTATTGTGCAAATCGTGTTCCACGTGTTTGGAAAATGGAATAAATATATGGATGCTTAAATTTGTACCTTTTAGTCTGGTACCGTATACCATAGTATACTCATTTATTTTACAGTGGTATCTTCTAATTATGTTTATTGAAGTTAAAAACCAATATTGGAGCTAGAGAGCCGCAATGCACCAGAGGCGCGTGGATCGCTGAAAGAGCAATGGAGCCAGAACGCCTTCAATATGAAGGGTATGTAACATGGCCATCCGCAGAGTTCGAATTGTTGCTGGCATGCGTTGTACCGTCAACATGAGTTGGTCTTCGGTTGAAAGATGAGCCTATGTCTGAGGGCTCCTTGTTCAATTTGTTGTTGTAATCGCACACAACCATGGATTTTCTCAACAGCAAAAATACCAACTTAATTGGGAAACAAGGATTCGGTCGTTCCTGGTTGGTGAAATCTTACATAAATATTAATGAATAGTCTTTAGGTTCCATTTGTAGAATAAAATTCCAGGAATCCTTTTTTTTTCTTCCTTTATTTATTTATTTTTTTTTTTTTGTTCAATGTAATTATGGAACATTTTCCACTGTCAAACTTTTAAATGATTTGTAAATGCATCTTGACATGAAAAAATGACATGTCGCGTAAATTTTAGAAGTGATCATGACCCGATTGACTATTTAACAGAAACTTCCTACCGGTGGCGTGGCGTAAATAATCTATTCCGATATTTCCCCAATTGTAGCTATCGTGAAGAATCTACTATTAAGGTTCTGTTGCGAACATCCTGTTTATCGATCTTTTTCATAGGTTTAAACGGCAGATCAATCTATATATCGAAAAACACGCCACGCCACTCCTTCTTACCTACATATCTTTAAAATTTTCTCGTTAAAAATGAGTATTTCGTGAATACACATAGAATAATTTGATTATGCACGTAGTAATTTGACCAAAGACTCGATATATTAGTCTGTGGTACAGGAAAAGAATAATTGTTTTGTTAAACTGTCAACAATCCTTCGAGCGACGGTGGCGCCAAACAGCGAACTCGTGGTCGCGGCGACCGCTGCGGCTCTTTGCGGTCTCGCTTTGTCGCGCCCTTTTCGCGCCCTTTGTTAACTGCGAGTCAAAAACGGGAGGCAAAACTCGGAGAGGCTCCATCTATCTCACTTTACCTCTCTCACGGGTGGGGGGGGGGGCAACAAGGAGAGGGAAGGGGTGTACATTTACAATGGAAACTTCTAGGCAAAGGTGCCGACAAATTTTTAATTCCTCGTTTTTAGCGGAAAGAACTGACACGAGTTATAAGCGCTGCTTGTTATGTTTACATTAAAACGAGTGCGCATACTCTGAAAATGGCGTAGTCATAAAGAATGGAGATGTTGCATGTGAGAGGAATTTGCGATTTGACTATTGATTCTTGTGTAAAAGTTCGCGAGGAACACGATGGTGCCACTGGTTTTCCCTGAAATCAACTCCCAAGCTCGAAAAAAGCTCTCAAGTTGAGGCCAAAATGGAGGGGATATCCCACGCTACCTGAGAGTCCACCTCTACATCAAGACTAACTCTCCATGCAAAGATAGGGAGCAAATACATTGACAGGGCTGCCACTTTATTTGGGGACTCCAAAACTGAAAACACGGCAACCCGCAACCCTGCTAATGTATATTTGCTCCCCATCTTTGCATGGGAGATGGAAATCATTAAATTTGACACGGAACGACTATTATATGTACAAAAAAAACATTACATTTTCCAGTAGTACAATAGTACATATTTCTTTTTCATCAGTTTAAAAAGGAATAATCAATGCAGAGAGTGCAAACATTTCAAAATCATGAGTTGAAAAACGCTGACTCCGCGAGTTTAAATATTAGAGCATAACACAGAGCGGCGCGGCAGGCAACCAGCGTGACACGCGCATAGGCGCCTACAAACCTAACGGGATACTTCACGCGTTGCGCAACGCGTGAAGTATCCCGTTAGGTTTGTAGGCGCCAGTGCGCGTTCTGCGCTGCTAACACGCCGCTGTCGCCGCTCCGCTCTGTGTTATGCTCTAATATTTAAACTCGCGGAGTCAGCGTTTTTCAACTCATGATTTTGAAATGTTTGCACTCTCTGCATTGATTACACTTACCACCCTCTTACATGCGATGAACCCAATATTACTACCAAAATTCTGAAACTCATCACCTGTCTTAATTTAAAAATCTAAATTTTCGTATATACTCCCATTTTCAAAATTCTGTGTAAAGACGTTAATAGCCTGTGACGTCGAACGTCTTAAAATATACTAACTAACTAACTAACTAACTAACTAACTAACTAAATAACTAACTAACTAGTAGTATTATGCATTTATTTTTGAGGTGGTTCCTGTCATTGAAATGAGAAGAAAAAAATGTGAACATAACATGTCCACAATTTGGACAATTTTGGACATATTCATGGTTGGACATTAAATCATGTGGACTTAATAAAGACTGGACTTGACGTTTAGTGGACATAAGTGGCGGTGGACATTTATTTAATGGACGAAAGGTAGGTGGACATAAAGTCCTGGAAGCGTTTGTCTTGATGTAGAGGTGGACTCTCAGGATAGCGTGGGATATCTCCTCAATTTTGGTCTCAACTTGAGAGCTTTTTTTGAGCTTGGGACTTGATTTCAGGGAAAACCAATGGCACCATCGTGTTTCTCGCGAACTTTTACACAAGAATCAATAGTCAAATCGCAAATTCCTCACACATGCAACATCTCCATTGAGGGCTTTCAACCTTTGGAGAATCATTTTCCATGGAATCAGCGCTAATTTATCAAGGATTCTTCTATCTCAGGATAGACATAGCAGTCATAGCACCCCGAAAAATAGTGAGGCATACCGATGGTGAAACTACCAGACTACGTATCTCATTTGCGATGCTTAAATATCTCCGCTCGCATTTCATTTTTTCTGAAGGAGAACAAATCAATATCATTCCTTGAAGTGTACGCAGAGTTCCCTTCGCTCAGAGAAGAAAAATTACAGAAGTTTTCAAGATTTTGGACCTGGGTAGACTTTTGAGTAAAGATAATAAAACTTCTTGTAGCGTTTACCCTACCGTGATAGGTAGTATCCAAGAGCGATGTGAAATACCGTGAATGTGCCTAAGGCTTAGAATTATTCTTCGCCTATTTTTTCTTTTTACATGGACTGCACATTTTCTTAAAACATAAGGAAGTAAGAAGTATTTTCCATACTCTCATTTTTGGTCGTACATCTCCCAACTTTTGCATGCTCAATAATGCAGCCTTGACCGAATGCATGGAACGTGTCGCAAGTGCGTCGCGGTGAGGTAAAAAGGGTCTCCCCGGACAAGCGCCGCGAAAAGCAAACAATGAATAAATCACAAGAAAATTGAAAACATCCAATAAATTGGTCCAGCACTACGCATGTGGAAATAAATCAACGAACGGAATGAATTCACGAGCGTGCACAAGGATCTGCGAGGGAATTCTCAGACAAAGAGCAAGCGTTACAAAAGATTAAGCTTGATTGATATTTATATGCAGTGAAAAATGCGGGAGCAAATATTGTGATTGGATGAATCATTGCATCGCAGGAACGCATACAGTTTGTGGCGGCGAAAAATAGCAAAGTGAGACAAAGAATACGCCTCAGGCTAATCTTACTGAAAAATAATTTATGAAAATTTTGTACTTCTAATTTGTTACCAGCGTAAACCCGAACTTGGGTGCGAGGACAATTTCGTTCAATCAAGCCATTGAATTCAGAATGCCCCTACTTGCATGTTCCATGATCGTGTTCTTACTTTGGAATCGTCCAAATTCTGATAGCTCTTTCATAATTTTGATTACGCATTCATTGGTGAATATATGTTGAGATTACCATGATTAAATGAGAAAATGGTCTATGACTAAGCATTATTGGACAAAGCATCAAAAGTAATAAAATAACCAATATGAATGATACATCCTTTTCATTTTTGCATCATTCTTTGATGGTTCAATGTGCTCCTACCCTCATTTCAGTATCTGTCCTTAAAAGTTACTGAACTTATATGGCAAAGCATGTCCGTCGTTCAGACAGGTTCGCAAAAACTGAGGGTACTACACTTAATATTGTGCGTAATTGCGTGCGATACGTCGTGGAGAGTTTTCTATTGTTTTCCACGCACATAACAACTTACAGCTGATTATTGATTATTGAAATGGATTATCAAAATTGATAGACACATTGATAGACGAAGGGGACAAAAGGATAGTGGAGCGATTCTAATGGTTGAAACGGGTGGTTGTTATGTGGACGGAGGGGGAGAATGATGGGCTAACTATAAGGTCTCTCGTGGGTTGTTGTTAGTTGGTCAACTACTTACCCTCTCCACCCCACCCGCTTCCACCAATAGGATCACTCCATTTTCTCTTCGGTCTCTTTGTCTAACGATTTGTCTGTCAATTTCAATAATCAGAGCGCAGGTACTGAGAAGTATTCTTAAGACACGAAAAGTTTCAGCTCCCCTCTTTTTTTTATCATCTCAAAAATGAACTGAGTTTCAAAGAAAAAAATAGAAATTGATATCATGAATGAGGCATGTCCTTTGATCTTGGCCGAAGTTTGCACCCCTCACAAATCTACTTCCGTCCGAAACTATCGTAAAAGTTACACCCAAGTGGAAAAGGGCAGTCAAAACCGAGTAATGAAATAGAGATCTTTGAATGTGCACAATGTGAGGGAAGAGCGAATTTATTTAAGTGTATCCCACGGCAGGAATTCATTTGTCTGTTTTATTTACCTAGCGAGTGGAAAAACGCACAGTCGGGTGCGGGTGAGGCGAATGTTGCGAAAGAACCGGCATTTTCCACATCATTTCAGCGGAGTTATTAATGATAAAATACTCATATCGCATGTCGCGAGTCATCCCCGCTCCGTCCCTCGTCCGCCAACTCCCTCCGAAGTATAGCAACAACCCCTTCCGCAACCCCCGTCTCCTCGGCCCTCACCCCCTCGTTGCTCTAAGTAAGTTGTGCGCTTGTGACCTAGTTGTTGCCCGAAATGTATGCTACGATAAATGGAACACGCCACGCCGCGCCGGGCCGCGTCGCGTCGCGTCGCATCGCGCCCTCCCTTCTTGCAGCGGGGGTGGGGGTGGGGTTGGGGGGAGTGGCAGCGGGGGCGTGGCGTGGAAGGGCGGCCGGGGGAGGAAATGCGTCGCCCGCTTTGGCTCGTGGCCCCGGCGCGGCGCGGCGCGCCGTTGCATTTGGGGCCATGCGATACGGTGGCGCTACGAGCCCCGTTGTCGGGTCGCGGAGAAAAATCTACCCACCCCCGCGTAGAGCCCCCGTCCGGGCGGCCAAGTCTGACGTCGGGGTGTCGGGAGCTCACGCTCCTGCTAAGGGGGCAAATAATTTAAACTAACTTAATTTATGTTTTCCCGCGCGTTATTTATGTTACCCCGACGACCATTAGTCGCGACTTGGGGCTCGGGACGCGGTGCCCGGAACACCAAAAGCGCGCATCCAACAATTTTTGCAGTTCCCCGAGTCCCCCCCGCCCCCTCCCCACCGCTCCGCGACCGACCCTCGACCGACAAATTGCGAATTGAGTTTCATTCGAATTCTGGGTCACGCAAAAAAGTTCGCATAATACGAGGACGCAAGTTTAAGACTTTTCTCTCGAGCGATTCCACAAAGATAGTATGTTCGTGCAGTCCTGGATATTGATTTTCCGGAATCCACTCGCACATCATGCCAACGATGGGTGAGACTAGAAGAATATTGTCAGGTTGGAGAATGAGTTGTTCAGTAAATACGTTTATTTGAAGATGTTTAACTGAACGCAGTCATTCACACCTTCTAAATATTATCTAAATACAAAGCAAAGGTTAATCTAACAAGAGGAATCTGCTCTGTGATTGACAATCCACAATCTATTCAATTTTATTTAGAGATGTTTATAGATCACTATTAAATATAAATTTAGATATAATATTTAAGTTTTGTTTGAACTCATAAAATAAAAAAGGCAAGAAATGGGTGTTTTGATAAGTCAATAAAGGAGGAGAAACAGGCAATAAAAATAGAAAGGGGGGAGATGTAATTGTAAAAAGTAATAAAAGACACGGAGAGAATAAATCAAAATAGGAGTTTAGTTAATTTTTTAAAAGTGGAAGAGCCTGGTGAATATCTCCTCTTTAAGAACTTAATGAAGAATGTTGGGACTTTCTAAAATGAAAACGTGAATAATTTATCATACATTATCCGAGTAGAAGAAGAACTATCTCACGGATATCACATAAACAACCGAAGGTATTTCTGTTTGGTTCGGATCATTCACGTTTTTCGGTTTTTATTTTTTCATTTAACTTGTTTAGCTCGTGAATGGTCTATAATCACGAAATAGTGGCGGATTCAGAAATAGGTGGC
>NW_017566728.1:5958925-6066974 GCF_001854935.1 Bemisia tabaci
TTTGAGGATATCGAGGGGGGTTCGGGTCTATGAGGTGTGTCCTAAGTGCGAAGACGGGTCCGAAGGGCTTACTTCGAGAAATTTCTTAAATAGAACCCCTCCCAGATCATATTTTAAGCAGTTGTAAAGCTGAAAATTTTATGAAATACCAGGGGGATACGCACACCAACCCCCGGAGATTTGTATTACTGCCTGCCTGATGAAATTTATCGAGAAAGTTTTAATAAATCCATTTCAGCAAAAACATTGAAAGCGTAATTGCATGATTATGAGAAGAGGCTTGACCGATTGGACTACTTTTCCAATAAGGAACTAATATTGTAGGCTTTTGTCATATCCAAATTAAGTGCAATAAGAATTATCCCTTCTTCTTCTCCATTGAAAAATTAATTTCAGTAACACACTTTTCAGTTTAAACTTCATTTCGTCATTTTTCGCTACCCGTTTTAGAATTAGAATCATTAGAAAATATCCCATATGGAGCCTCTAGGCTCTTGCAGATAACAGAGAAAAATCATTACAAATACAATAACGCGATACAAACCAACTGCGGCGCCTGTCCGAGAGATAAACACATTTGAATAATACGCGGCGCGGAAAAGAATGATCGAATATTCGAAATTGGTTTTGAACTCAACATGTTACTATTTTAACTTTGCGGTGGGCCTGATTGCATACGCTCGATTTTGCGGGCGAAATCGGAGATCTGCCCACGGCTTTCGCGATAGGGCACGCGTGCACTGAGTGTTTTTCTCGAGCGTGACGTAACTCAACTATGGTAACCAAAACTAAAACTCTAAACTATGAAAAACTGTAAACTATATAAGACTATACACTATATAAACTAAACTAAAACTATATTAACATGGTTAGATGCTTCCCGATAGACGAACTCGGAATTTGAATGATGCACTAAGCTCAAAACAATGGAGGGATATTGAGGTTGGGTTTGGACACACCATGCAGCTATTTAACTCCAGGGTGGGCCAGGCTGCATGTGCGCGAGGAAAACATTAATCGCACTTGTATCCGTATGCTGTAGACAGATCTCAGATTTTGCCCGCAAAATCTAGTGTATGCAACCCGGCCCACCGCGGAGTTTAAAAATTTGCATGTTGTGTCCGAACCCAACTTCGTATATTTTTCCATTGGTTTCCGCTTTGCTTTGCGTTAGAAGAGCGCTCCGATATCACTCCAATATTCACACTCCATATTCAAGCATGTTGCATGTTGTCATGCGGAGAAAAATACTCTTAAATCGAAATTTTTAGTATTGAAATATTATCTTTATAACTTATCAACTTGTAGTATTAGTATCTTTTGGTGGGTGTCGTAGCGCGCGAAGCTGAGCTGTAAAGGCGGCTATTGTGTATCTTTTGATGCTTCCTTTTCTATTTATATTGATAAAAAAGTAGATGCGCCTCTTAACTGTAATTGCCAACACTCAACGGTCACATCGATGACCCATTTTGATGGGCTCATTTCAATCGTGGAAACGAACCTTAAAAGACAACAGGAGGCTACCGTAAATACCCGTCTCGTAACCAGTGTTCTGCCTTCCCAGGGCGCCATGCGCCAAATGCGCCTAAAAATCGGGCGTTGATGCCTAAAAATTGGGGGGGCTGGACCATCGTGGCGCCTAAACATTTTGACAGATTTAACTCGCAACCGGTAGATTCAATTTACCATCAGAAAAATATCGAGTGTTTTTTTTGGAACATCCTATAGCGTTTGGCCTGTTATACACTGCAACTCCTCATTATTCATGCCTTCCGCAAATTATCATTCGCCATGGCCCGTATGCAAAAAATAAATTTGGCTCCTAAAAATTGGGCTTTTCGGCCAAGGTGGCTCCTAAAATTTTAGGGGAAGGCAGAACACTGCTCGTAACTCCTCATAGATATAGATTCGTTGTGTGTATTGACGTCCATTTTCCAAGTGTTTCAACCCATGTGGCAACGGAGGCTCATTACCTCTTTGTGCGGATTTGTTAATCAAATTAGATCGAGCCAGAGCCCAGCCAGACCGGGAGAAGGGGTAGGGGGTAGCTTAGGTAGATTTGCGTGATCCTGCTGAAAATAAACCGCTTCTCTCCGAGGTGGCACTGGTGGCAGGATTTGGGATTGGGGCTTCCTCGAAACGCTCCTCCACAGATTGCAAGAGCCAACAGAGAGCGAGCCCCGGTGGCCAAATTGTGGTCGATAAGCCTCCTGGGCCTGGGCTCGAACCCCGGTGCGGGACCAGATTTGTCATCCGTGGAGCAAGTTCGTACACCGGTATTCAGCATTGGCGCCCGTGTACGTTTGATTATGAAAACTAGATAAGGCACGATGCCAAGCCGTGTGACCGTTCGAAAACATAATGATCACTTTTCCTCTCGCCTACCACTCTGTCCCTCGCCTTCATTTTTCCTTCCTTCGCAACCTTTCTAATTTTTATGTTTTTATTCGCTACGATTCCAGGGTCCTGGGTGCTCCTCTGTAAGCCCGCAATTCCATTGGTGCTCGATGAACATTATAATAAATAATCCTGCAAGTCCTCTGTCCGTAATGAACTTAATGTCCCAATTGAATCAGTGAGAACGAAAACAGACCAACTCGAAAAAAATGAAAATAATTAAGACACACACAAAACTGCACAGAAGGTGAAGGAGTTAGTCTAAGATATAGATTTTTGGTGCCTAAAGACAAGTATATAAGGATACTTTAAAGGTCCAAGTTGGAACGCATGCACCAATTTCAATTACGTTTATGAAACCGACTGTCCTCAATGAAAATTGAGCATTTTCGAGTCACCGAGTTGGTGTGTTTTCGTCCTCACTGATTCAATTGCCTTTGAACTTTCTCCAAAATTCTGCCAAGGAGAGAACAAAGTTAACGAGTGAACATTTCATTTCATGAAGAACATGATAACCCAGTACCTGAAAAACTAAGAAACTACTCATACGCTTGTATCTTTGTAATCTAAGAGATTGGAAGCTCACCAAAAAATGACCAGTTTCACTATTTTTTCTTCTTTCTTTTGGTGAAAGCGTATTTCCATTCTCTGCTTTCAAGTCAAACGAAGCCTCCATTTAAACATTCATATACTTACATAATCTCATTTAAAAAAAAAATCAATGAGTGAATTCGATAGGATGAAATAGTTTTGTCAAACCTGGCCAACAACAGCTGTGATATATCTTTTAATTTATGTATGAAAGAAACGTGAGGACTTTTTAAAAGAACTCTCACTGTAAAAACAGTATTCGACATGATAGCTGCATAGTGACAAAACAATGTATAACAACTTAAGGACGGCCGGACCCTCTAGTGCTATAATATATTGTATGCACGGCGAAATACTATGCAGATTCTAGAGTTATGACGGACTGCCGGAGGCCTATAGTTTCAGAAATAGGGCGGAGGGAACGGTATGAATAGGTACCATATGAAAGAGGATTTACGCATGAATCAGAAGAAAAACATTTGAATCAATGAATATAGAGAGGTTAAAACAGGGAAACTAGTGAAACGGTAGTTGGATGCAATAAACTACTCCTCCTCCTCAAATCCTTCCCAAGCAGTTTGCACCTCTCATTCTTCCCCGTATAATTTATTTGGCTTCACCTTTGTAACACCAATTATTCAATTAGCCCCTCATAATTTTCTCCGCTTGAATACCTCCTATTTAATCAAACGGTTGCATAATATAAGTGTGGAAAACTGATGACGTGACCAAAGGGATTCTGTCGTTTCTGCAGACTTCGAGAAGCGTGGTTTCAAAATTCCGTAAGTACTGAAAGGCTCCGTTTTCAATGTTCCCTGCGCATTTTTTTAGACAGAGACTTTAAGTAAACGAAACTATTGCCCTTAAAATTTTAGAAATGACGGCTAGTCTAATTTTTAATTTCTCCCACCTAAACAATGTAAAATATGAGTGAAACGATAATACCTGGCGTGAAGTTTTTTTTTTCCTTTTGTACTTTCTCTTAATTACTTGAGTTATTAATCAAATTTTTACCAGTGATCTACATTCTCAGAAATCATAAGGTTAAATCTGGAGTGAATTTCAGTCCAAAGCCTGATTTGCTTCCAAAAATGCTGAGTGACTTTAGTATGGACTAGAACTTCCTCCGTTATGCCGCAATCACACGCTGAATGTGGCTTGAATGTGGAAGTCATCGGCCCGATGCCTGAATTTTGCGCGTGTCGCGCAAAATTCAGCAAAGATTCTCGGCGACAATTGGATAATGTCGAATTCGTCTGAATTATTCGAATATATTTGATGCACATCTGGATGAAAATAACCCGAATTTGCGGGATTTCAGCCGTTGAGCGATGACTGTTGATTTCCACATTCAGCTGCCAAATTCAGCGTGTGATTCCAGCATTAGAGTTGATTTCACTACGCAAAGAGAGTAGCCTGATACTGCCCCGCATACATAATACTCAGAGTCTTCGGGACGTTATTATGTTCTGAGGTAAATTGAACTCCGGATTTGATTCTTATTTTGAAAAGTACCTATACCCGCTTTTCCAAAACCCATGTGTAGGCTTTTCCAACTTGTCTCTCATCGGAGCTTTAAGGATTGATGGTTTTAGATGACCCGAGGCCTTGAAGACGGGAAACGAAGCGCGTTAGGGTCCAAGGGATGAAGAGGGGATGAAGAGGGGGTGAGGAGGAGGAACCGCCATGAGTACAATTGCGGTATCGGAAGAGATTGAGCGCGTCCGAACAGAGTTGGCGGCAACGACCGATCGATCAACTCATCGACTTATCGACGCGTCCAAGAGCAGACGTTGGACTGAGAAACGCGGATTTGTGACGTGTCGGCCGATATCGTGCGAGTCGGCTCATCCCCAGAAAAAAGAGAGGAAAGAGCCCCAGCTTTCGGCTCCGGTGAGTGGTTAATATCGGTTAATTTTGATTGGGTTATTGGTTTAACTGTTGAAACGTGACCGTCAATTCGCCCCCGTGATCCTTGTTCATCATAGGCTCCTCTCGCGGGGAGGGCACCGGGGGTGGGGAGCAGGGAGGGGGGGTCGGGGGGCAGTGAGTGAATCTGAGTAACGCCGCTTCGGTTCGGGCAAGATCGTGCAATTGTCCGTAATGGGCAGTCAAGTTTCCACGCGCTCCGAATATCCAGGCTCTATCATTACACGGCTTGTTATTATTTATTAAATCATCAGTTTATCGCGGCAATCAACTGTGGGAATGGGGAATTCCTTTTGTAACTTGACCTGTACCAACTCACGAAGTGGTACTGTTCCTCTTCTTGCGCGTTCGGCCGCGGCCGTCGCGTCGTCGTCATCCCCCTCGCCTCCCTTGCGTCCATTTCCCGCGCCCTCCTCCTAATCTGGAAGCTCAGAGAGTTGATTATTCAAATTTATAGACAAAACAATAGATAGAGAAGGCAATGGGGAAATGAAGTGACCTTACTCGTTGAAATATACGTGGTTTTCATAGACTAAAGGAGCTAATTTTGCATTATTTTACTATCGTCGTCGTCGCCCCGCGATCGCCGCTCACCTCCCTTGCGTCCCTTTCCCGCGCCCTCCTCCTAATCTGGAGGCTCCGAGGGCTGATTTTTAAAACTTATAGACAAAGCAATAGACAGAGAAAACAAATAAGTGACCTTTATTGGTTAAAATATAGGTGGTTGCCATAGACTAAAGGAGATAATTCTGAATTGACTCAAGGGTCTCTCTTGCGTTGCAGCTATAGTTAGTAAATTAATTGACGCTTTTATCCATTGCAACCACTCGCTAGGGTAGCTACATTTACTCTTTGTCTTTTTTGTCTATCAACTCTAATATTTAGCATGTTGCTCCGCAATCGATTCACTACCTTTGCTGATTTTTTATTGCCCGTTTAATCTCACAAAACCATCCCCGGTCGATTGGAGTAGATATCGAAGGGGTCCCTAAATTAGATTACCATGGAATTCGAAATCTTAGACCTCGTATCACGGACTCGTTACAAAAATGTTTATATTCCTGAAATCTCTGTCACAATTGTCTTATAAACTAACAATCTAATGATCAATCGGCACCCTCCGCCCCCGATCTCCTCCGGAATTTTTACCGAAATGATCAGGGATTTAAAAAAAAAAAAAAAAANAAAAAAAAAAAAAAAAAAAAAAAAAAAAAAAAAAAAAAAAAAAAAAAAAAAATTGCGCATGAAGACGAATTTTGCATGAGCTTACGCAAGCTCTTACACCCACTCTTTTAAAGCGTGGCATTGTGCATGGACAACCCTCAACAGTGGAGATTTCACTTTACTTTTGTATTCATGCAGAGTTTGATGTAAACTACTTTCCATTAAGAACAAGCCGTGAAAGTGACGACTGGCACAGCAATCAAGTTTTCCCCGTTTGAAAATATACATTTGAGGAAGACTTTTTGCCAAAAGAACGAGATTTTCCCAGTTACTTGAATAATACACGCAACGCGACATTTACAAAACGCACATTATATTTTCCTTTAATACATATTTTTTTTCATCAATTAAAATGAGAATAATCCTCACAGAGTGTGCAAACATTTCAAAGTCATAAGTTGAAAAACGCTGACTCCACGGGATTAAATATTACAGCCTGACACAAAGCGGAGCGGCGACGCACTGGCGCCTACAAACCTAACAGGGATACTTCACGCATTGCGCAATGCGTGAAGTATCCCTGTTAGGTTTGAAGGCGCCAATGCGTGTTTCGCGCTGGCTGCCCGCCCGCCACCGCGCCGCGCCGCAGCGTACCACGGCGCTTGAAGCAACTATTTCACACCAGAGGCATTGCACAGTATCATACGAAATTGCAGGCGCTCCAACATGTTAGGAATGGCAGGCATCCTTCAAAAGTACGGAGCTTACCTCGCAAAATAAATCAAGATACTGCGGCCCAAAAAGAGAGCGGTAGGTCGAAAACTCACTAAGTCCTAGCATCCGTAATTAGTAACGTTTAGCATACATTTTATCGCTGGGCTGTTGCTTACTCGCCATCGGCTATAAAAGACCATAAGAAATTGTGTTGCCGGCTATAGAAGCTATTGGAAATCTTGCGGCCGGCTGTAGGTCTATGGCATTTTGGAACACAGATTCTACTGCCAATTTTTACCAGGGCAGTCATTTTCTTCTCCTCTTTTTGTTCTTTTCCCTCTACTTCTACCTCTTCCTGTTCTTCCTCCTTCCAATTTTAATGTTCCTTACACAGCTAGATATTTTCACGGAACACTGGAAAAAAAGTTGCTTGGATCTAGATTCTAGACTCTTAATAACATTAACAAGAAAAAATACTCAAACCGATTTTTCCTTGAATCGAAGAGCCGGGTCTCTCGATTCAGGCGGATTTTCTTTTAATTCGAGCAAAAAATCCAATTGAATCAAGAGTATTTTTTCTTGTCAATGTTTTTAAGAGTCTGAACTCTAGATCCAAGTGACTTTTTTCCAGTGAGGAGCCAAAAATAGTAGTTCCTCATTGCAAAATTTTGTCATATCACACTGAAAAAAAAAAATCTCGGTGTATTTACTAAGAAAAGGGTAAAATTACCAAGAATTCAGGGTTCTATTTTATCCCAGTTTTTTCTTGGTAAAATTACCATTTATGGAATTGGTAATTTTACCGAGAAATCTCGGTAAAATTATTGAACTTTCTCGGTAATTTTACTGGACCTTGGTAAAAACGCCAATATTTTTTATCGACTGTGGTAGAATTACCGAGATAAAATGGCAAAGTTACCGGGAATTGATTACCGATGAAAGTGGTATTCTCACCTAAAAAAACAGTAAAAATACCGGTTTTTAGGTAAGCTTGCCAGTCTGTCTTGGTAAAATTACCAATAATTGGTAAAAAAGTGAGATGGTAAAGGGACCAACGGACCTTGGTAAAAACGCCGAGAATTTTTTTTCAGTGCATTTCCGATTCCATGAAAACGAAGGGTTTTCGACGTCACTCAGCAATCGAGCGGGGTTCATGACGAAACATCCTTCTTCCTCGCTGAAAATTCGTCAATAGCCGGCGAGCGATTGAGACGCGGCGTGGCGTTTCCGTCGTTAAATCGAGGCGCTGCGCGTTGCACTGGAATGGAACGCACCCGAAGTCATTTCTCCGGTCGTAAATATGGTGACGCGATTATGCGATGGATCCACGGGTCGATTATCGATCGCCCGACCGAAATTCGCCGCAAATCCGGCGCAGTGGACGCGAAGCCGCGCCGTGAGTCGCCNGGGGGGGGGGGGGGGGGGAGGGGACGGCTTCGCGGAGGGGATATCGATTAGGAATTAAATGCAATGCTCTAATTACGCTGTCTATTGCCCTATTATACCGGTTTCAATTAATTCTCATCCTCCTATCGTTGCCACGTTGCAATCGTACCTGCGTGCGCGATGCAGAGCACCAAGATCGTCCAACGATTTAAAAGCTCACATTTACGCGCCTGAAGAGTGCAATGAAAGTTAAAATCGCATAGACTACACACTGGGAGAAAAACACATTGGATCTAGAGTTCAGACTCTTCAAACCATCGACAAGAAAAAGTATTATTGATTCAATCAGAATCCAGCTTAAAGCAAGAACCAAGCCTCTTAATTAAAGCGGATTTTGTTTTGTTTCGAGCAAAAATCCGATTGATTCAAGGGTATTTTTTCTTGTCAATGTTTTCAAGAGTCTGGACTCTAGATCCAATGTGTTTTTTTTTTCAGTGCATTTTCCGAACAGGGTTTCATATCGATGGCTATGGAACAATGCATCGCCTAACTGAAAATTCTGGCGAAAATGAATTAGCCATACTTTGCCATATTCTAAAGTATAAAAAACGCATGTTGATGCTTTTAGTTTTTCCAATTTCGTATGGGAGCGCTGTAATGACACTGTAATGTATGAAAAAAATTGCAAACTCAACCTCAAGCGAACGGCGAAACGGCGAAATTTTTCCTTCGTCATCCAAAAATGTCATATTATAGGTAGGCGGTGTTGTTCCTCAGCCATCGATATTGTTTTTACTGTTACTACGCCAACAAATGCCGCATCTTGTAACTTCCTGGTATCTTTCTTCCTCTCTTTCTTCCTCTTTTCTCTTTACGTATTATTCTGTCTCTTATTATTTTCATTCATCCTCCATCTCTGTAATTCGCTCTAGCTCGTCATGGTCATCTCTTTCTTTGGTGTATGTACGATGCTTTTGAACTTATTGGCAGGACCAGACCGTTTTCAACTGTTTCCGACTCAGTAAGAATGGACAATGTTAATTTTTTTAAACACCTGGCATCAGGTGCACACAAGGGACGACGTTTAGGAAACACGTGATCCGAAAACCTTTTGAATTTAATTAAAATCATATTTAATATGTAACAGTTCGAGGCAAGTGCAATGAGCCCCCTGCCCCTAGAGTTCGAAACCTTTAACCGTTCATTGAATACATACTCTATAGCTGACCTATGTACCCAAAACGAGTTTTCCGTAAGTATGGACTCCCTCCCGTAAAAATAATTTTCGTTTTGGCCAGATAATGAGTTCTTTTTACCGTTTATATTATTATTCTTGAATGTACTCATACCTAAACTTGTTTCGAGCTAAAATATTGAGTGCTATTCAATGATAAAAGTTATAATATCAGTAAGCGTGTCTCGAATTTTCTTATTTTTGCAAATGCAGTTCCTTTCTTTGTGAAAACCCTTTCGGATTTTGTGAGAGGTTATCAAACTAAGATGACTCATGTGTGTATGATAGTTCCTTTACCCTCATTAGGTACTTTTTGAAGCAAAAAATCAAAAAAATGAGTGGATGTTCTGGGCATCTGTTGAGGTATAGAATAAACTGTAAATTTTGAGAACGGTCCTCTTGTGATTTTTGAGCGGTCCAACGTAAAACAACCCTCTTGCATCTCTCAGGGTGATATGCGTGTAACTGTTTCTGAAATAGCGCTTTTCCGTAGAAGACCATATGGTTTACCTTAGCCTTGTAGAACCTTAACCTAGAATCATATAATGGACCTTTTTTGAAAACCTTGCTTTAAATTTTAAGGAGCACGCGTATAACGTTGGAAATGAATCCTTCCAAGGCATTGCAATGATTTTAAACTGCAAATAGTACAAAAAAGAAATTAATATAAATTCCGAGTTTTGTGAAATTTAAGGTAGATTTATCAAAATCATCGAATTGTTTCTTCCTCACTTATTTTTAAATTCATTTATTTTTCGCAGTGGTATCATCGTGATACCTTGCAAGAAACCATTTTCAAAGATATATTCCTGAATTTTACGTGAGGTCTGCAAAAAATTTTCCTGTTTAAGATGCTATTTTGAGGACTTCCTTAGGTAAACATTTGTTCATGACAATGTAAACGAAATTGAGCCTCCCAAAGAAAGGAGCTGTTTAAGGAACGCTTGTGAATACGACCCTAATAATGTTTTCAGTCAGCCGCTATAGACGCTATCAGTGGCACGTCACAAAAAAACGATATATATCGATTTATTCGCATTGGTAGCATTGAAAGAGGTTACGCCAATGTTATTGTTTGGATCCAATTCGATACAATGGAGAATCCCTATGATGACGTCGCCACTAACAGCGTCTATTGCCCAGCCATAAAACAAACAAATGAGATCGTCTCGGATGTGACACGCTGAGGTTTCCTCGCCTCTCTCACTGCTTTGAGGTTGGCGGCGCTGAACATGAGTTTAAGCACCACTGATTCGCGGGCTCTGCACCTCTGATGGCGGAGACGCCTAACGATCGATTTGTTTTGAGGTCTCGCTCAAGTAATTGACCGTTTTTCAGGTTCAATGCATCTTGAGCCTCGGTTTCCGCTTCGACTTAGCACGCCTTTGCTTTCGTTCGACTTTTCATCTCGACTCACGGTTTCAGCGACGATAATCGGCAACGGACTGGGATCCGATCTAATAGAAGTAGCGTTAGAGCATTTATGAAAAAACAAGGGGGAGGGGAGACAAGGCTGAAAATATGTAATAAATAGATACAAATTTGTAAGAGCAGCCCGAGACAATGGTAACATTAGAAAACAAGAGGAGAAAAGGGGAAACAAGGCTGAAATACACAATCAATAAAAACCAAGACGTTCCGACTCAAAACTTTTATAAACCGTATTAACATTAATCGGCCGCCTAAAATTAATTTAAAAAAAAAAAAAAAAATCAGCAGAACTTAAGTAATCAAATTTTCATTTCGTCCATTATTGACCTTTCTGGGCTAGAGATTTGTCCCTTTCTCACGATTTAAATTAAATAAGCAATCAAAGATCTCTCCATGATGCTGGAGAACGAACTTAACAATGAAAAGCGAAATATGTATTGTTACATCGTCTTCGGTTTTCACGTCAGTTAGTAATTGCAAAGTAAGACGAAGGGTCCGTTAAATACTATCAATGCATACCTACATGGAAAACTTATCAAATTCTAAGCGCATACCCTTCCTGAATAGAATCGGAGGATACCACTATACTTACATTTATTTTTTCTGCTTCTCTGATCACGCCTAGATGTAGAAGAAATAGAAATGGAAACAAATCCGAATCTTCGTGCGAGTTGGATATTGGCCGAGTTATGAGGCATCATTTATACCGAGAATACCGGTGTGAAGCGAGGGTTTAAAGGGTCTCGAACCAAGGGATGATCTATAGACTGGTAGGGTTTATTTAGATGTGCAAATCCTGCAGGAACCTAGTGGCACGCCACGCGAGCTGGGGCCAGGGTTGGGTCGGTCCGCTGTTGTCGAAGTTTGCTCAGGTTGCAACTCAAACCTCGTGGATCATATACATTCCAGTTTGTAAACAAACTGGTTTTTTGATCGGTGAAGTTTTTAAGCGCTTCAATCGTCGAGTATTGCGGTCAAAAAAAATCAAACAAAACACTGTAAATTCGATTTAAATTCTGTTGAGTATGAAAATGATAGAGGAGTGCTAGATCCAAAGTTCTTTCTTCTTCCATATTTAAACAGGAAATTGAGTTCGAAAATTATAAATATTAGAATTCGAGTCACAAAAAAGGAGAACAGTGATATTTTTAGTGTAGAAATAAGGATTGAGAGCTTCGGGCCCAGGCTGGTGCATCAGGAATGTTTTACTTGGGCTCCATCCCCAGACCATCATCACGTTCGCTCTACAATTACTAATAAATTAACGCATTAACCGCAGGATGCTTAGGAATAAAAAAGTAATTTTCTTATATTAATGATTCGCAAAAGTATTTCTCTTGGACACGTATGAAACAATATTTGAAATTTAAAATTTTAATGAATTCTGAAGAGATACTATTTGCAGCTCATAGGGCCGCTTAGCAAACGGTCGGAACAACTTTTTTTTTAACCAAAAACAAAGGCCGTGAGACACAAGTTGATGATAATACGATCAGGGCCAAAGTGATGTCATGAATCTGCATCACACGGAGTATTCTCATTATAAAGGGATCAATTTCGTATATACTCTGAGCATCACTCTTTGATAAATTAAAATAGCATAATCTTACGTTTGTGCATGTTTTATGAGGTAATATTGGTTAAAACCATGAGAGACATAATAATGAAAATAATGAAATTATGAATTTCTATCCGAGTTTTGAGGCATCATTGATACTAAAAATACAGGTATGAATAAGGCGAATAGTCTTTTATGGATCTGGAACTCAGGGATTATCAGAATTTGTGTAGAATTGTAATTATTATGTTTGGTGTCATGTGCAACAAAAGCCTATCAGACACAATTGTTCCAAATTTAATCATCATCATTTTCTAATTCAGTTTTTTATCAATGAATGGTAACAACACGATTCTTTGTCACACAAAATCTAATGAACATCATTTCTCGGAGTTTTCACCGAACTAGTTTAATTCTATACAAGACATCCTCTGAAAATTTCAAACTATTGAGTTTATTTTTCATTTACAAATTATTTATTAACAACTTACACGATTGCTTTGATTCACTTGCATCATCAGACCATACTATCTTAGAGCTCTTGATCAGACACTTCAGAGGTTATAAGCGGAAACAAATAAAATGTTGACAAGTTCCCAACCCAATGTATAACCAAAAAATTGCAGTCGAAGGAATCAAACATGGCGCTGATCAGATATTCTACCGTTGCTCAGGGCCAGATTTATCTACTTGCCGCCCATGGGCCGCCTGTATTTTGCCGCCCCTTCTCATTCGTTTTGAAACATCGATACAAACCATCAAGTGAACGTGTCGGAGGAGGAGGGGTGCATAAGACGCGTTTACCTACTCATGTTGGATACATTTTTTGCGAAAGCCCTGTCATACTTTCTGGCACTTTCTGACACTTTTTGGCAAAATTTCACGGAACTTCGCGCAAAAATTAAGTTCCGTAAACTTACCTCTATGCGGACGAGGCCTTTCATTTATAAGAAAAGAACGAAAAAATTATGAAAGAATAAACATGAATGTGGTTTGATGATTTTAATTCCCGCCACCGCGCCGACCGCACTGTGTTTGGCGCAATGCGCGAGGTATCCTTACAGTCTTGTAGACGCTATGCGTTTTACGCCGACCCCTGCTGACCGCACTGTTTTTGACGCAATGCGTGAAGTTTTCATGCAGACTTGTAGGCGCTATGAGTTTCACGCCAACTGCTGCTGACCGCACTTCGTTTGACGCAATGCGTGAAGTATTCGTGGAGTCTTGTAGGCGCTAATATGTGTTTCATGCTGACCGGCGCGCCGAGGGCTTCTCCTTTCCATCTCAAGTCCTCGTCATTATTGCTCTCTTCGCCGCGCCGCTCCAGGCCAGATTAAGTGCCAGATCAAAAAGCGCAAACTTTTTCGCAATTTTAAAACGCTCCGATTTCACGCCAAACCGAACGATGTCATCCGGCACCGATCAGAAGCGAGCTCGGTTTCTGCGACCTCTGTCAAATGCTTTTCCACTCCTCGTAATTAATGAAAACGATAAGAAAATTGTAACTACATCTCCATAATCAAAGAATCGAATCTTATTCATGTTATTTGTTGTAAACAAGCAACAATTCTAAATTGAAATAGGCTTTGTATTAACGATTATCAGTAGAAAATGAGAGAAGAGAGCAATTTAACTGCCGTTGTGTATTACTTTCATAATTTTTTCGCGATTCCAGGGCATTTGAAATTCCGTTCAGTCTTCGCGCTTCTTAAAAGCGACTTGCCCAGGATTTTGGCTTCAAAAATATGCAACAAACACCACGTAATCTACTCACCTAGTACTTTCAGAATATTAAATAAAAAACACAAAGTTTAGTGACACATTGTGTTTCCGCCCTGTCTCTTTTCATCATTTCTTCATTTCTCTCCTTTTTCTCCTTATCCTCCCTCTCTCTGCCCTGCTAAAAATGGTGAGTACAAATGAGTAGGAAATCAAAGTCATATGAATAGAATTTCAACTCATATGAATAGAATTTCAACTTACATGAATAGAATTCAACTCATATGAGTAGAATTTCTCTATCCAGTTTTCGCCAACTCGTATGACTAGAGATTTCAACTCACACGAGTTCAGCGTTGAATCTACCGTGTCCGATATCTCAGAAACTGGTCACCGCATCAAAAAAATCATAAGAACACAATGTTTTTATTTTTCAAATTTAAACATTCTGAAGGTGTCCCCTGGTCAGAAACAGCACTTCTGAATAATGAGTAGAATTTCTTCTCATATGAGTAGGATTTCTACGCACATAAGTAGGAAGTTCTTTTCATGTGAGTTGGCGAATTCTGATTAGCCTACTCGTCATTTTTAGCAGTGTTTTATTGGGTGTCTATTGGGGTTTTTTGTGAAGAGGTCATGACAGTTGGCAGCGATGTTTTGGTCGATGCGGCAGTGTGGTGGTGCGGCGGCGGCGCGGCGGCAGGGCTGTGTCTGTGCTTGGTGCGCTAACTCGCCGTGTTGTATGCCTTACTCTGTGTCATGCATGCATTCGTTATCGGAACGAACGTCTAATTGATGAGTAAATTGGAGGAATGGAGTGGAGTGGAGGTTGAAAGCAGCGACCCAGAAAATGTTCAATGCACCATGCGAAGTAAACGCCTTTTTCAATGCCCCGGCAAAAGGAAGTGCAGGGTGGCGCTGCCGCTGACCTAGCCCAAACATTCGTCCACTTGCAATTCAAACCGAGTTTTTGCTTTTTGTTTTCCCTCCTCTCGTTTTGTTTTCTTTTTTCGCTCCTCTCTTTTTTTCCTTTTTTAACTTGCCATTGTTCGCGTGCTCCCTCCTCCCCTCGCACCCTGATTACTCTTTCTTTTCCTTTTCACGCAATGGATACTCGCTGCGTCGCATCATTACTTCCCGCTCATCCTCGGCGGTCCCACGCTCTCGTTTTGCTAAATCATACTCTGAAATAAACGCATGCGTATGACAGTGATCCGATATTAAATCATTAGTGGGAAAGAAAAATGGAGATTTCGCTAAAAATCTCTAAATCCCCAAAGTTGCTCAAATATCCCCCAAAAATCCCTAGATTTAGTAAAAAACCACCATTTTTAACGTAGAATCATGACGTCATTCGATGCATCGATTTGCAATTTTTAAATCTGATTGGCTCGTTTGAATTTTGCCGCTCTCTGAAAGCAGTGTCAAGCAGTGCAAAACAGACCAATAAAATGAAAGAATGTTAGTCGAGTTTTAATTATTTTTTTTTCCTGTTGAATGTGATGTTTTTTGAGTGTCGCAATCGTTTTAAGTTCCGGCTTATTTACGGGGATAATAGTGGTGCCAATGAGGCCTACAAAATATCGATGAAAAAATATTTTCCATAGCCGAAGCTAAAATTGAGGTGAAAAAGTCGATTTTTGCTTACTTTTCCCTCCTCAAAAAAATCCCTAGATTGTCTGAAAAATCCCTAGATCCCTTGAAATTCCGGAAAATCCCTAGACATCTGATCGTTGGCGTGTGATCGAGAGATGACTGACGTGAAAAAACAAAATTGAACTGATAGTTGGAGGTATTAAATTGCCCGCATCAGGGACGTAGCTTAAAATTTTTCATGGAAGGGGGAGTTTTATGATCGAAAATCTCTCATTAGAAGTATCCATGGGTAGAAAATCCGAAAAATTGCAAAAATGATGTAATGTGAAAAATGTTAGGTTATGCGGGAGTTCAGACCCCCGACTCCCCCCCCCCTCCCGTCATAGATCTTGGTTTTCACTGCTTCTCTCATATCTCGTAAGTAATATGCACTCGGGATGTTGGAACGTTCTGAAAACTAACAAATTTGAAGAGTCGTTAATCTTTTAAAGAGGATATTACACGATGCCTTAACAAGTGTAAATAAATCAAAACATTGAGTGATTTTTATGAAGATAAATTTCTTCACAGTTGTATTTATTCATTCTACCTAATAACATACAAATAAGGTCACAAATAAGTATTTAAGAGTAAAACGAATCGAAATATTGGATTGAATGTGATGTAGGTAGCTCATACAGAATTAATATAAAGTGTTACAAAATAAAACTTCTGGAGAAAAGTCTTGGGAATACCTTCCATTTGAGTTCGTAAAAGTTAAATATTAAAGTTAGAAAAAAATAAAATCATGATTTATGGAATGAACATTTGATCAAGGGCTGTGTGGGCATCTATCATTCTTCCATAAGTACATTTTAGATTTTGTAATAGCTTTACTCGTATCATCATATACACATTTTAGGACCGTAGCGACGTTATTACGAAAATTGACAATGTCGCGATAGAGCTCAGTGAAAGTTTACTTCATCGGCATAAAAGGCAACACTGGAATAAAGTTTCGGTGCAAGAGAAACCAGTAAAGCGCCCATAGTTAGTACCGAATGTGACGAACACTCATTTTAACTCCTGGACGCAAGTATTCGAGCTCCATGGATGTCCGTGTTGCCTACGCACGGAAGTGAAGGCGTTTTGTCCATCCAGGCACTCATCACTTTACCCACGGCTTCAACGGCGGGCTCTAGCGATGATAACTCCCAGGCACAAAAAGTTGCATGCATGCGTAAGATGTGAGTATCTGTTGTGCTTAATAAATGAAAAAAAGACAGCTTTTGAAATTCTCCTAGAGGAGGAAACTTCATTTTAGAGTTATTAACACTTTTCCACAAAATTGTCGTTAAGCTAATGAATCCATTCCACTTTTGCTATTAAAAAGTTCAGCTATCTCGTGGAATGAAAAATGAGGCCACACACAGAAGTATGGCATGGCGTGGCGTGCTTTGCAATGTATCGGTATATCGGTAAAGAATCTATTGTTGAAGTAGTGTTGCGAACACCCTGTTTATCGATCCTTTTCCATATGTTTCAGATCAACCGATACATCGCAAAGTCTGCCACGCCACTGAAATACAGATCAAGCATAAGGAGAGACAATGAGAGCAAATACTGAGCAAAATTTGCCAACATTTTCGCCGATACACTGGAATGCCAAAGGCTAGCCATGCCATCTAATAAGCGAAAAAAAAACGATGATACATCGAGTTACACATCAAAAAACAACAAATTCAATATGTTGAATTACGCGATGCTACAACTTCAAGCAAGAAATCGAAACAAAGAAGAGGTGACAGTAGAAACTTACACAACTTATACGTCTGGTGTTATTTTGTAAGTCTCTATCGTCATCTCTTCTTTGCTTCGATTGCTTGTTGTAATGGGCCTGTTGCAAACTTTTGCTAGAGCAAAACTAAGAGTTGTTTCTTATAGATAGTGCCTCAAAAATCACGATGAGCGCATCGGCAAACTCTGAAATGCACTCATAACTTCACAAACTGCGTAAGAAATTTGCGGTTTTTTGAGCTTCCCGCTTCAAAAACGATACTACGGCACAGGTGAACATTTTGTAAGAGGAGTCGTTCCATCGTCGGCAATAATCATCATAGCCGACGCCAATCCGCCAAAACACGTTTGATGGGACGAGATAACACCTGAACTGGATTAGACCAGATAACAATCGGTGTGTTAACGTTCATATTTTCCACGCCCGAATTGATTGACCTTGAACTCTCCTTGAATTACGCGCGGAACTGCGTGCAAGCGTCGGCCATGATGAATATCGCCGACGATGGAGCGACTCCTCTAACAAAATGCTCACCTGTGCCGTAGTATCGTTTTTGAAGCGGGAAGCTTAAAAAAACGCAAATTTCTTACGCAGATTGTGAAGTTATGAGTGCATTTCAGACTTTGCCGATGCGCTCATCGTGATTTTTGAGGCATTATCTATAAGAAACAACTCTTATTTTTGCTCTAGCAAAAGTTTGCAACAGGCCCATTGTATCACCATGTATATGAATATACTGCATTTGTTGTTTTTTGGCTTGTAGCTCAATGTATCATGGTTTTTTTCCATGTTTTTGTCGACGTTGCGTGAAAGGAAGAAGGAACTACACGCTTACTGACCAGAGCAGTTCTGGCGGAAGTGTCAGTCTTCTCCGTTCGGTCAGTACAGCACTGATCCTATTAGCTGCATGCCTGTGTTCAAAATCGTAAAAACAAACTCATCCAACCTGAATGCTTTTCGCCCCCACCCATTGCAGTAAAGACCCCCGATATGAGCGTAATTAAAACTCATTTTCATACATCCCTGTCGATGGAGTCCGCACCGATCGAATGAACTAAAGTGCGTCCATTCGCTGCGAGCGGAGTGACACACGTGCAAACCCAACGAGGTAATAATTAAAAATTATACGCAGGGTCGAAATTTAAATACGAGACGCATCTTCACTCCGAAAGGTTTTAATCAGCGTAACGCGTTTGGCGGGGATAATTCGAGCACAATTCACGTGCTTGCATTTAAGGTGGGGACAGGGGGCGTCCGGAGAGTAGAGGAGTAGTTTACAGGGGGGAGGGGGGTCAAGAGGGGGGCGCGTTTCTCGATTCGCACATAGTGTGTCGGAAAGTCGGTTCTCGCGCCGGAGTCGGTATTATTAAGAGCATAAGAGCGCTCATGTCCTGCGATTAATTTCTGTATATACTTAAGTTTTTAAATGCATCGCTGTATTATTATGATTATGTTTGCTCGTGTGTGCCTGCGCCCTCCCCGACTCGGGTTCCCTTTGTCATCCCTCCGCTATGCGATGTTCCACGCACTCCTTCGCCCGCGTTGTCAGATTGATCATGAGGTCAACGTGAGGGAGTTGCCCGGTAAATTCATAGAGAGAAAAAAGGAGGTGTTTGCATCTTGAGGTTTGTTTACCCTATGACGTAGGTCGGTACGACCTGACCAGCGAAATCCGGAATTCGAAGTATGAAAAACGGACCATAATGTCCTATTTTTTTTGTTTAAATCAACTAATGATATGACTTCGAGCACTTTTTATAGAATGAATTTTTTCCATAAATTACACCATTTCCAAGAAAATCGATGATAAACGTCGCTGTACCGACCTACGTCATCAAAAAAATTCCAAGTTGCCCGAAATGCAAACACCTCCTTTCTTTCTCTATGCGGTAAATTAAATAGTCATACGCGAGATGTTTGAATGCTATAGTTTTTAAGGTTTTACTTGCCGTACTGGAAACCCAGTGGCGGGTCCAAGGGGGGGAGGCATGGTGGCAAGGCCCCCTTTGGGCCGAAAAAAAGAAGAAAAGGGGAGGGGGTAGAGAAAAAAAGTGGTCCCAAAAAATTACTGAAATGGTTATGAGACAGAACTGTATAGCCAACATTCGAATTTTCCTCTCTTTTATAAGAAGGGGGGCCTTCAACTTGTGTTCATTTATACTAACCCTCAACACTGCAGAAATCAATAGTCCGCGTACTGAGATGAAAATGGAGTAAAAGAAGTAACATCCGAGTCTTATGAGTGGAGGGGTCAAGTTCAGTCTCACGTAAGCCCCTCACTCCGAAAAAATATACCTGAAAATGTACATCAAGAAAATGATTGTTTCGAGCTATTTTTCAAGCAATATCTACTTTTTTCTGAAAAATTACTTAAGATGAGGAAAGATAGGCAAAACGTTGGCCAAAACGTCCCATGTTACACCAACAGAGTCCCCTAACTTCATATGGCGAATTCGTCGATAGAGAGGTCAACATTGCGCCAATTTCTTGAAGTGTTTTGCGTAAAAAAATTCGCGAATCCTCCATTCATTAAAATTCCCTGCGTGTGCATTTTCAAAAATATTTATGGTTCCTGAAAAGTTACCCAGGCTTTCTTTACAAATGGCTCATGATTTTAGATGTGAAGTAAGACATCGCTCCCTACCATGTTGCAGCCTCGAAGTATATTGAAGTATATTAACGGGCATTTTGTGAAGAGCTCAAAAGAGGTCCAAGACTGCCAAAAGGTGGAGTGATCCCAGTTTTCCTGATACATCGGACAAATATGGTCACATAGTCCGAATAATTTTACAGATGATTTCCTAATCCTAGATAAAATAGTCAATATGATTAAGGTTGTGAGCTCGGCAACCCTGTAGTGGTCTTTTACTCCTGCGCTGTAACACGCATATACGCCCACGCTCACCGTCCCCCCGTGTAACATCTTTACCTCTCTCTCCGTCGTAATTGGTCATCTAGCCCTCTCTCTCTATCATAATTGGTCCATCACGATTTTACTTTGGTGGAATATGGTCATGAAGCAACCGTGAAAATTCGAGTTTTTTCACGTTTCAGGGCAATGAGCTAATACGTGCAATGCTCGAGGAAATTCAAAGGCGGCAGGATGGTCTGACGGCGAAGGTCCATTCCCTTCCGGTAAAGCTCTGCACTACATAATAGACGCGAAATAATCTCTCTGGAATTTCCATAATATTGACACGGAATTCGATCAAAAACAGGAGAAACGTAAAATTCTTCAAAATGACCTCATTCCTTTCAACACCATTTTAAACTACGGTGGAGCTCTCGCACGATGTAACTGATCGACAGAGCTTTGCCGTAGTCTAAGATGGTGTCGATATAAATATCTGATGTGTGTTCTCGTAAATTTCTAGTTTCAGTCCCGCGTTTTCATGGATGGTAAAGATTTTGTGAGATCGTCAAATTGTCGTTTCCCGGAGGAAGAAACGTAAATCCATTCCAACATTGCTAAATCGACTTACACAATTAATATTTTTACAAGAAAGTACCTTGTGCAATTTTTGTCTGCAATATTGTCTAATTTTTGCATGAGATGAGAAAAAAAAATCAGTGAAATTTTCATTAGTAAATGTCCAAGATTCTCCCGGTCAAAATGCAATTTCCGACAGGAAATCTGGCGACATTGGAATGTAATTACGTTTTTTCATGAGGTAACGACTATGTTTCCAGCAAAATACGATGCTACAACTCGCATACTGCTATGCTAAAGAAGAATGCCGTATGAACATTCGAGAGTTGCCAATTTCTCTTCAATTAAATGTTTATTTTCGAGGAAAGTTTTATATACTTTTCCTTGAAATTTTCAGGGGCTTCGAGTGGAATTGCGAACAGAATCATCTGGAAAATCGAAAGGAAAATTTTCATAAGCTTACCAGGAAATTCGTGCTTTATCAAAGGAAATTTGGCAACGCCTGAAGGTTCATACGGCGTTTTTCCTTAGCACGGCAGCATAGCCGACCCGTTTTCTCTAACACTATTCATGGCGTTATTATTTTGAGCAGTCCGGCAACCCGATGCCTCGTGAAGTTTTAGGCGAAAAATGTGTCGCCTCATTGAGGCTGGGCGAAATGCGATACGGGGAACACTGTCCGGACGCGGTTGGAAAACACAATGCGGTGCGGGTGCTGGTGCGCGGGATGCAGCCAGTGATAAATTAGGCGCGATCCTTCGGTTGTGGTGCAAAATCGTCCCGGCCGAATGACCAGTAGTGCCTAACCGTCCACCGGTGCGGTGCATTCGAAGCTGTGCACGCTTCGAATCCATTATTTCAGAGGATCTTGCAGCCCCAGTAGCAGAGCGCTCTAACACATGCATACAAAACATTTATATGTACCTGGCGATTGTATGAATAAAATTTGACCTGTATTCTGCCGTGCTAAGGGAAAACGCCGTATGAGCCTCCAAGCGCTGCCAAATTTCCTTTAGTAAATCACGAATTTTTGGGAAAATTTGTAAATATTTTTCTGCCGATTTTTCAGATAATTTTGTTTGTGATTTCATCTAGAGTTCTTGAAAATTTTAAAGGAAAATAACCATAGCTTTCCTCAAAAATAAACATTTTATGGAGGGAAATTTGGCAACCCTCGAATGTTCATACGGCGTTTTTCCTTTGAGGGGTAGTATAGATCGATGGCCAAAATGCGAGACCACGCATCTCCGTTTGAGATGCTGCAGACTCCCTGTCGTAGGTTATTGTTTTCTTGAATAACTGGTCAGCGTAATATCTCGGAATTTTCTTAGATTTTTCTTCTCTGTTAGCAGAATATACCGGATAACTTTCAAACTATCATGTTAATTTTTTGCTCCTCGAAAAAATAAACTCAGAGCGGATATTTTAAAACGCCGCAATGGAGATCCTTGGATTTGCACTTTAGCCATCGACATCGAAGATATTTAATTATTTATGTACATTCTTAATTCGGTTTTGTTCTCCATGTATATTCTCACATTATGTCACTTGTACATTCTTTTTATGTTGGTTCTTTTCTTTTCTCAATGTTTTTTCGTTGACTTTTTAATTGACCTCCAGACAAGGTGTGAATTAAAGAAGTATGCAAAATGCACTCGCTTTTAAATTTCACGAGGAAAACGGAATCACTCAGAAGGAAGTCAGGAATCAACTCCTTAAAAAGATATGAATGTTCACAACTAACATTGGTTAGGTAAAAGACAAACATACAAATAGCATCATTTTTAAAATGTAACCTCTCTTTGAGGTCCTTGGAGGACAAGCCACATATTCGCAATTTTTATTTTTTTTAAAAAAAACTGAGATATGAATGATTTCAAGTTAAAGTAGTCTTAATGCATATTTTGTAAAAAAAAAAAAAAAAAAAAAAAAAAAAAAAAAAAAAAAAAAATCGCTCTTTCCGATTTTTAAGCATTAAAAGTCAGTTTGAACTTTCTTCCCACCATAAGGATCCATGTAATTTCGAAACTTCAAATAGTGTAATTCTCGAAGTAGCGAAAACTGCACTTATGCGCCTTGTCCTCCAAGCCCATCATTTGATTTATCTTCAAAATACCTAATATCTCATTCAGCAGTTGATTTACGAAATCCCCGTTGCAAGAATCGTCCTCTACGAAAAATTTTGAAGGGTCTTTTCTAGTTCACACCTAGTTTAATGGCCCATTGAGAAAGTTTTGCTGGCGTATTTTATCCCATTATTTGGTGAGAAGTTACCATCACTAATCCACCACACAACGTGATTTAATTTGAAGAGCGCCCGCTGATGCATCCTCAACATTCGACACCCGAAATGTCCACCTCTGTGTCCATTATCCGCATTCGTAGGTGAATCCGTTCCTGTGCCAGACAATGCGCCTTGATGCCAAGCGTGGCTGACGTCAGCTGCGCGACGCGACAGGGAGGATTTAACTTAATTTGAGTTTCGTCGGTGGCCTAACTTATACGACTTCAGGTGATCGCAGTGAATGCTCCCAGGTCGGTCATCGGTTGGTGCCCGAATCCCCGACAGACGACGCACAGTGGATCGAGGCAATAGGGAGGGTCGGACAAAATTTGGACATTTTAAACGCTTATAACTCCGTTTATAAAAAAATTAAAGGTTCTGAGAGTGGTTTCATAGGTTTTCTCGTATAATTTTCTTTTAAAAGCACCCCTTGAACTTTAAAATGCGACAAAATAAACATTAAAATTTGCAGTTTTAGTCAAAAATTGCATGTCCGACCTGTCTCATGGACTCGATCCATTGTGCGACGCAACGCTCACCACAATACCTTCATGTCTGTCGCACCAAATCGTGACGATCGTCCTTCAGGTTTTTCTTTTCACCGCGTTGGACTTTCTAAAAAAGAAAATAAAAAAAATAATGAAATATGGGCAACTATTAATCTGATACATATCCTGAATATTCAATGATTCAAAGTGTTGAAAATCTAAATTCGTTTTTATTTTACTACTTATACTTACCCCCCGTGAATTAATCTAAATAGAGAGGGCTCGTGTAGGGACAGTCCACCATCGATAGTCGCAAAAATCATGAGCTTCGGCTGGGAAGATCTTCAGAATCAATTGACAAAGAATGTTTTACTATTGTTGAATGGATTTTTAAAAGATGCGACTATTTGACCTCCGCGGCCGCGCTAGGAAGTATCTTTCACAATGAAGGCGTTTTGTATGCGTCGACACACTTCACTGGAGAATTACCCGGAACCATTGCATTTATTTACACACTAATCTACTTGTAAGTTTTAAAGGTTCGCATATTGCATCTATTATAACTTGTATCTGTATCTGGTTGAATAATAAAATGTAATTCTATGCATCTCCTTGGTCTTCTTCACTCTCTTCCAAACAATCTCCTTGTCATATATTGTTGATGAGACATTTAAGAGATGCAATTATTCGACCTCCGCGGCCACGCTAGGAAGTATTTTTCACTTTGAAGGCGTTTTTTATGCATTGGCACACTTCATTGAAGAATTACTCGAAGCCAACACATTCCTCACTAATCTACGTGCCGGTATACTATTGATGACTTTTAATATACACAGCTATTCGACCTCAGCGGCCACACTAGGATGTATCGCTCACCATGGAGGCTGAAAATGGTATTGCTCCAAGTGATAATACTGAATTAGCTGAATTTAGAACATTTCTCACAATATTTGTTTGATATGGGATCACCGGATCACGGAGAAAAATTGCCTCTAAGTTGAGAAAGTGGACCGCATTGTGACGTCACTGAAAATAGTTTGCCATTTAAACCCGTGTATCAATACTTCCACGTATTTCGTCGTAACTCTTTTAATACTTGTCTAGTTTAAAAACCAAAGGTGTTTTCATTTTCAGCTCAACAGACAGTTTTCATAATGAACAGAAAAGTTCAACATCCCGACCCTTCCCAATGACGCAGCAAAAAAAAAAAAAGGTAGGGGTTAAGTCCCAACTTGGACATTTCCAATTAATTGTGTTAGCACCCCAATAAATTAGGTTACTGACCCAAATATTGTGGTACTACCAAAATTCATTGGAAAAGCCCATAGCATCCAACAAATTGGAGATAGTGCCACAATGGAGAATTTGCATGCAAATTTTCTATTACTTCATCTGAGAGTGCTTAATGAGCTGATTTCAAAGTATTTTTTATATTTTTTTCTGATGAGGGGAAATAGTATAAAAATTGATTTTAAAGTGAGAAAATGCACCGCCTAGTGACGTAATCTGGCGGCATTTCCCATTTAAAACTCACTCTAGCAGATTAGATCATTTTGTCATATCTTCTCAAATAATTGTTCAATTCATGAGCCAAGGGTATAATCGTGTTCGGTTCACCCAGTAGTTCCCACTTAGACACGAAATTTATAAAATTCCAGACACCTGCAAATTCTCTATTTCAAGGCATGCCCCTAACACTTTTTTTTGCGTGGACCCATCGGATGGAAAAGCGTTTTAAAGGGAACACGTAGAGCGAGACCTGATATTTCGGTGCGATAAAACTAAGTGTGCAAATGCATCTCCCGCGAGCCGAGAAGCCGGGAGCCCGCAGGAATTTGGCAGGTCATAAAACGATGATGTTGCACATTAGAGTTTGGGTGATTTGTTTCCTTTGCCAGCGGCTCATCCCTCTCGAGCGGTAAATGTTGCCAAGGAGACGGGTCGCGGCGAGCCTCCCAGCCCAATAAATAACCGCTTTAAAAGCGCTCTCCTGGAAAACACAAGGCTCGAGTTTAATGCGAGCTTACGGCTTAGCCAACCCGGCGCCTTCGCCCGGCTCCGCCACCGTCGCGTCCCGTTTACTTTCTTCACCGCACCGTTTAAAACCCACCTCTGGGAAAAATGCTGGCAAATGAGAAATACATTTAATTTCCACTGACCCTTTACAAGAGGGTTTCTCGTCGCGCACGCTGGGGTGTTTTGGTCGCCCCCCCCCCCCTCGTGACTTGCCTCGCTGTGGACTCATCTTGAACCTTTGCAACCTTTGCACCCGGTAATAGCCTGCGAACCTTCGCCTTTCAGTTCATAGATGAGCAAACGACCACTTCAGTTTAGCACCTCTCTTGCCGCTTTTTTCAGTGCGTGCTTCGCTGAGGAGTTTCCTTTGCTTTGTGAACCCATGCACCGGTTTCAGGTTAATTTCATCACGGGTCTCATACGCTCGCTTTCATCTTCCAATTCAAATCTTTCTTTCCTGCGGTCTTCAGGGCCGGATTTAAGGGGTGGCCACATGGGCCGCGGCCTATGGTGGCAAATTTAAGGGGCGGCAAATGTTGCAATTTTTCAAATGTAGGTATATGCATCAAATGTAGGTTTCATTTGTTGTAAAAACAAAATCGGATTAAAAAAAAAAAAATTAAAAACGAGAAAAGGCGACAAAATCTCTCATTTCCTAAGAGTTAGAGTATAGTAATTTCTAAATTGTTCGCCTTCCGGTGATACAAGAGACAGCGCCTTTCATTAGTCTAGTTGAGAGAGGAACCAAACATGCAATTTGGCCTGGAGCGGCGCGGCGCAGAGACAATGATGACGAGGATTTGGAATGAAAAGGAGAAGCCCTCAGCGTGCCGGTCAGCATGACACACATATTAACGCCTACATGACTCCACGAATACTTCACGCATTGCGTCAAACACAGTGCGGTCAGCAGCGGTCGGCGTGAAATGCATAGCGCCTAAAAGACTGTAGGGATACTTCACGCATTGCGCCAAACACAGTGCGGTTGTAGCAGTGGCGGAAATCGAAATTATTAAACCATATTCATGTTTTTTCTTGCATAATCTGTTCGTTCATTTCTTATAAATGAGAAGCCTTGTCCACACATACAGAGATAGGTTTACGGAACTTAGCTTCCGCGCAAAGTTCCGTGGTCTTTTGCTAGTGTTGACAGGGCTTTCACAAAAAATGTGCCTAACACAAGTAAACGCGTCTTGTGCACTCCTCCTCCTCCGACACTTTCCCTTGATGGTTTAGATATTGATAGGTTAGATTGGTCAGATATTGAGGGTCATAAGAATGAATGGGGATTTAAAAGCGCCAGTGACGTCAGCGGCAACGAACGAGAGGAGATCGTTGGCGGGACTCTTTCACTCATGAGCCCTGTCCACAACGCTCATGTCACATGTCCACGATCCACGAGTTAGCACTCAGTTCCTTTTGATTTAATGTAAAATCCCGCTTTCCCATTTTCGCAAAAGGAACCATATCCCTTTATATTGCTTTTTATCCACACTGGGGAAAAAAACACTTTGGATCTAAAGTCCAGACTCTTGAAAACATTGACAAGAAAAAATACTCTTGGTTCAATCAGATTTAAGCTTCAATCAAAAGGAAATCCGCTCAAATTAAGAGGCTGGGCTCTTGATTTGGACGTATTTCTGTCAAACGGAACTTAGCGCCAATTTGAGTTCCTTTTGAGGAATTTAGGATCCCGGATAGCGCGTTCTGTCAAACGGAACTAAGCGCCATGGAAAAGCATTGCGAGTATAGGACGGAGCGAGCCCGACGCCCGATTCCGCCGCCAATCCAAGTCCCCCTCTACCTTCCTACCTCGATGGCGCTTAGTTCCGTTTGACAGGAAAACGTCCATTTAAGCTTAAATCTGATTGAATCAAGAGTATTTTTTCTTGTCGATGTTTTTAAGAGTCTGGACTCTAGATCCAATGTGTTTTTTTTCCAGTGCAGCTCGACACGAGTACACCCCATCTTTCCACTTGCACGTAGTTCCTTTTAGCATAAACACGTCCAGTTGTGCGTAAGACGGCGCGGATTTGGTGGATCGGCTTCTCGACTCGCATCCCCGGATGACCCCGGTCGTAAATCACCCTGCGTCTCGCAGCGTGGCAGAGACAGGCCCCTCNGGGGGGGGGGGGGGGGGGGGGGGGGGGAGGCGGCACGCACCCGGGCGAGCACGACTCGGCATGACTGGTGCCAGTCAAAGGGAAGTGGCGCGGGTGATGTGGGTGATGCGCGGATCTCGACCCGATGGACGGGAACGCCCGGACGCCTGGCGCGTCGCGAGAGTCCACCGGGCCCGGGGCTAGGGCCACGAGGACGAGATGACCATCAGCCGGCTCCGAGTCGGAGACGGAGGGCGGACTCCGGAGGAACGGTAATTGCGGAAGGTGGGAAACCGGGGAGACGCCGCCGCCGGGAGGGGCCCGGCCCCGGCTAGCTTCGGCAAGTGCGTAAGTTTTTGCGCGCCCGTCGCCGGCGACGTCAGCGTCACCGCACAATGGAACGCTACGTTCCTCCGAAAAGTTTTCCCATCCGGAATCCAGGACCGGACCCGGAGAAAAAAGGATCGTTGCTCCGAGCACATCTCTGCCGTGCAACGCAAAAACGCCGTGAATGTCATTTTACTTTTTTTTTTTTTNTTTTTTTTTTTTTTTTTTTTTTTTTTTTTTTTTTTTTTTTTTTTTTTTTTGGAAACAACGTATCATAGCAGAAAAACTTAAATACACGGAGAAATAAACTTCGTGCGTGGGACCCGAAGTTTAGGTCATATAGATCTCTGAAGTTTTCGGATTGAGCACTCGAACACTTAAGGTCCAGCTGCTGAGGTTTGGATCACACATCTGAAACTTCAGTTCTTACGTTTGAAGTACTTCGGTTTTCACATCCGAAGAACTTCGGTTCTCATATCCGAAAAACTTCGATTTTCACATCTGAAGTACTTCAGATGTAAGAACTGAAGTTTCAGATGTGTGATCCGAACCTCGACAGCTAGCCCTTAAGTGTTCAGATGCTCAATCTGAAAACTTCAGAGATCCATATGACCTAAACTTCAGGTCCCACAAACGAGGTTTTTTCCTCCGTTTACCTTGGGGCAATGTTTTACAGAATTTTTTTGCAAACACTATCAAGAACTTAACCCGAAAATTTGAGGTGCTTGGGTAAAACAGTTCGTATTTTATAAAGTGTTAAGTTCCAAAAAACGAGGGAAAATCTTGATGGATCTACGGCGTGTTTGCTTAGCACGGCAGATCTCTGATTTGTCTCTGTTCCTCAGTCATGTTTCAACCTCAATGCGACAGGAAGCCAAGCAGTAGGCTGATTATTCAGATTGATAGACAACAGGAGAATGAAGAAATCCTATCAGAAAACGGGTGTTTCTTAGGGACAAAGGGGGAAAATGATGGTCTAACTATAAGCTCTCTCATGGGTTTGCCGTTAGTGAGTCTATTACTCACCTCCTTTGTCCATTGCAACCACCCACCTTTAGAATCGTGCCATTTTCTCGTTTGGTTTCCTCGTCCATCGCTAACTAAAATGTTACATTTCCCGCTCTTAAGGAAAACCAGAGTCCACGTAATTTGAATTGCACGCTACACCATATTGTGAGCCGGCTTCATAGTTGAGCAGTGTACTCTATCTCATCTGTGTTCCTCAAAGTCTCAATAACTTGCAACAGCTGGTACGAAGCGCTGAGATTAAGTTGGTCATATTTTGTTACGTTAAGTGTGCGATTTATAATACCTAAATGATGGTTTTTGTATGAGCAAGAGGATTAAATTTTAGCATAGAAAGACGTTAATATCTTAATTTGGCCTTACTTTCAATAAATTTCGTAGCATAAATTGTGTTTTACGTATAATTTCAAAGCAGAAATATCTATCACACATACATAACAGCCCTTTTTACGGCGCAGCTTCGCGCTCTTCGACACCCAATCGCCATCGTCCCTAATCCTCCCACACATCATGAGGCAATTGACACTTCCTGATCTCCTCCTTCATCACAATGCGTAAATTTGCACCTTGTCTGGTGGTCTCAATAGAATTTTCTTTACGGCTGAGTCTGCGACAGAAATGAGAGAAGATCCTACTGTGCGAGGACCAGAACGCACAGCGTGGCAGTGATTGAATAATAGCTGTTGGTGTCACTGACAATGAGAGTTGCGATAGGGGTGGTGAGCATCGAGAGGCAAGGAGGGGGAGCTGTCGGAGTAAGTCCGAACCAGACCGGGACTCTTTAAACTCACAGTTACCATGCTTGACGAGAATTCCGCAATTTCACATTGAATGGCTCTCGATGGACTCGGCCCGAAGAAAGCGGCTAACGACGGCAACCGAGTGCTCGAAGGGTGCGGTGCAGGCAGCGTCTCGCACAGTCGCACGCACGTCGCACAGACGGAGCGGGGGGCATGGGGCACGACGAGAGCGGGGGACCCCGGACCCGGGCATCTAGTTGTCGGTAATTTCAAGGGCGGATTCCCGGGTGAGCCGTGCGTGTCTGGCACCCGTGAGCAGATGCACCCATGCTTCTGATTCTACGGCTACCATACATCTCACGCCATAGCGCACCCGATGCTCCTCCAGAAGAACTCCGTTTTCCACACTATGCCCTCGCAAGTTGAAGGGATAAGAAATGGACGTTTCTTCTATCAAAAATAGAGTACCTGTATAGGGAGAGTATGGACAGATCGGTTCATGGAGGGCTTAGGGCCCAAAAGTGCAGCCACCCTTCTGAGAAACTTCTAACACACAAAATTTCACTACCAGCCTACAGATTTCAATTCTAACCAAGATGGCTACGAATGTACATAAATGAGCGTTCTTTCGCTAAAATAAGTAATTTTATGCAAAAAGTAAGCCAAATACATGCTTTCTAAACGACGGTTCGTAACAATTGTATTTGTAAATCGATCTGGACATTCGAAATTCATAGGTTGGCTGCCCTTTTGGGCCCTAACTTGATTCGCGGAGGCATCGGTGAAGGCCTGATGGACTTTCGGAGTTTCAGATCTGTTTATACTCTCCCTATACAGGTACTCTAATAAAAAAGAACTATGTGCAGGTGAGAAATGGACGTATTTCTATCAAACGGAACTAAGCGCCAATTTGAGTTCCTTTATTTGAGGAATTTAGAATCCCGGATAGCGCGTTCTGTCAAACGGACCTAAGCGCCATGGAAAAGCATTGCGAGAATAGGACGGAATAAGCCGGACGCCCGATTCCGCCGCCAATCCAAGCCCCCTTCCTCACCCTATGGCGCCTAGGTCCGTTTGATAGAAATACGTCCAAATGTGGGGTGTGCTCTAGAAAGCTGCATAAGAAACAATGTAAAAGCGGGCGTGACTCCTTATGAAGAATTGGAAAAGCGGGATTTCAAATTCAGCAAACAGAACCATGTGCCACCTGAATGCGGGATATATGAGCCGCGGGCATGCCACGAGAGCTTTGTGGACAGGGCTCATGAGTTTATGACCACTTCGAGGAGCCGCGACGACGGCATCCATCTCCGTTGACGTCACTGGCGCTTTATTATTCTCATTCACTCTTACGGCCAGAGAACTGACGAGCACACCCCGTGTTTCCAACCTGCTCATGAATCTGTTTGATAGCAATACGTCCAAATGATGAAGCGGATATGCTCGCCACCTGGAAGAACTCCTTCAGCAGCCTGATTGTTGAATCTGTGTGTTTGATCGGGTGGACATAGATGACATACACTGGAAAAAAAAAAAAATAAAAATAAAAAAAAAAAAAAAAAAAAAAACAAAACATTGGATCTGGAGTCCAGACTCTTAAAAACATCGACATGAAAAAATACTCTTGATTCAATCAGATTTAAGCTTAAATCAAGAACCAAGCCTCTTAATTTGAGCGGATTTCCTTTTGATTTAAGCTTAAATCTGATTGAATCAAGAGTATTTTTTCTTGTCAATGTTTTCAAGAGTCTGGACTCTAGATCCAATGTGTTTTTTTTTTTTCCAGTGTAACGTTAAAAGGCGAAGCGTGATTGTTCGGCTATGTCTTATCGCTGCTTTATCGTGCCTTTGTCAGATGGAAAGGACGACATACTGTCGGAAGCTTAAGAGGTGCCTTTAGCCTGTCGTGAGTTCCACCCGACATTGGCACGACGAAGCAGCGATAACGTAGCCGACCAACCACACTCCGCCTTTTAACCCATGTCATCTATGTCCACCTGACAAACACAAAATTTCAACAATCAGGCTACAGGAGCTGGAACCGCACAGATTACGGCTGCTGAGGATTCCGACTTTTTTTTTGCACTAACAGAACCAAATTTTTGCCCATTTTAACAGCAAACGATAATGTTAACACTAAGTGTTCGAGAAAAAAAAAAAACTCGCGAGCAGGGTTATTTCTCAGATTCTACGGAGATTGCCGGATATGAGCCAGGAGCCTGCGTGGGGATGATTATCGTGCGACGTATACGAGGGGTAGGAGTTCCAATCCTCTGGATCTGTCTTCTCTACAAATGCTGGAAAAATCACAAAGATTTTGTACAGTCATGAATTGAGGTGGATGTGGAAAAAAAGGGAGAAACATGAATCGTCCCTTTTCTAACCTGTATCCCTTGAATTCCGACCCCGCAACTTTTTTCAGGTTAAGTGTTACGAGTACATCCCTCCTTTCATCCTACGCGCGCGTCATATTCTATCTCACTCGAACTAACCCCAGAGCATTAACGTTCCCTCTCGCACTTTGATAGACTCTCATTTCCTGGAACGTATAAATAATTAATAACGTGTTTTAGAGTAACTTTGTAGGGCAATGACATACTACGCATATGTTCGTTGGAGAATCACCGTTGCTAGAAAATAAAATTTACCTTTTCTAAGTCTAATAAAGGTTTTTCCCATGTTTTCTCTCAGTTTTTTTTTTTTTTTTTTTTTTTTTTTCATGTAACCGAGAGAAAAAATGGCGAATATTCGCGAAGATATGACAATCGAACCGGGAATAGGGTGGTTAAACTGTGGTGGCGAAGATTCGCCATTTTTTCTTTCGGTTCCATAATTTAAAAAAAAAAAACCCATAAAAAAAGTAAAAGAAAATAATAAATATCATTGCGAGAACGTAGGTATGTAAAACACTGTAGTTCAATTGATAAACTAAAGGAGCAACGCAATTTTAAATGAACCAAAAGCTCCATAGATAATTGCGCTTCATTTTTACCTAGTCAACTTCATACTTTATCTTAGGTTTATTATACATATAAAAAACTTTTTAAATCAAATACATAGAAAAAAATTTTTACACGATAAATGAATTTTAGTCTCATGCAGTATCTCATCCGTAAAGTATATGACTGCATACAATCTGCCCTGTAGTGAGTAATAGGTCACCATGTCAGGTATACATAATGAGAAACATTTCATGTTTGCACATTGATCAGAAATGTTCGTTGGAAATTAACGCTCAGGGATACTTCTTAATCGTCATTATTGATGCTGCAACTTTCATTTCTAAAGGCCTGTGCGGTGGTTCTTATATCAATTATGAATTAAAGTTTTGCATCAGGATTATACAGGAATAGAGAATTTGCAGGTGACTGAAATTTGTTGAATTTCGTGTCTAAGTGCGGAAACTACTGAGTGAACTGAACACGAGGATACCCTTGCCCTGGTAAAAATTGGCAGTAGAATCTGTGTTCCAAAATACCATAGACCTACGGCCGGCTGTAAGATTTCTAATAGCTTCTATAGCCGGCTACACAATTTCTTATAGCCTTTTATAGCCGATGGCGATCTAGCAACTCACAGCCAGGTGATAAAGTGTATGCTAAACGTCACTAATTACGGATGCCAGGACTTAGTGAGTTTTTGGACCACTGCTCTATTTTTGGGCCATATTATCTTGATTCATTTTGCTAGGAAAGCTCCGTACTTTTGATGGATGCCTGCCATTCCTAATATATTAGGGCGCCTTCAGTTTCGTATGATACTGTGCAATACCTCTGGTGTGAAATAGTTGCTTCAAGCGCCGTGGCACGCTACGGCGCGGCAGCCAGCGCGAAACGCGCATTGGCGCCTACAAACCTAACATGGATACTTCACGCGTTGCGCAATGCGTGAAGTATCCCTGTTAGGTTTGTAGGCGCCAGTGCGTCGCCGCTCCGCTTTGTGTTAGGCTCTAATATTTAATCTGGCGGAGTCAGCGTTATTCAACTCATGCTTTTGATATGTTTGCAAATCCTGTATGGATTATTCTCGTTTTAATTGATGAAAAAAAAATATGTATTAAAGGAAAATATAATGTTTGTTTTGTAAATATTAAGGTGGTTCCGTATCAAAGTTAATGATTTCCAGAGCACACGAATTTCTACACAATTTCTTATAGCCTTTTATAATCGATGGCGAAAAAGCAACAGCCAGGCGACAAAGTGTAAAGCCCGGCGATAGGAACTATAGCCTGGCTGCATAATTTTTTATCGCTTCGTATAGCCCGGCCGTATGATTTTCTCCGCACTCTACAGCCAGCTATATGATTTTCTGTAGCCTTCTTTAGCCGGCTATAAGAATTCCTATGGTATTTTGAAGCGCAGATTTTATCGCCAATTTTTACCAGGGTGGTTCATGAATTGAACGATTATTGGAGAAGATATGAATCCAAATATCCAATCTGCTAAAATACATGTGTTTAAATGGGAAATGCCGCCAGATGACGTCACTAGGCGGTGCATTTTCTCACTTTTAAATCTATTTTTATACTATTTCCTTTATCAGAAAAAATAAAAAAAAATACTGTGAATTCAGTTCTTCAAGCACTTTCAGATGAAGCAATAAAAAATGTGCATGCAAACTCTCTATTCCTGAGTTTAGTTGCGCGGATAAGTAAGTTAGAGACAAACGAACACATGCTGCTAAAAAGACAACTATTTTCGGTTCTGATGGGTAAACCGGGCTAGACGAAAAAGAAGGAGAAATGAACTTTGGGAGAGGCATTTCGGTTCAATTCCACGGTCCTGTATGCTAGTCTTTCTTTTTGGTTCTTCTCACTCCTTTCGTTGCTCTCCTCCTCCACGGTTGCGACCCTCTTATCCCGCCCTCCGATCCTCTCTCTTTCCCCGGTCGAGTTGCAGTTTTTGCCTACCCTTCCAATTATCTGAACATCATACGACCCAGTTTCTACGATGCATAGCTGTCACATCGTGCGTATAATTTGAAAAGTGTTTCATCATAAGGGTGTGGAACCAACTCAACTATATTTTTCTTTTTTTATGGCGAGGAGTCTTTTGAGCCAACTCGGGTATCGAAAGCTAGGTACTTTCAATTTAACAACGTGTTCACTCAAAATAAAAAATCGAAGTGCGTCTAATTGGAAAAAACCAAGCCAGTTGCATTATATCATCACAGAAAAAATATTTTTTTAGTTGTTTGTTTTTCATTTTATGTCCATGTTTGGAAATCTTGGCATTATATGTGGTCTTTGAACTTTTCACAATAGCATAATTAGCTCTTGCCAAAAGTTCCATTTTTCTTTCAAGAAAGAAAATAAAATTGAATCGTTTCTTTTCGACTCAGTCAAATTCTATACATCTAAACATGTTGTCAATTTTAGTGATCTTACCTCCATCATTACTGTAAAGTCAGCCATTCATGATGAACTATAGGGGTACACCTCCTGATCACTTCGTGGTTTAACTCCCCCAATCACTTTGCGCCTCAAGTGTTTAGCGTTACGCGTTACTCTTATGATTTAGTATTGTATTTGTATTCATGTATGTTTGTATTTGTAAAAAAAAAAACAGTTTTTTCTGTATTGGAATCAACTGGGATAAAACTGCAATATCGTTAACTCAGTATTTTAAAACTACTAAGCTAAGGAAGGGCTCGTGACTGAAAGCCAGGGTCCTCTATGGAAACTCTAGAGCCCTTGCAAAGTTCGTTTGACAGTTTGACATCAATGGCCGACGACTCATCTTCGCACGGAAACTAGGCGGGTTCTGATACATACTGCCACTTGTAATTAGGTTAAAGAACTTTCATCCCCCTTAGATGCACACCTCATGCAGTGCGTGTAATTATGTCAAGTAACGTGGAGATAAAAAAGGGCTTTTGTTTTTAGCTGTTGACATAAATAGGCGAAGGCTTGACAGATCGCTCTCATCACTCTTTACTTGGGCTTTTGATGTGTGTGCTGTGTCATGCTGCAGTTCCTTCACTCCGGCTACTGAGGAAGGAAGAGGATGCACTCACTCCGCTTGCACTCCCGTCATGTACCAATAGATTGATACCTCCATTATAAGATGGATTAAAAAATAACACGATCGTCCTTACATGGACTACATTTTGCAATCAATTAGAAATCATAATATATTAGGCTCATTATAAAAACTATGTGTGTTTTATCAATGTTACTACACATAAACAACCTCTTCTTTTTTCTCTTTTTATTCTTCTTCCCCTCTTTCCTGTCCTTGCATTTCTTTTTCCTCTCTCTCTCTCGTTTTTGTCTTTTATCTCTCCTTTTTACTTGTCTTAATTATCTTTTGCTTAACTCTCTTGTTTTCATGCTCCTTCTTCCATCTTCCAAATTTTCTTTTAAAATTGTTTCTTCTTCTCTTATTTGCTCTTCCTACTCTCCTTCATCTTTAATTCCATATTTGCTTCCGTATGTTTTCTTCTCTTCTGTAATTCATTTCTTCTCCTTCCCCTCTGTATCTTCCTATCCTTCTTTTCATCGTATTATAACCCATCTCCTGTTTCTTGCCTTACCTTTTAGTTTTACTCCTCTCCTTTTTCCACAAAAAATTTCGTCTCCTACCTGTTCTTCCTCCCTTTTTCTCACTTTGACGTTCCATAAGTGCCGACAAGTGCTTTCATGGATAAGTCAAAAATATGGTATAGCTTGTCATTTCAGAATGTAATTATATCATTGTCTGGATGCATATGATCCTAGATCATCTTACAGCCGGTGTATACTAGCCTCTTGACAGTGTTGATAATCTTCTATAGACTTAACCAAAAATACGGCACTGATTAATAGATTTTTTTGGAACCGAATTGGCCAAATTAAGCAGCTATGAACAAAGGAAAAAATAAAGTAGGAGTATTTTAAGGCTATACTTATGGTCCAGTAACTGCTATCTCTCGTTTTTCTCTCCGTGTGTAAATTTGAAGACGGTGTTCGAACGTAAACGTTTTTTCATCTATTTTGTGGAGCAGCTTCTACTGCGCCGCGTCTTGAATCAAAAACGCTAGAGCTTTCGGAGGACACCCTGTGCAACAAAATCTATAAAATCGTGACCTATAAGTTTTTCGCGTCTCCTTTTTACGATCTTCACCCCACCCCCGTCCCCGTCTATTACGGGAGTTTGTTCCACATCCTTCTACCTCGTCTGCCTCCCCTTCCGTATCCGCACCGCCCATGAAGCGTTATTTAATCATTGTTTATTACTCCTATTTTTTCTTTAATTCGATTGTGTGACTTTATTGCTACGGAACTTAAATAAAATTATGAATAAACAAAAGAATGTAATCAACGGTGTCTTCCGGTTTGATGCCATATTGCACAATACCCTCTAAATATTTACAAAAGAAGAATACAGTTTGGTAGAGACAAAGTCCTCGTAAAACCACTAGAAGCTAGTAAACACTTTAAAGGATTTTGTTATTGGGTGTACATACGTATCAGTCGCTTTTACGCCGCACTGGGGCGCTCTGCGGCGCTTAACCGCCACAGGAATCTGTCATGACAGAGACAGCAATGACCTATGACAGTGAAGTGTTGCAGTTGAGGAACAGGACCAAAGGAAATTCTTAAGGCGACAGAGATGGATTTCTGGTGAAAATCTGCTGAGATCGGAGAGACTTCCAGCAAAATGGTAGATAGAAGGCATCCAAAAAGGGATGGAGGGATGCCAGCTACAGGAAAATATATTCTCTTTGTGGATACTTATCAATATAACGAACGATTTTTTGGGGGGAATATGCCCTTCTTTTGGAAACTTACAAAATCCTTGTTTATCATGTTGTTCAGAAGCAAATGAGAGAGTAATATGACGTTTGTATCCGTGAGGCATGTCGAGTCCCAAAAAGGACAAGTTTCCACCATAGTCAAGATTCCAATGATGGGGTCTTTTTTTGTCTTTGGCTCAACTTAATGCGAACTCAGCGACAATCTTAATCATGCAGTGATGGGCACGAGAAAAGTTTAAATTCCAGGTCTCAAAATTGTTAGCTTGTATTCGAAGAATTTTGTTGCGTTTAACTAGGGGGTACGCCCCCTGACCCGGTCCAATGCCCCCGAGCGCTGCGCGCCTCAGGCGTTATGCGTTAACTCTTACCATTTCATATTTTTAACGTATATGATGGGTATGTTATAGTTCATGAAAATATCAACAATAAAACTCCTAAGAAACAAGGCTAAAACAAAAAAAATTAACGCAGGACCTTTCGGACGGCTTGACCCGGCCACACAGATTTATTTTAATGTTTTATTGCTTTTATTATTTTTTACTTTTTTAAAAATCTCCGCGGTTGGTAATGGCCAGGGTCACCGGCCGAGACATCTTACGTTCATTTATTGTGTTTTAGCCTTGTTTCCCACGAGTTTTATTATTGTTTTTTTCCATGTCATGTTTCGGGCAACCATAACAAAATTTTCTAATACGTCTAGTTCTAGGTATTTAATTCGCTACCACATCGAGAGATTTTTGTTTCCTCAGACGTTGAAATTTAGACAGAATCCCCTTTAATAGTTTTCGCGCGTCCATTCTTCACATCTGATAACACGTTCGCTGCAATTTAAAGGTTTAGATACACACGGTGATTTATGGCCGTGAGTGAAAGACGAAAGCCAATGGAGAGCCTTGATTTCGATATATCGGCATCAATGGATCGAAATGAAGGCTCTTCATTGGCTTTCGTCTTTCACTCGCGGCGAATAATCGCCGTGTGTATCCAGGCCTTAAGGAACCGCGTAAAGCAACCAACCAAGCATCACGGCAACATTGCAGAGTAAAAAAGTCATGTGTTCGGTCTGCTAGAAATTTAGGAGGAAGCGCTCGGCGGTGGAGTTTTCGAATTGAGCCGTGGGCATAATCACGTAACTTTCGGGGCCTGCCTGGTCCTCGCGCCGAGAGAAGACGATGCGATTGGCGCCGGGCGTCTGTGCAAAGTTGAGGTTGTAACAAAAAGATGCAGCGATAAGGCGTGGACTTGGGAGCGAAAAACAAGGAGCCCTGCAGTTGTAACACTTCCGAGCATTCGCCACTCGCACCCGCTTTCCCATAGAGTTTCCGAGAGAAACCCTTTCATTATGAGTTCTCGCGTTTTGCAGTTTTGCAACGTAGACCACAATTCGCGGATCCTACCAACCCCCCGAGAGCGCACAGTGAGAACTCCATTCCAGGTTCAGAGAAACGGACCTCTTCTTTGTCGGAACTTTTTCCAGGGATTAATTATGCTTGGTGTCGGTTGAGTCGTAAAAAATCTGGATCGACACGAGGACTTCATATTTAGGGATTTTCGAGGAACTGCAAAGATTTCCATTTGCCACACCGAAAAAAAAGTGAAGTTGATTCAACATTCTGGATGTAAAAAGAAAGGTGCTAGAACTTATAAAATGCAGTTACTTCAGCAATGCCAAGATGTAAATCTAACTGCTGTGCCGGATAATTCAGCATTTTTTGAGTTTTCGCACATTTTTTTTGCATCCAGGATGTTAAATTAACTTCACCTTTTTTTTCGGTGGATTTCATAACATTGTTCAAATACATACGCCTAATTTGTGAAGGATGAAAAACCTGACTACATGTTGTAAATAAGAACTACGGTTTCTTTCTCGTGCGTAAAAACTCCTATCAGCATGGGGAAGCTAGTGGCGCATATGCTCTCTTATAAAATGAGCGAGGAGTTGTAGTTACTGATTGCAAACTGTAGTCTAATCGACGGAGTATAAGAATTAGAGCACCAAGAGATTTTATTCCTCATCATAAAAAAATCATAAAAGATATGATAATTTCAACCGACAATGTATTCATGGACGAGAAAATAGAGTTTTAGTTTATATCAGCATCATCATATTTATATCGTCCCCTTCAAGAATTTTTTTATAAACATAAATTTTATTTACTTGTATTGAAAACATCAAGCCAGCTCTGGTTGACACTTACAAAAGAAACGTGTCGAGTTGCTCGTTTGCAGAGTTCTCTAAGGCATAATTATATGGGCTTCAATCTCCCAGTACACTTTTCATGAAAGGTCCCGAAATAAATAAAGAAAAATCAGATTTCTGTGAAAATCATCCACGGTGCAAACGGTCGAGTGTTGAATTCTACTCAATAAGTATAGACTCAGAATTTTGAAGGAATGTTCCGAGCGTTTGTTCCTGTTGTGTGAGGTGCATCCCACAGTTTTCAATATGTCCATTCATATTCTGTTATTTGCATTTTTGTTGAGGCTAAATGTTTTTTGAAGCTAAACTTGGTTCGCGTGTACCACCATTGCCAGAGAATCCTAAATCCCGGCGCATTGTGCGGAGAGATGTTGAAGACAGACGATGTTCCCGCTTTCCATACAACGCACCTAACACGAAACCTTTATTATCTTCATTTGCTATCGTCATCTCTATGACTAATACCCTTGACTTTTGAACACGCTTGAATTCCCGACGGTGGCATACTCTACGTTACAACGACCAAATTGCATAAGCGTGTCGCCTTTTGGTGTGTCACGGTAACCTCCGGTCGTGTACGCAAAATTTTTCGACGAGAGTTAACAGGTATGTGCCTGGTATGCGACTACAACCGAACTCGAATTTTTGCGACTTAAGCTTGGGCAAACTCAGTATTCTCGCCTTCGAACACATGTCCCGTAGCCAGGGTGCAAAATTGCCTGACTATAATATGCCTTTTTTTGGCAAAAAAAGATGACTATTAATTGCGCGAAGCGTATAATCTCAAGAGCCTTGAGAGGATTTTTTCGTGGAAACCTGAAAAGTCGATTTTTTAACCTAACTTGTCTCTATTGGAAATGTTTGCTGCATGGACTAATTTTCACGGTAAGAAATGCTTAAACAGTCCGATTGGATTCAAAGCTTCGTCATTAGAACGGCTGAATTTAAGTTGCAATAAAATGCGATAAATGCAATAGAGCCGTCTAAAAAGTGAAGTTCATAGAGCAACTATTCGTATTTTCATACCATGCTGATTGCCTGCATTAAAAATTGCAGGCGTCTCCGGAAGTGGTATGATAATTTTAGAGAGTCGATTGTACCGTTATCTATACTCCTGTTTTCAGGGTTTATACTAATGAAAATTGCTTCGAACCTCAGTTTTTTTACGAATTTTGCTGAAAATTTTACAGAGACAAAACAGCTAGTATTTGCGCAGAGTGTACTTTTCGGTGATTTTTCAATACAAGTGATGCGTATAATATATTGATTTAATCATTGAAGCTTCTGTATGCATTGTATATGCAGCTTGTCACCTAAAGGTTGGAAGAGGAAAAATGGCGGAATAAAGTCAGAACGGAAATTTATAATTGACAAGTGATTGGTTATTATGCTCAAAATGAATGGGGCAGATCCCGTCCATAGAAGGCTTGACTTTATGATTCCGGACCTAGCGCTTGAACAGAGAAGCATTGTTGTCATTGTTACCACGAATTTCGGAAAGTTTTCATTTTAAATGCGTGGCGAAATTTTATAATATTTGTGCGGAAATACAACTTGGTGGAGGAGGATATGCACTGGAAAGCACAGCTCAATCACAATCCGTCTCCAGCAATCCGACCAACCGGGCTAACCCGTTGGCCCCACTTGCCAAATGTTTCAAAGCTAAACAGCAAGAAAAATGCTTAGACTATAGATTTTTATTAAGTAGTGTAATACATGCTTTAACTTTGAGACGAATAATGTGACAATTTCAATTACGCCTATGTGCAAATTATCGTAACGTCATAATAAACCAATGAATTTAGTATACAAAACATAGTTATGTCAGGTCAATTACCATCCGATTTCAAGTCACACATACGAGAATTATACTTTTTCAAACCTTCAGACCCACGAAAAAATTTCACAGATAAAAAAACCAACACTTGGAAAGACTGACGCTCTTATAAGTGCATACCCTTCCTTGCTTGTAAAGCGCCTACAATTTTCATGCAAACAATGAGCGCTATGTTAGAGTAAATAGTTGCTCTGTAGAATTCATTCGTTTTAAGGTGTCCTCTGAAGTGATACCCCATTGACAGAGTTCTTCACACGGTGCTCGACATTTTAAAAATTCGTAACTATTTATGGCTGACCGTTCAAAGGATAGAGATGGAGGTTATGGTACATAAGCTCTCTTTGCGAGATTATCAATGAAAAATGATGCAAAAAAGAATGCTGAAATTGACACAGGAAGAGGAGACAAACGGTGGAATGAAATTTCGTGTACGTGTGCGTGAGATGAAAAGTAAATTAAAGTGCATTCATAGCGAAAAATACATTGCATAGAGTTTTCAAATTTGGCATGACGTGTTTCTTGGAATACTTCATTCACGGAATTTTAAAAACTTCACCTCAAAGACCTCAATCAAAGACAATGGCGTGACTAGCAATATTTTCGCAGCTTTTACATTGTTTCGATGGATCCATTTTTACAATCTCTCTCCCAAAATTATCCCTGAAGGACTCCGTAAGGGCTCATGTTATACAAGAAAAATGCTTTGTTCATCAATTCGCAACGGCATTGAGAATATATTACTGGCTCATGTCAAAATGAGTGGTTCAATATTCTAACATAGAGAGAATTCAAACTTATTCAGAATTTATGACAACATTTTCAACTTCAGCCATTAACTTAGAGAGCAAAAGAGAACTAAAGGAAACAAATCTTGACCTTTACCACAATTAAGAAGAGAGGATACAACTTTAGTAAGTCAAATGAATTTCAGTTTGACAACTACGCACTGAATTCACGAAGTGAATTATTAAAAATAAAACAAGCGCCATGAATAGCAATTATTTGCTTGAAGAATTGATCGTTCTCTCCCACCCCCCTCCCCCCTCCCCTCGGCAACTCTTCGGCCATGCGTAACGTTTCTCTTCAACCCTGCACCCCCCTGAAAGGCTAACTTATATTTACTTGCTCTCGGACCAACGAAAGTCAAATGCGATATCATACATAGAAAAATCGTGAGTATTCATTATTTACTCAATTGAAATCTAATTTTCACCGGCGCTACAATCAGATTTCTTAATTGAGTATTTTTTCCCTCGTGGCTAAAAAGTTAAACTGTGGTAAGATTTGATATCGTAACATGCGCCAAAAATTGGTTTTTGTACCTCAACGGCATAATTTTGTTAAGTTTTTAGTGAAATATTTCACTCTCATTTTTTTGTTTCTATTCCAGTATAAGTGGCCAATTTTGCCAGTATTTTCTCCTTCTTCTTCTTTTGATACTTATATGATACTTATCAATATGCTGACCAATTTGATTTGGGAAATATTGTCTGAGCTGTCATTTGGGAAATTCATAAAATTATTGCTGAGTAGCAAACAAAAGAGTATGATAACTATTGCACCAGTGAGGCATATCGATGTATTATACACAGAAAATTTTCAAGCATTGGAAACAGCTTAAAAGATCTTCTCCCCCTCCAAAAAACTTATAATTACATAGAAACTCGCAAAAGTGTTTTTTCCTCTTTTTTAATTTTTTCTGTTGCTAGCCTCAAAATTTTCGTGCAAACATCAAGTAATGGTGGAAGTGTCATTGAAAGCCAGGCAAAGGCAGTAAATTACACTAATGGTCACGAATGGGCGACTTCAAGTGCAGATGTTGCGCGAGTGAGAGTAAACAGGGAAAAATTAATAAGGCGAGGAATTTTAATTAAATTTAGAGGGTTCTTTGTTCTAAATGTGCGCATAATGCAAGTTCCGCGGGGCGTCTCGTAACTCGTTAGCGGGGAGCGAACTTCGACTCGCAGCTCGCGAGTCGCAAATGCCAGCCTTTTATGAATCAATAATCGCATGCATTTGCCGCCAACTCAAACTAGGTCTATGACGCAAAAGCCTGGCGCTTCCCCTCCTCCTGTCCCCCGTCTACCTTCCGCGCTCAAGTGCGTCGTCAACCCTAGCCTCCGATAGCACTGACCAACAATAACAACAACAACAAATAAAACACATAAAAAAACGGCAAAAAATTCCCATAGGCTTTGACGGCGAAACTTTGCTAATTTTAAGTCGGGTGACCTCTGTTTTTAGTGGCCTTTGCTTTTTTCTCGGAAAAGGGGGTTTGATAAAATGGAATTTTAGTATTTACACAATTACATCGAAATACATTACTACAAATAGGTAAAAAATATAATTGCTTGCAGAATGATGCCTGTTCTTATCAGAGTTTATAGACACTCAAACAATTTTGGGTATACTGGGTGCATACATGGTTTGATGATAAGCCCTGAAATGGGCCAAAAAACCCTTCCTCGCACTTTCCGGATAACATGATTTTCCTGCGATGCCATCCTCTTCATTTCTTTAAATTATTTTCCTCACTCTTTCTTTGTGCATCCTCTCCTTAATCTTATACCCCAATCGCCCCAACTGATTTAAATGGGCTTGAGGAGCAATTTTATGAGCTAACCCCCCCCCCTCCTTTCACCTCTCACATTTTTTTGACATCAAGAGTCGAAAATTAATCATTTTGTAAAGTCTGCATTAGCACCGCCTTTTTCAAATTCTTATGTTTGTTGTTATGTATGTTATGTTGTTATGTTTATGTTGAAATTATATTTTTCAAATAGTACGAGAAATGGTGTTTTTGGTCATGTTTGTGTTTTTCCCATCAAACCATTCCCCCTTAATTTACCCATAACTTTTTGAAATATATATATATTTTTCTAAAAAATAAGGATATTCGTTTACCCAGCAGATACGTTGTTGGCCTGTCTGTAATAATCCATGGTGATGCAAAATTGAAAGAATGCTTAAAATCGATTTTACGTCTATTTTTTAGAGAGTGAAGCTTCGTGGAAAAATGGATGCAAAAAAAAAAAAAAAAAAAAAAAAAAAAAAAAAAAAAAAAAAAAAAAAAAAAAATGGAAGAAATTTTCTCTGACTCACCGCAACCAAAAGTTGGTAGAGTTTATTGGCAGGATGGTTGGTTGGTTGGTGGACTCGGTGGATAAAAGGTGAGGTTTTGATAATTCAAGCAGACTATTTCAGCCTGATTTTAATAAATTACTAACTTAATTAACTTAAAATATAACTTTGCAAAATCATCAAATTTAATAGTTTAAAAAGTTCCGGCAAAATTAACCATTTTACAAGACGTTAATAGTCAATGAGCCCATTGGACAAGGTATTAATAATTAAAAAAAACTGTTGCCACATGTTTTCTCTGTAAAAGTAAAACGCCGGAAAGTCTGGAAATTAACCTCCAAACAAGATTAAAGTGTTTACAACTGACATTGGTTCAATGACAAAAATGCAAATGACATCATTTGTATAATCTAACTTCCATTTGATCGATGTTAAAAATATACGTGCGTCAATATGTTATCTACTTCAAAGGTATATTTTCAAACTTTCCGTTCTAATAATCGTTGTCTACGTAAGATTTTGAAGAGATACATTGTAACGTTAATGGTCCAGACCTTCGTAAGTGGTTCCTTACAGTTAGGCATTCTATTAAGTAAATCAATTTTCTTCTTCTCTTATTGTTGTTAATTTATTCCCCTGCTCTTTACATAAAGTTAATAACAAAAAACTGAAATTCGGACATTTTGCTTCGCCAAATGATCTAAATTCAGTTAGGGGAAGTAAAATGACGAGGGGAAGGGTCGATGCTCCCTGCAAGGAATTAGGCATATTTTATGAAATAAATTTCGGCTTAATGTCATTAAAGGACGACCCCGCGTAGAATGAAGGCAAGTAAGAGGGGGAAACAACGAAGAAAAGATGTGTCTGAAATGCCAGCCTCATTTTTTCCCGAGAGCTAAGAATTTGATGCCCCGCCATTTTTCCACGTAAGAAATGAATAAAAACATACCCCAGAGAATGGGTAGTACGTTGGAATAGTATTCTTTGAACTTCCCAAAACTGCAGATGACGTGCGGGACCGAGGTTGGGAAGGGGGATGGGGGAGGTCGGAGAAAATAAGCACAAAGTGATCCCGGATGCAGGGAAGAGATATTTCGGCTGTTATTTCACGATGAAGTCGAGCGCAAATAGAGACGTTTCAGACGGAAAAACTCGAGGGGGAGAGGAAGGAAGGAGGCGAAAAAAGAGACGGCAAGGGAAAAATCGGAGGAAAAATACACGGGAAGGAAAAAACAAGGCAGGCGAAAATACAAGAAAGTAAGAAAATAAAAGTCGAGGCTAAGGAGTCGGGGGAGTCGGCGGGGCGAGAGGGATGCGGGGTTGGAGATGGAGAGGGGTGAGTCTGAGGCGTGCGGCGGAGGCGCGGCGATGGTGGTGGTGGAGTGTAAAATTGGGCTGAGTCCAATGACCTGCCTCAACCCCAGTCCCAGTCGGGCCGGTGCAGACGTCTGTTTCTATCGATCGGGGCTCAGCGCGACGCGCCTTCCCGCGCCGGAGTCTACGCAATCCAGGATCGGAAACGCCGCCGCGCCGCGCCAGGCCTCCACCCGCGGCCTAGCGTGGCGCGTCGCGACGCCGGGCGGCAGTTTCCGCCGAAACACGCAAAGCGTTCTCGGTTGAGGTAGGTCCTACAACCTGCGTCCACCCGCCACCGCTCCGCTTTTCCTCCGCCTCCACTCCCCCGCCGCCGCCGCCGCCCTCGTCGCCCCCGTCGCGTCGGCGGCGGCGGCGGTGGGCAGACACTCATTTTCCGACGCTCTTCACAGCCAGACATGGCCGTATCCCTATCCTCGCCTGGCCTCGACCTCCGAACTCCGAGGGGTTATGTTCTCTCCCCCGGTCCTCGATCCCCGATTCCGTCCCGCCGGCGGCGCGGCCCGGCGGCGGTGCCACTGACCCCGCCGAAAAGACGTCCTCTATCGTCTGTCAATCCTCGTCAACGCGGTCATTCCTCGCGTCGCCGCACCGTCAAGCGCCACCCAGATTTAGCATTTACCAATATCCACGTTTCCGGCGAGGCTACATTTTCCTCATCCGTCATCCCTCCGTGGCGATCAATATGAGATCTTGCAGCCACTCATTAACCGGAAGCTCGCTGGAGTATCATTTCCCGAAAAAACTAACTTTGATGCAAGACCAATCTATTCTATAAGTTGTATTGGATTATAATTTTTTAAGCGTGTCGCAAGGATATTAACTTTTTCAGGAAAATTAGCTTTTTAACTTTTTTTTTTAAACAAACGTGGAAGTATAAATTTTAGTTGATTAAAATTTTTTGATGAGAACTCGATTCCTTTTTACTTCATCAGGAACTGGGGTTGCAAATAAGGCCACCTCTTCAAAAATTAATTTATGAGCTAAAGAATTTAGAATTTTTGCTCTCTATTTCAATGACTTTACCAACCGAATGTTTTCCCATCAATATTAATGAAAATCAAGGTCCAAGAGAACAATGTCCAAGTTATCTTGACCATTTACCCTCTTCCAAAATTGTTTCTTCTATAATCTTCAAAATACCTCAATCTACGCCTACATTCTTAAATGACGTACCATTAAAAATAGAGAAGAAAACCTGAGATGGGATTTTAAAAAATCTTTAGCCAGTGCCTTAATTCACATGTTTCACTGGATTAGGTATTCTTGTTAAATTTTTCTCTTACATCTCAATTCGTGTTACAAATAGATGCAAGCCGACCGCTAATCAAAATTTTGGTGTTGCAACGATAATTGTTTCGTCGTAATTATAGCACAGTATAAATGGGCTTATTACAACCTCAGGTTAAAATAAAATGAAAAAGTCACCGTAAGTTATACCTTGGACTTCGCACCAAAGTCAATTAGTAAAATCCGAACACTGATAAACAATAATCTTGCATCGGGAATACCAAGATTTCTTGCGTCAATGAGAACGATACCAGATGGATGATTATTGATTGGTCATCGAAATACTGCTATCCGAAAACTAATTTCATGGTTTTTCAACGAGATGGAGAGTCATGCCCACTCGCGCCAGACACAGTCTAAGAATAAATAAATATTATTATCGTAAACTTCATGATCTGCGAGACATCGTTGGGGGTGTTAATCTAGATTAACGTTCGTTGATTCTAAACGGACATTACTCGCCACGCCGCTGCAAATGTAACATGCATGTCACATGCCTTTACGGAAGGGGTAGGAGATCATAGGTGTAAGTCACCCCGACTTCCGACTTACTAGTTTAATTTTACTTTTGTTTTTCTTTAATCATGAATGTATCATGCTCTGATCATGCTACTATTTTTGTTTTCAACGTTTTACTAATTGTTATGGTTGGTAATGCCCAGGAAACTGAGTGGAATTTCCGGTGTTTCTATTTGATTGTTATTTTTCATCCTCGCCTAGAGGTATTTCATTTTATATCTGTCTTCTGCGGTTCTCTTTTTCTCTGTTTCTAAATTATAGGGCTGCTATAGTTATAGTTTACTCCAATGTGCAACTCACACTATGCATATACTTAGTGATGAAACTGAGCATCATCTTGCTGGACAGTAAGGAATGAAAATGCACGGATATTTTGATTCTACCCAGTAAGGTATGACTAAAAGTATGGTTTATAATTAGACGTGCGACACGTGCGTACATACAGGATGGCCCAAAATTCTTAGGAAACCCCTGTAACTTTTGATCGAATTGAGGTAGAGACTTGAAATTTTGATAGTGCTCCTGTGTCAAAATAAACTTCTTTTTTTGCCCCCCCCCCCCCAAAAAAAAATAGGGTATTGTACAGTGTAGTATAGTATAGTATAGTATAGTATAGCATAGTATAGTACAGTATAGTGAGTTACTATAAAAGGATAGACGTTTCTTATATTTTTTCATAATTTGTGAAAATGAATAGAAAGAGCACAATGCACCATCAGACAAGGTAAGAAAATAAGAACTACACGGCAAATATCTCCTCGTCTTAATTGTTTGTTTCGACAAGAAAAAGCGAATCAGAACTTGTTCAACGTATCGGATTTCAAAACGTGAGAAATTATGGTTTATAGATCACATTATGGTCTGGAAACTCATACAAACGTACCGTATGCAAGAAAGCCCTATTAAATTAATACCAAATTACGCATTGAAATCAACCAAAACTTCAGGAACTTAACTAGACTTTGGTTTCACACACATTTCTTTATTCTTTTGATACAAGATACTTTTAATCTTGTAAAGAAAGTAGCACACAGGAAAATTCTTACATTATAAAATATGCCGTACTATAGTTTAGTGCTCGATTTGACTCGGGTAGACTCTGTTTTTTTATTTTATGTGCGAGATATGTGAATTATTTCTGCCAAACGGAACTATGTGCATTATGACGTGAGCCCTGGTATGCATATATTCTTTTGGATCTCAGTGTTCAAGTCTCAATGCACATACTTCCGTTTGGCAGAAATACGTCCAATTGTCGTCCAGGAATCGTTATTTTTCCTACATGAGTTGAAATTAGGATGATTTAAAGCGCCAATGGTACATGACGTACGAAAAGGAAACATATTTTGCTGTGATTAATTTCGTACTCTGACTTGTGTTTGGCCCATTGCGAACGCGATACCTCAGATGATAATTGCTGCACTCTAATTTGCGCGGTTCAATGTGTTCCTTGATAATATTCAACTGAGCAATATAGTATAGTGTTCACAACTTTATTTTGGGAAAGGAAACCACCAATCTAATTTATGTTAATTGTTACAAATATTTTTCATATAAGCGCATGATACCAACATAGCTAAGTATTGGATAGGAAGACTTAATGTCAGAGTGATCACACGATTGACCTGAAAATCAACCAAAACCCTTAATGTCGGAATAATGATGGACATCAGCTGCCGGTCTGAATAAGGCCCTAAATGCACGGATACAGACGGTTGATAGGAGCGATCCTGGTATGTGTTTGCATCAATCTAATGGTAAGTCACAAATGAACTGCATTTGCAATTTGGAACTATAAATTCTAGCTCAGTATAAAAACAACGTATGAACCATTAGTTTCCTTATGCACATAAGGGTTTTTCGGATGAGCCAGAAATGATAGTTCCTAATTGCAAAATGAAGTCCAAATCGACGATGAACTCGGAGAATCACACAGCTCCATTTCGCCGTGTCAAAATCACCATACTTTTTAAATATTTTCAAAAGGGCGGCGCCGAGCTGTACCGTGAGGATCCGAAATGACTGATGAGCGCATTCCATTCTTCGTTTCTACTAAAAAGACATTCACTACGCACAAATCGTTTCACTTATGCGTAGGGTGTGTACATCTTTCGTGTTTCAGTTTTGATAAAGTGATGTGCTGAGCATGATTTTTGCAGCAACTATTCGTGTCTAAGAGATATACACGTAGTATGGAGTAAGAATTGAAGGCGCTGTGTCATTTTGGATCTCGCAATACCATCACATGCAGCCATGACGCGTCGCGATGCGAGTGAAACTGTGCGTTCTGGTGAGCCAAAACGCCTTCAACTCCGTGCGTATGCAACGCGGACATCCGTAGAGTTCGAATAGTTGCATCCAGGCGTTAAAAAGAAATTCATACAGGTTCTTCGCGTGTAATACTGACTGAAGACGCTCTCTTTGTTTTTCTTACATCTCAACTTAATTTCAGCGTCCTTCATTGTGCCGATTAAATAAATTATCACTGGTATTTATCTCGAAATTGTCAATTTTCCAAAAAATTGCATCGTTAGTTTATATGTATCACAGCGTTGCCGGTCCTCAAAATCACGAAAAATTTCAAATTCTCGCCTGAAAACCGAGGTCAGCTTGCGTCGAGGCGGTTATTATAAAATAAAGTCAATATGCTTTGCGGTTCTCATCGATGAGCTGAATTTTCTGAGTTTCTATCAAAGGAATAAGAATGCTTATGTGAAATCAGACTCCAGCTATTTTCCAGACGTATAAGATTGTTCAATGGTCAATCTGATCCTGTCTGATTATGATTTTTATCAGCGCGGACGGGGAAAAATATCAGTGCGATTCTAACGTGACCTTTGAATCACTTGAAATTTCTCGCTTACGATTTTATTCTGAACTTATAAACTTGTCAAAGTATTCTCAGTAAATTTATGAAAAAATGTAATTTGAAAATTTTAATTATCGTACGGCCTGATGTTTTATACCGCCGTGCTAAGGAAGAATGCCGTATGAACATTTGAGATTTGCCAAATTTCCCTCGATAAAATGTTTATTTTTGAGGAAAGTTAAGAATATTTTTCCTTGTAATTTTCAGACACTTTATGTCAAATTACAAACAAAATTATCTGAGAAATTGAAGGGAGAATACTCACTAATTTTCCTGAAAATGAGTGATTTGCAAGAGGAAATTTGGCAACGCCCAAAGGCTCATACGGTGTTTTTCCGTAGCACGGAAGTATAGTTGGCACGGTTTTTTGGGAATTGGGTAACTATTGATATCATGGAAAGAGCCGCAAATATATTTGGCTAAAACAGGATTTTGCAGCGAAGAGTCTCGCACCTCGGAGTGTGTCTTGCCAATTTTAAGCAGCTGAAATCCGAGAGCTGCACCGCGCCGCCGTTGCATCCTCCGCGCTTGATTCCTCATTAATCTTATTATGCAAATTTTCAAATAAGGTGGCTTTTGAGCTACTCTTGATCTTGTTTCGCCGTTAAGCGCTGTTTATAAATTCAACTTGCGTAGCTCTCAACACTGTTATCTCCGGGCCGTGTCCTATCTTCTCCGGGGAGTAAACACCTGACGAGAGATCTCCTTCCCGCAATTTCTCAAATTACGATTTCCCATATTTTTCGCGCCACGGCTCGATCCGCGCCCGGAGAAAATGTCACGGGAAATCTGACGAGCGCGATGAGACTCATGCAAATTCTCAGACTGCTGCCTCCTCGTGGAGAGGGCTCAGGACTCTTGTATCCTCAAGCTATTTGCGGATCTCTTTCCTATTTATCCTCGGAGTCGAGAAAAAATCCCTCTCAGTCTTGGCACAGCGGGCTGATTATTAAAATTGATAGACAAAGCGATAGACATAGGAAACATCCTTTTCTGTCGGTCGGAACGGGTGGTTGTCACTGACTAAGGAAAAAAATGATGGACTTCCCCTCTCCGTGAGGTGAACCTCTCGTGGGTTGCCTTTATTTAGTATTTTACTCATTTCTTCTGTCCATTGGAAGCACCCGCTTCCACCAATAGGATCGCTCCATTTTTCTTTTGCCTCCTTTGTCTAACAATTTCAATAATCAGCCCACTGAGGATTGATCATTAACATTGATAGACACAGAGAAAGGAAAAGAGGAAATTGGGAACTTAGAGTGATCATATTGTTGTAGTTGAAACGGACGTGTGCAATGGACAGAGGAAATAAGTAAAAAAACGGCAACCCGTGGAAGGTTCTGTATCTTTCGAATTAGTCAAAGGATGAGAACCAGAGGCGTGGCGCGCTTTTCCATAAATCTATTCATCTACCATTTAAACCTATGAAAAAGGGTCGATAAACGAGGTGTTTGCAACGAACGCCTCCTTAATCGATTATTTACCACAGCTTCAAATTGAGAAATATAGATAAACGATCTCTATCTACTGATGAGAACTACCTTTTCCTCACTTCAATACCTTAACAGGACCGGATTTAGGAGGTGGCCACATGGGTCGCGGACCATGGCGGCAAATGTTGTAATTTTTTCAAATGTAGGGTCAAGAAAAAAATCTGATTCAGAAAAACAATTACAAACGAGAAAAGGCGAAAAAATCTCTCATTTCCTGAGAGTTAAAGTATAGTAATTTCTAATGTGTTCGTCTTTCGGTAATACAAGAGACAGCGCCTTTCATTAGTCCATTTGAGAGAGAAAACAATAAACACTTAATCTGGCCTGGAGCGGCGCGGCGAAGAGAGCAATGATGACGAGGACTTGAGATGGAAAGGAGAAGCCCTCGGCGCGCCGGTCAGCATGAAACACATATTAGCGCCCACAAGACTCCATGAATACTTCACGCATTGCGTCAAACGTAGTGCGGTGTGCGGTCAGCAGCGGTTGGCATGAAACTCATATTGCCTACAAGACTGCATGAATACTTCACGCATTGCGTCAAAAACAGTGCGGTCAGCATCGGTCGGCGTGAAACACATAGCCCTTACAAGACTGTAAGGATACTTCACGCATTGCGCCAAACACAGTGCGGTTGGCGCGGTGGTGGAAATTAAAATCATTAAACTACATTCATGTTTATTCTTTCATAATTTTTTCGTTCTTTTCTTATAAATGAAAGACCTCGTCCACACATAGAGATAGGTTTACGGAACTTAATTTTCGCGCAAAGTTCCGTGAACTTTTGCTAGTGTTGATAGGGCTTTCACAAAAAATGTGCCCAACAAGAGTAAACGCGTCTTACGCACCCCTCTTCTTCCGGCACGTTCACTTTGTGGTTTACATCGATGTTTCAAAATGAATGAGAAGGGGCGGCAAAATACAGGCGGCCCATGGGCGGCAAGTAGGTAAATCCGGCCCTGTACCTTAAAACTCGGATAAATTACAGCGTGAAGAGTTTTTTAATTCCAAAAAAATCCCTTGAAATTATACAATCAATGGCCATTGATGTCCTCGATCTTTACGATATTATTTCATAAGAAGAGGTCCGAACGAACATACCCGACCGCAGAGAGCTATTAACCTATCTTGTCTTGCTGCTGTTATGCTCCATGGTCGTCTCAGACTTACGTTATTTTAGGTCAACTGCCGTGAGTAAGACAGGGTGTAAAAGCCAGCAGGAACGGTGGATCCCGGACGGAAATAGTGGCACTACTCATGAATATCTTAAGAGAATCCTTACATTTATGAGTCTACCATTCGGAGGCAGCGCGGTTCATCCACGGTTCCGGTCTCAGAGCTATCATGAAGTCAAACTGAACGAAAGCAGCGCCCGTGCGCCCAGACAGTTACTTGCACTTTCTTCGCCCTCGTTAGGAAAATCAAACAGGGCGGGAATCGCCGAAACAAACTTGGCTCCATGCATATTACATACCCTTCACTTTGCAGGCGCACCGAGTGAATTTCGGGTTCGAGATCGAGACATGAGAGCCGGAGGCTGTTGGCTGTAGCGGGGTCGCCGGGGGGGGAGGGGGCGGGGGTTGCTTCTGCAGGATGAGGGGAAGGGTGGCAGCGGGGGTGGAGGAGTTCTCACCTTCGCCGGAGCAGTCGTCAGTGACGCGTCACCCGGAAGTGCAAATTCAACTCGGATTCAAACAATTTGTCATACTGTCATTTACCGCATCAACCAAACTCGCTAATCGCATCTAACACACGCTAATTTAAATCGTATCACCTTTGACATCTTCCACCTCCGCTCAGTCGCACACTGCTTTCTGCTCCTTTTCGTGCATCCGCAATTCTCGTTGCATTGCTTGCGTTTCAACATTCATTCAAAGACACGGAGTGTGGGCTCGATGAATCAGCATTGATACCATAATGATTAGTATACCATTTTTAAGAAAAGCTGATCGATCTGAGTGGTGTTTGTCACATTCTTGAAAATTAGAACGCCTTATTTACCCGTTAGCTATCAAGGTATAAAAGTAAAATGCCATGAAAGGTTGAAAAGTTAAAAAAAATTTCCTCTCTCGTTTAACGGTCTTTTGGGAAATAATAATTGCCCCATGTAGTTCAAGTGAATTTATATCACACTTTCAGGTATCTTTGAAGATTCCTATGCCTCGATCCTTGCATTGTTAAAGGAATAAATAAATAAAGAGGGGCACAATAAATAAAAATGATAACGCATGCAACTAATAATTATGCTCATTGAATGTCAGTTTTGCATGCAGGAGAAGCTGGAAGAGTCACAGCTTTTGTCGACCATAAAGCGATGAATGCAAAGGCGTGTACAGTTTAACTGAATGTTATAGACACAGTATGTTGGAAGTTATAGACGACATCTTTGACTGAGTTCTTAGGTAAACCGTCTTCTCACAGATGTATTTGGATCACACACACACTGCAATGAGGAACTACATATGGCCAAATCACTTATATGCATAGGGAATGCTAGTGGCACATGTGTTGTTCCTAAAGTGAGCTAGAAATAATAGTTCCTGATCGCAAAAAGTAGTTAATTTAATCCGACGTCCTCTTGATTCAAAAAGAACTTTTTTTCAGTATCATAGGTGCGATTTTATCTCCACCTCTCGGCAGCAGTTTCGTGTACTGACCATGATTTATAAATCTCAATTATTGTGTCCCTAATGGGACCGGGTGATTCCTCAAAATTCAATAACGGAGGTCTGCAATGTACTGGGAGTCTCATGTTTATCTCCTGATGAGCCGAACGTGAGCGAAATGCTTTGCAGGTTGCATGGTGCGCCGTCGCATGGCTACCGCCGCGCCGCGCCGCCGGCAATAATATTTCAGCTCCAGACTAATTTCAGAAATGGATTCCGGGCAACCAGACGAAAATCTAGCGCGGTAACGTGGCTCGGGCGATGTGTGAGTGCGTCCGAGTGTCGAGCGTCGGCGTTTCGGCTCCGCGTTTGAGTGTGGGCGTGCACTGGAGGCCACTGCAACTAAGATATCTGAAATCTCGGCTGAATCGCTCTCAAACCACAAGAGACTTACCCTAAATCACCGGGTTAGTATTGATCCCCCAGATAAAAGATTCAGGAACGAAATAACTTGCGCCTCCCCGCCTCCCCGGTCACTTACAACCACTCGACAATACCCCTGCCCTGATTCCTGACCTCTCTCCCGTGTCCTCCAGCCTTGATTCCGCATTTCCCGATGTCATTTCGAACTGTGTCCGACGGTCTTGCCTTTTTCTTTCAGATAGCAACGCAACTCCTGCAGGGCCATCGTTGAAATTGATAGACAAAGCCTTAGACAAAGAAGACGGAGGGGGTATGGAGCGATCCTTTTGGTTTAAATCGTTGGTTTCTTATAGACTAAGGGAGAAAATGATGGACTACATAACTTTAGGGTCTCTCGTGGGTTGCCTAGTAAATCTACCTTCTTTGTCCATTGCAACCACCCGCTTCCTCCGATAGGATCCCGATCCCTCCATACCCTTCTTGTTTCCTTCGTCTATAGTTTTGTCTATAAATTTCAACAATCAGCCTGCTGGCTTATCAAACGGATTTTTAAAGCTCAATTAATGAATGATGAGCCTATACTGGAAGAAAAGGTCACTTGGATCTTGAGTCCAGACTCTTATTAAAATTGACAAGAAAAAATACTCTCGTTTCATTCGGATTTTTCATTGAATTGAAGAGCGTGGCCGAGGCCTCTTGATTTAAGTGGATTACCTTTGATGTAAGCAAAAATCCGATTGAATCAAGAGTATCAGTTTTCTTGTCAATGTTTTTAAGAGTCTGGACTCTACATCCAAGCGACTTTTTTTCCCAGTTAATGTATTGTGAAGTTTGGCCAGTCAAAGCTCAATTTTGAAATAAATCAATGCCTTACCGAGATAGATCCTTCAGAAAAAGTTATCTTATCGCCAACTCTACTCGGTCTTTGACTAAAAAGTAGGTGTCTTTGACAGATTTTTTTATGAATATGAACTTTGTGTTGACACATCTTAACTTGGGTAGAGTTTAGCGAAACAGTTACGTGTACATTTTTGCTATTTTACTCGCTCATACGATATGAAGAATATTTACACAAAATTTTAGGCAAAAATTTTGGTCAGTTTTCTTCTAAAGAAGTAAGATAGGCGATGAGATTTGAGAACGCAGCGATAGATGTGACTGTTTTGCTTGACTCTTTTCATTTCTTAGCCTAAATAATGTTAAAAATGTAGTAAAAATCTAACATTAACCCCAGTAGATACATAGCTCATAAAAGATTTGCTTGTGGTGACATTTTGTCGTTATCAATCATATAAAATAAACCCTAAAATGTGGGCAAAAATCTCCTTCGATTTTGTTTTCAGGAATAACGACGTAAACCCTACCCTAATTATTTCTGAATTTCAGGAGAAAATATTCGTGATTTTCCTCAAAAATAAATATCTTGTTTGGGAGGATTTTAAAATCTACTATTTTTCTTACGGCGTTTTTTCTTAGCGCGGCAAACCAAGCCGCCCATCATTTTATCAGAGGAGCTGCCCGATTTACGAAAGTAGCCGACCCTTTAAAAGTCATTCTGTCTGTTGGACTTAAGATTTTCCCAAAAGCAGCCGAACAATAACTGAAAACTTTGTTCGCTGAACATTGAAATGCCTACTCAGGAGTCGAGGGGCTAATTTAAAGGTCATCCGTTCAATTTTTGGATTGTAGTGCAGTATGTTCATATCATGGTGGATGAGGAAAAAGAGGAAATGGAGGATCCAGCATCCTCATCTCCGGGTCTGGATCTCAGGTCTCACACACGGCACACCTCCGTGGGGCTTTGTTCCACTGATCAAACAAGTCGCGCGGGATGATATTTTATTCATAGAATTTTTCCACCCCCGCCCCGCTTTCCCACCCCTCGCACCGACCCCACGGCTGCGACCCTCCACTTCCGATTCGCGATTCCTGTTAAAATTTTGTTTTCAATTATTTTCCCCATCGGTGGACTCCTCGGCAATGCCGTAACAGCTCTCACGCAACGCCTCCCCTCGACCTCCCCTTCCTCCCCCGCCCAACTTCCCCACTAAAGCGTGGCGTCGGATAAAACCAGTGCAAATGCAGTTGACCTATTTCTCGCCCCACTCTTTTGCCAAGCCTCACGCTGCACGCGCTAAATTGCGCCATTTTTTCCCGCACATCCCGAAGACCGCCCTCCTCTTACCTTTATCCCACCTTTTTTCGCGGCTCATGCGAACCACCCCCTTTCTCCCCTCCTGGATCAGGACTTACGATACTAATTAAAAGTTCCATCCTGCTTTTCTCTTATACACGCAAACATTCTATAAATTTTCGGTTCAACATCGTATTTTGAATTTACAGTATGTAATTTTTACCAAGGTGTTGCGGTTGGTGAATGATAACAAAAACACACTTTTTATATTATCATTGCCTTTATTTTTAGTATTTCCTGACACTTTTCAACCATACACCATCATCATGAGATACATGTAAATTGAGTTTTAATTATCTTCTTACATCACAGTAGTTTCCATCGAATTTAACAAACTATTTTGGACTATATCATGTTTCTTACTGACTGCATTGTTATAAAGATAACAAGAACCAATCGCATTCTTATATTTACCATGACATTGAGTAACTTTGACACCCGTCACCGTCTTAAAAATACAACGCGAGGGCCACTTTTATTCACCACACCCGTGATATGAGACCCTTGAATCTTGGAAAATAAAAGGAAGAACATCAAATGATACGCGGAGAATATCCAGTTATACAACGAAGGTGACGACCCTTAATGTTCAGTTGTGCGGTCTTTATTTTTTCCTCCGGATCGGGTTTCGCGTTGCGTTGCGTCAACGCCGCGCAGGCGCAACACATCATCGTCGATGTTGCGCCTGGAATGAGCCGAGGCTGCAACACGCTGTGGGGTCCATCGAGAGTTGGCCGGGAGGTATCGCACATCGACTCTCGCATTAGCAGAATGAAAAAATACCTCCCGACCGATACTAATCGATCCATGTTCGATAACAACTAGGAGACTCGAGAACGGGGAGGGTATGATCGACGAGGTATAGGGTTGGCGCTGCAAACCAATGATCGCACGAGCGAGTATAATTATGTCCACGCTGATATTATGGACGTATTTATGCTAAAAGGAACTATGTTGCACGCAAACTCCATGTCCATAGTTCCTTTTAGCGTCCATAAATACGTCCTTATGATATTCGATAAAATGCAATAATGAGAAGTTTGAGCGTGAGACCAGCTCGGCTTGTTCGCTTACGACTGTTGTGCAGGTGATCGATTTTCTTATGTTAACACTTTCTCCGGTGCTTTGTTGCCGATTTGTAGGATTTGTCTGTTCTAATTGTTATCTTAGGCCAAGCTAAAAAGAACATCTGTGGATCCTAATGGATCACTAGACATGGTGCAAATTATACCATTCCCATGTACGTTCCCTCTTCAAAATTTCACATTAAAGCACGATTTGCGCAATGAAATTTACTAGAATTGACTCTCAACCAATAATATTAAGGTTTAATTTGCCATCCTTTACGAAAAATTTGAATTTCCTGCTCCGATGAAAAACATATTTCACTTGAATTAAATAGCGCGACAACGGTTTCGGCAAGCTTCTCTATAAGCAGTGTTCCTTCGCCGCTATGTGTTCTGCAACTTTTCATAGGGACTATTCTAGTATATTTTGCCAATCTGTACTGTTCAACCGTGAAAAATAATCTTAAGGAAAGCTAGAAGAGTCCCGTTAAGATATTTCAATAGTTCATTCTCACATTCGTTCATTCTCAATGCACCTAAATGCATCAAAAACAGGGTAGAAAAGAAAATTATTTCTACAATAAGATTTAAAGAAAATTGTACAGCAAGTTTTCGAGCACTAGAGTTCTTTATTGACGCTTTTTGGAACAAAAATCGACAATGATCTACCCCCCTCCCATCCTTCTATAAATTACGCGCCAGTATTTTTTCCAATCGATTCGGAATTCAGTCGAATAAGATTTTGCCAGCAATATAGGCGAGGTGAGTAATTTCAGCTGAGTATAGGAGAGTATGCAAAATTCGTCAAAGGTAAAAAAAAAAACTACAACAGAGTGTTTTTAAAAAGAAACTAAAATCGGCCAAAACCGTCAGAAGATATTTTCAAATTTTCAAATCTTTGGCGAGAGAAGTCGCAAGTCGGAACTATCTTCTCGGTCTTCTCCATTAAATTTCTCTTATAATATAATCATCCTTTCATGGAACTTCTCCATTTTTAGGAAAGTGCAATATTGCAATATTATGATTTTTTTTCTCATTCATGTTTTTCAGACATCTCATGAGCTTACCTGCGCTTACGCAGTAAAGTCGCCTACATAATCAGCTCCGCATTATTATTATATATCACTCCTCTTTTTTATCATATGCTATAGGACAAAAATGGCCCTTGTAAGAAAAAAAGACTTTATACATAACTTGAACGTAAATGAAACAATAATGCTTTCAAAAATATCTTCAGAATCCGCACACCTAACAAGCATTAGCAATATGTTCGAACGTGACATGTGGGTTACCGTGGTATGTATATCTAAGTATGGTATTCACATAAAAATGATACACACAGACATTTTTAAACCAAAACATGAGGTAGAAGTGAGAGTCCTCTTATTGATTCACCTACTTTAAAAAACACACAGCTAACAAGCTTCCTATCGAAAAGCAAAAATGATCGATGATCCTGATAATAACTGGACGTATTTCTACCAAACAGACCTATGTGGAGGTGAGAAAGATGGGGTGTGCTCTATAAATCTGCATAAGAAGCAATGTAAAAGTGGGCGTGGTTCCTTTTGAAGAATTGGAGAAGCGGGATATTGCATTCTATCAAACAGACCTATGTGTCAACTGGATGCGGGAGTCATGAGCCGCGGGCAGGGCAAGAAAGCGTTGTGGACAGGGCTCATGAGTTACAGCGCCTCGACGACCCGTCTCCCGGTTCCGCGGCGGCTTCTTCATTGCCGCTGACGTCACTGCCGCTTTATTATTCTCATTCACTCTTACGCAAGAGAACTAACGAGCACACCCCATATTTCTCACTTCCACATAGGTCTGTTTGGTAGAACTACGTCCAACTATCTTTAAAGATCCTACCCGATAGCCCTCTTTAGGTGGAATGTTGTCGTTGAAATATAAGCTGGAATATTTTTTGTTAGGCGCAATGGGAAGTGCGCTAAATGGGATCGTGACAAGGATCTTCCTCCGTAAAGAATGATATGTACTCGGCTTCCGAACGTATAAGTGCATCAGCTTCCTCAACTTAAAATATCGTGCTCAGCTGTGTGTCCTGATTGTCCGCTGCACTGGAAAAAAACACATTGGATCTAGACTCCAGACTCTTGAAAACAATGACAAGAAAAAGTACTCTTGATTCAATCAGAATCTAGCTTAAATCAAGAACCAAGCCTCTTAATTTAAGCGGATTTCCTTATGATTCAAGCAAAAATCCAATTGAATCAAGAGTATTTTTTCTTGTCAATGTTTCCAAGAGTCTGGACTCTAGATCCAATATGTTTTTTTCCCAGTGTGCATTGGACTCACCTGAGCACTCGCTCTTCAAATGAACATGGTACATCTCGGAAACGTCTCGATTGGAAATGAAAATCAACCAGCTCTACCGATGTAAAATATGCCTTAAATGTACATTCTTTTTTTTAATGAAATTGATTACTTCATTTTAAAAACATTTACATTTTTAAAACGTAGTAAATATTTGTAAAACCTTTTCCAAGCAATGGCATCAATATGAATCTCGATGAGCCATAGTTGTGATGAAAGAAACTATACAAAAATTAATAAAAGAGGAAAAAAACTAAGAAGCACGCAATTTTTTGGTTTTAACTTATTTGTACATCGACCTCCTTGAGTCAAATACGTCCAATTTTGAGCATTTGGTTGCGGTTACACCACGCTGCAGCACAGTAAAAGCCCAAAACATAAAAGAATAAATTTGAATGCTTTGGAAATCATTAAATTTGATACGGAACCACTATTATATTTACAAAAAACACATTATATTTTCCAGTAGTACATATTTCTTTTTCATCAGTTTAAAAGGGAATAATCAATGCAGAGAGTGCAAACATTTCAAAATCATGAGTTGAAAAACGCTGTGACTCCGCGAGTTTAAATATTAGAGCCTAACATAGAGCGGAGCGGCGCGTTAGCAGCACAGAACGCGCACTGGCGCCTACAAACCTAACGGGACACTTCACGCATTGCGCAACGCGTGAAGTATCCCGTTAGATTTGTAGGCGCCTATGCGCGTGTCACACTGCTTGCCTGCCACGCCGCAACGCTTTAAGCAACTATTTCGCGTCAGAGGCGTTGCACAGTATCCTACAAGATTGAAGGCGCACAAAATAACTAGTTAAAGAGGACTTTCAATTTTGACTGCATCTGTTACTGAAAAATGTTTAATTCGGCATTGGAGCTTTTCCTAGGCTCCCGCTTTGGTTTTCATCTTATCATATCCGTACAGTGTACAAATGAACATATGTTTTTATCTGCTTTTAGAGTCTGTTCTTTTTCATGACTTGATTCATGAATGAAATGTTTTTAAGAATGAAGGTAGTAGTAGTATGCATTTATTTTTGAGGTGGTTCCTGTCATTTAAATGAGAAGAAAAAAATGTGGACCTCCTCTTCTTCCTCTTTCTCCTCCTTCTCTCCTTCCTCTTTCTCCTCCTTCTCTCCTTCCTCTTTTTTCTCCTCGTCTCTTCCTTCTCTTTTTTCCTCTCTTCTTCCTTTACCACGTCCTCTACTTCCTCTCTCCTTCCACTTCTTCTTTCCCTTTTTTCCCCTCATTTCCCTTTGACTTATGAATCGGTGGAGCGCAGCATCCCTGCATCCGAATCCCAAAATCCTGGGGAGACGGTTGGACCGCGCGCGCCGCGAGGGACGGGGCGGCACGGCAACGGAGTTCATTTGAGGGACTCGGGGGTCGAGTTTGTTTTATTATCGCTTTACCGAACTATCCTGGACGCCGGTAATTTCCTTGGTTTTTATAGAGAGCAGATAAAGCCCCGGTTATAGCTCACGTGTTAGCAATAGAGTGCACTATGGATAGTTACGGGGCGGCGCAGCGCGGCGCATGCTCTGTCGGCTCCGGCCGTCCGCAACGGGATACTGGATACTGGATACTGAATACTGAATGCTGGATCCTGGATCCTGACGACCATTCTTCGTGCCTCTCCCGCCGCTCACCTCTCACCCGATCCGTTTTTTTTTCAGCATTTTCCACTTACGATAACCCCGGGAGTTCAATTAGACGCCACTAATATTCCCGCGCTTCGCTTTGCGTCGTTGACAGCACCCTTTGATTCATGAGCCGGGCGTCCCCATTATAACAGCCTAGATTTTGCCTGGCCAATGAAGTTGGGCTTACTTTTAATTTTCCCTCTTGAAACTTACATCTGGACCTCGCCCATTTTGCTAAAGTAAAAAAAAAAAACATACATATTCAAGGGAGATGGAGGAAAATAAAAATAAATATAAAAAAATTTCAGGAAAAAAATTACGATAGCAAGCGGAATGAAAAAAATATGCGTTTCGTCTCATTTCTGCCTGAGCGCAAAACCTCGCATCTCTACTGCGGTGCTCCAACACATCCTCTCGTATTTTATTGATTTTATTTATTTATTTATTTTTCTCACATTCAGTGCATCGTATTTGTGGGCGATAAATCCGGTAGATCAGATAACACGCTTGTAGAATTGGCAGCAATGGCGAAGCCATGCTGTAGGGCCGACCCTTTATAGTATCATGGTAGTTTAATTTGTAATGAAACGGTGCATACTTTATGAAAACTGAATTTGCCTTCGGTTCAGACATTCCATCATAGACTTGACTTTCAACAAAAAAAAAAAGAAGTTCAAGAAACGGGAGACGCTAACAAAATGTGAGGAGAAATTAAACATGCGTCGAAAAAAGGGGGGGGGGGGTCAGGCGGAGAAATAAACTGCGCACATGGAGAGAGACGAAGAGAGGAAAGAGAAAAAGAGCGACTCAAACAAGAAGATCTTTGTAAGTAGCAAAGATTTTGATGGAGACGGTTCAGTTCCTGACCTTTCGCAGTTCGTTTTCTGTTGTGCGTTCGTCAGAAGCCTCCCCCTTCGTGGGGTCACGAAGGTCACATCCCTCGTATACGTAATTCTAGGGGAACGACCTCTCATCCAACTTATTCCAATAACTCCTTTTTGTTTATTTATTATTATCGATATACCTTCCCACTCCGCTCTGTTACACAGCTTTGTTTCCTCGTCCTGCTTTTGCTTCCCTCTCTCTGATTTCCTCATTCCACCCTCCCCGCTTCCTCACCAACTGCTCGCTTTTTCCCAGAAACTGAAATTGTGTAGCTCTCTTTCTTTGCTGCAGTGTGTCTTTTCTTTTCTCTCTTACCCCTCTTATTCTCCTTCTTCTTCGGCATGATCAGGTGGAGCGATTATAAGGAGATAAAATAAAAATTCGAAGTATGGTTAATTTCTTTGAGATTAGAAGATTATTTTCCCCATCAATGTGGCTACAAACCATACATTCACTTTCATACGAGTATCAACAACGTAGGTGATCCTTGCGTCTAACACCAAAAAAAGAGGTAGGGGATGTCGGATGATGTGTATATTCCTAATTAATTGTAGCAGTACCTCAATATACATTGGCGGATCCAGCAAATTGGTAGCATTGCTTTTTCTCCATTTAAACCGATGGGGATGTATCGATTCTTGGAGGGGCCATGTGCTCCAACGAGGTTTGATTATTTAACATAGCTTTAAATGAAGGAAATCTCGTGTTTCCAAATTGCTGGATCCGCTTCTGCCAATAAATTAGGTTACTCCTCAAATGTAGCGGTACAATCCCTACTTGGGTTGCGGCACTACCGCTATCAATTTAAAATGTCCATATCACTTAACAAACTGGGGTAGTACCTCAATTTTAGGGGATAACCCCTAACTTTTTTCCCCCGGAAAGTTGAGGAACAAGGGAACTCCAGGAATTTTGCATTTTCAACTTGTTTTATTCGTGTTTTTGAACCTATCATTCCACGAATAAATAAACACACTCATTGCACAAAAACTTATTGAGCCAATTTTGGCTTTTCTTAAATATGCATATTTCGACGCCGTCTGTCCGCAGTCACATATCTCGTTAGCGGTGTCTGAAAATCTCCGCTTCTATCTTATTTTTTTGAAGGAGAACAAATTGACATTATTCCTTGATCTTTATGCAGAATTTTCGTCGCAAATAGGGCAATAGTAAAGAATTGCCGTTGAGTAGTTTCCCGTTTAAAAAATAAAATATGACAGGAAGTCTGCGACGTCGCAAACCGAGTTATGTGATTACCGATTTACACCGTCGATATAGTCAGGGTCGGACTGGCTCGCATCTGAGGACGTAAACCCTTGACTGGAAAAGGGGCGTAATGTGATATTTCCTGGAAGAGCATCCTCTACGTGGAGAGGGGTTCAGAAATTTTTGGCAAAGCAGCACTAGTTGACGCTATTTTCAGATTCAATGTTTATAAAACAGAAAAGTAAAGCCACTAGACGCATCCAAGCACCAATATCTCCAAGAGAATCAAGCCAGTGCTGTGGTTCACACGAGCGTAAGACGTGGGTCTGCAAATCCATCCTGAAAAAAATCAGTCAAGAACCTAAAAAAAAAAACAAAAAAAAAAAGAGTATCAACAAACCCGAAGACAGGAAAGATGTATTCGGGCCTCTTTTTACACTTTTCTCTCGAATCCGAGCGACACCGCATTGACAGCTAATAGCAGAGTATTGAGAGCTCACGCGCGCGTCATCGCGCCTTCAATTTTTCAGATGCAGCACGGACGTCCATCAAGTACGAATAGTTGTATCTCTGCGCCGTCGTAAGCGCACATCCTGCCCATCCCTCTGTTTCCATTTTGTGTTTGTTTCCGTTTGTCTCACTCGTAATGGCGCTTCAAGCACTACATGAGTAACACAGCTGGAGGTAGGAGAGATGTGTTCAGGCCTCTTTTTTAACTGTTCTCTCGAATCCGAGCGACACCGCATTGACAGCTAATAGCAGAGTATTGAGAGCTCACGCTTCGCGCCATCGCGCCTTCAATTTTTCAGATGCAGCACGGATTTCTATCAAGTACAAATAGTTGTGTCTCTGTGCCGTTGTTTCTTTAACGCGCATCCTTTCTCTTGCTTTATTTAATGCGTATGCAATGTGAACATCTATCTTGCACAAATATAGTTGTATCGCGTCTACACTTTAGATGTCTCCTAATTATGAATTTCGAGATAAATTAAGGTTGAATTTGCCCGATATATGCTATGGTACGTCCAACTCAATAGTCATTTTGAATTGGAAGAAATGTGTTTAAACGTCTCCCAAGAGGTCTATATAAAGGGTGTGTATGCCTAAAAATCAAACTGACCATCGCCTCTGAGGGAGTTACATATAGCGAATGAAGGAGGGGGATGAAAGCACCTGTATGTCAACAGAAAGGTGAAAATTTCACAGAAAAGTGTGAACGTTTCAGAAAGTAGATCTTGGACCACTGTTCACCACCATTATGCGTAAAAGCTCTTTATTTACTCATAGCTCTCTCTTCCTCCGTCCATTGAAGAAATTTTCTGAATATATTCTCGGTCGTAATTTTTTTTCTTCATATTTATATATTTATATTTTTTTTCGTAATATTTTTTCTTTTTCTTATTTTTGCATCTGTCAAAGGGGCGCGTTTTTGGCGCGCCAAGGGGGCGTATCTGCCAATAGAAGATTGGCCTTTTAGCCAGTCCGAGCTTGGATATAGTAATTATAGTTTGTAGTACAAGTATATCCTCTTGATCCACGGAGAAAAAATAACCGGTACTCTACAATACTCATAGTGGATTTCAGGTCCAACCTCCTTGTCTAGTCATAGTTAAAATGGTGCCGGTATACCAATGATACATTGCTAATGGGACCAAAATACTCGTAACCACAAAAAAGCAACTGTACGTCTAGAAAATTAGGTTATGAATAATTCACAATGAACATTGTAAGAATGGCGATTTATTTTGAAGTATGGAAGAAGCATGATTTTTAAACAATCTCTGATCAAGTAATTTCTATTGTTTAAAGCTAAAAATCAATATGTTTCTATTATTTAAATTATTTTCTTGTTCGCTCCTCTTAAAAATAATATCAGTATTAAAACATTTTCAGAGGATTAGAAAACAAAAATCTCATTAAATATTGTACCCGATTAATTCAACTTGGACATGCGGTTCGGAAGAATATCGTAACTTAAGTTGCTTTGTTACTCAACTTATTGCATCAATTTGAACCGCCCTATTATTGTCACTTACGGTGATTCAACGGCCGCCATTTTTTGTGTCAGAGCGACGTGTAATAAGTCGCATTGATTTGTTCCATAATTTCAGCTACTTGTCATTTTTCGAATTTTGAGATCGCACTTCTGTTTTCACGAGACCGAATAATTCAAATAGCTGAAATTATGGAACGAATCTATGCAATATATCGCAAAAAATGGCGTCCGTCGAATCACCTTAACCGTAGGTCATCGGTGTCATTGGTGAACCTTAGTTCTCTCAGTCCGTAAAAACTATCATTGATTATTTTTGGTAAACTCAAGTTTAGTAAAATTAACGAACATTTCTTTCCTACACAGCTACTTTTTTGCATTAATTTTACGTGTATTACAAATATATTATTAAAGTTTTGAATCAACTCCGAGGAAGAAAAATATAATCAGTTATTACACACGTGAGTAAAAGTATAGCTTTCATTGATTTACGCGCAACGTGAGATACCCACCCAACGTAAGATTGACCAGTGTGTGATTGCGCATTCCGAAGAAACCACATTTAGAAACTGCTATTTTCAGAGAGGAGAGCTTTTTTTTAGTCTTCTATTGTCCTTGTCAGACCCGTTTTTCCACTTGAGTTGTTGCACAGAGTTACGCTCGCCGCTTCCGTCCTCTGCAATCCACGCTCAGCAGCGAGCTTTTCAACTTTTCTCAAAAGCAGACCAGCATCTGATTCTTTTCCTTCTCTTTTACTTCCGTTTTACTTCTTCTTCAAGTCTCCCTCTCCACCTTCGTTCCGAAGTAGTAAGAAAGGTTTTTTTTCTTTCTTTCTTTCCAAGGCTGTGTAATTCCCAATTGAGTCTGCTGGTACGCAGAGAACTCAAGAGGAGTTCTCATCCTCCGAATTCTCAAAAGTTCAAAAATGTTCTGTTAGAAACAATGGATATGATATGAGATAACGGTTAGACACTCAGAATATCAATTTTTTTAAAGATAGTATAGCATCACAGATTTTAAACCACAGCCCCACTGAATATTTATACACATCACAAATATAGGTCCTGTATTTGTAATGTCCTATATTTAATGATCCACATTTGTTCTATCCTATATTTGTGATGTCCTATTTTTGCAGTGACCAAGTTTTATTTATTTACCTGAATAATGTATTTCAGATCTCGGAGCAGGTGTAAGTTTTTTATTCTCTATTATTTTTCAAACAAAAGGCACCATTTTTGTAAACAATATGATGCGAGATGCACTTGTTCGAAACAGATTCTCAATCGCCTTGCAGTTTCAGGCGAGATACACTGAGCTCCATTCTCAATTGACAAAGAAATTAAAACCTGAGGTGGGGATTAGACAGGAAGACAGACAGACAGATAGACGGGCAGAAGAAAAAAAGGAAGGAGGGGAACAAAGGGTGGAATGATAAAGAGGCGACAAAAGGAGAGGAACAATCAAAAATAGTGTTTCCAATCCGGGATAAACTTAGTGATAACAATAAAGAGTTTATGGAGTCTAGGATTAACGACAGCGGACGACCCGTCGGAAAGACCATGAGAGATATTGGCGAGCAGGAGAGGGCGCAAGGAGTGTGTAGACTGAGCACGGTGCTGGAGGGGGTGCGGACGAAGGTTTGAGGGATGAATAAGGCGAAAAGGGCGGACAGGGCTTGAGGAGGCGTTGAAGCAAATGTCTCGGCTAATCTGGCCCCGCATCAGCCTTGCAAGATGAGACCGAAAATGACCTGAAAGTGACGCCGAAGCCCGTTAATTCGCGGCACGATTCGTCAAGAATGCGCGAGTGCAGTTTGCAAGGCTTCATCAGAAAAGCTTGAGACCTTCTCATCCCCTCGCCCGCGCCCTCAGCCCTCGTGCGCACTTGAGTCCCTACCCATGTCTGCCTGACCTAGTTTCCATGAAAAAACAAAGAAAGGACGGGGACAGTCTCAGCCAGATTTATACCTCTGATGCAGGAAGCTCGTGTCATCAATATATATACCTCGTATCGCCTAACTCCCTTTATGGTCCTCCCGTTGCGCCTTCGCCTCCCCTGCCAGCCACCCGCCGAACGCCTGAGCAGCACTCGAGATGTGCCCCCGAATTAATGGCCGGCAACGCCACGGCAAGTCACGCGTCNNNNCTCCAAGGACGTTTATCAGTATCAAGATTTTGCCGCAGGAAGTTTCTAAGCCTCACTCCATCTCTACTTAGGCCATCTACCTCTTTCGCCAAATTTTATGATGCAAAACGTTCTTCAAATAATCAAAAAAGCTTATTATCATGGTTAGTCACTTAAAATATTTCCGAGTTATAAGAGCTAATCAATAAAAGACTAAATAATAAATGCAGCTAAGCTACGATTCTTTATGGAGGAGGCTATTTTCCTTTTTTCCCTCTCTTTCATCGGTCAAACAACAGAAATACCGCCTGAAAAACTTTAAACAATTTTGAGGAGCTACATCTCGACGGTGCAAGTCGGCAATCACATAACTCGGTTTGCGAAGTCGCAGACTTCCTGTCATACTTTATTTTTTAAACAGAAAACTACTCAACGGCAATTCTTTAAAACTGCCGTGATTATTCTTCTCTGTGCAAAGAAAATTCTGCAAAAACACCAAGGAATTATGTCAATTTGTCCTCCTTTAAAAAAATAACATAGAAACGGAGATTTTCAGACACCGCAAACGAGTTATGTGTTTGCCGACTTACACCGTCGATCTGCATATTCTGCCGTCCTCAGCAAAAATGCCGTAACTCCACTCATTTTTTTTACTTTTTTTCCGGCAGGCGCTGCTTTATTACAAGAAAATTCAAATGCCCTGAGGCTTCATTTTTTTCATTTTGAGTTCCTAATCGTGTGCCTATCGAAAAAATGAAGGATGAATATTTTTTAGGTGTTTTGTAAAACAGCATTTTGTCAGAAAAAAATTGAGAAAGTGTCGAATTGAGATACTGCGTTTTTACTTTGGACGGCTGTATTATCCTCAGTATTTTTGCATAATAGGTGACGGCATTCACTCTTGTTCCTGATTATCCTCGAACCAACCTTGATTATCAAGAACATGCTGACCGGATTTACCTACATGCCGCCCCTTTCTCATTCGTTTTGAAACACCAATAAAAACCATCAAGTGAACGTGCCGGAGGGGAAGGGGTGCATAAGACGCGTTTACCTACTCATGTTGGATACATTTTTTGCGAAAGCCCTGTCAACACTACTAGTAAAATTTCACGGAACTTTGCGCGAAAGTTAAGTTCCGTAAACCTGTCACTGTATGGACAAGGTTCTCCATATATAAGAAATGAACCAAAAAAAATGTGAAAGAACAAACATAAATGTGGTATAATAATTTTAACTTCCGCCGCTGCGCCGCGCTGATCGCACTGTGTTTGACGCAATGGGTGAAGTATTCATGGAGTCTTGTAGGCGCTAATATGTGTTACATGCCGACCGCCGCGCCGCGTCGAGGGCTTGTCCTTTTCATTTCAAGTCCTCGTCATCATTCCTTTCTGCGCTAAGCTCCAGGCCAAATTGTTGGTTTAGTTCTTCTCTTAAGTCGACTAATTAAATATGCTGTCTCTTTTATCACCGGAAAACGAAAAAATTAGAAATTTCTATACTCTCAGGAAAGAGAGATGTTGTCCCTTTTTCTCATTGATAATTTTCTTTTCTGAATCCGATTTTTTTTATACCTACATTTAAAAAAATTGCAAAATTTGCCGCTCCCTAATTTTGCCGCCCCCTAAATTTGCCGCCATGGGCCGCGGCTCATGTGGCCACCCCCTTAATCCGGCCCTGATCAAGAAACATGAAGAAAACATTTAACTTATTACACTAATGTTTCTCCTCACGCTACGCACGAGTCTTTAGAGGCGGGGAGGGGGGACTTAAATATTCCTTGAAGATCCAAGATATCAAAGATTCTTATGATTTCATCTGGATATTTGAAATATTTAATTACACTGGCGAATGGATGTTAATTTGTCTACGATACTTGACTGAAATACAATATATGAAGATGGCATACAACCACTCACATAGAGCGTCGTGATAGGCAATTATTCCATTTAAAATTTGCATGTGAAAACTCGAATGTAAAATTGACGCTCTTTTCAAGAATGACCCTCTTGAGTTTTAGGCTGTCACACAACTGTAAGAGTACCGTGAAATGCATTCTGATGTATCATTAAAAGTTCTAAATCTTCTCAAATTCTTTAATGAGCCTTTTTTAAACTGTTGCTAGAGCTAAAATAAGAATTGCCTATTGCAAAAAATGACTCAAAAATTATATTGACTTCATCGAGAAAATCTGGAATCCAATCCTTTCTGTGCAATCTGTGCAAGTTTGAGTTATTTTGAGCTCCCCATTTCGAATCGAAAATAATACTACGGCTAAGGTATTATTCAATGCTGGAGGTGAAATTACAGAACCACGTATCTCAATTTGCGACGTTAGGAATCTCCTGTCACTTTTCATCGTCCAAAAGAAGCCTAATCATCGTTTGTGCTTAACATATCGTTTGTTCTCCGACAATGTTTTCTTTTTTTAAAAAAAAGAAACTTTCCCAATAAAGTCGAGATGTATTTTCATCGAAAATTAAAAACGTGTGAATATTTCCAGATCGAGATATTTACCGTATTAGACATCTGGGATTTGGTCTTTTCGTTACCGCTGCAGTTACAATGCACTGGCGCGGCACGGCGCATGCGCTCCCATTGCGCGCATTTCGGTGCGAGTTAGAAAACCAAGGCGCCTACAAGTTTTGTCATGCAACACGCGCATCTATGGAGTACGTATAGTTGCATTCAGGCGCTGTTATGAGCTTTGCCTCCTTTTGCGCATCCATCGGCTACAAAACTGAGGGCAACTGAGAACAATTCGATTGTGAAAGTGAGATTAGTCAATCACGCACTCCGGATTGCGGCGTTACAAATCTTCTGTCACGTTTCACGATCCAAAGAATGAATTATGGTTTTACTCAACGTACTGTTTGTTTTTCTCCGTTTTGGACGATATTTTCGAAATGAATTGCACACGAAATTCGAGATGTATTTTCTTGAAAATATTGAAGAAAAGGGAACATTTCTAACCCAAAATATTCCCCGCACAAGAAGTTTGTGATCTGGTCACAATTCGTATTTTTACTTGGGACTTGTTGGACTTTTAATTGAAAATTTCACACATTTTTCCATGGGTCAGCGTTAAGAAGTGTTGAAGTCGCAAACATAATTGAAGCTGTCATTTTCATGAGAAAAAAAGAATAGCGTGAGCAGATTTTGCAACCTTGGTGTGGAGATACGTTCTTTCGTCTGCAGAACGACAAAATAGTACGCATAACATCCTTAACGACGCATTTTACCTAAATGTGTAATTCTTTTGGAGACTTAAGCTGGAGCTGTAAGTGTTTTGCAGTTTATTCACTCGAAGCGGGAAACAACCGGATTGGGGTGTCAAATGAGATCAGCACGGGTGCATCTAAACAGAGGACTTGTTAAACTGAGCTTTGTGCAGGAGAGAAACTTTTGATTCATCAGCGCTCCTTGCTGTGATTACCGGGCGAGGCCTCAGGGTGTTGAAGCCACAACCTCGTGCTTTATCGAGTTTTGTTTGTTAACTTTTGGACCTAGATAATCCTGCGGAGACTCAGAGTTTCCCAAACTTTTCCCGCATTTTTTACACGCTCTGAACTGCCAACACTAAGCCTGCTATTACTCCGCTGAGCTGAGTAATTTTTGTGTGACGCAGTATTCTTAATTTTACTCATTAAAGTTAAATGCCAACAAATTGGTTGAATTTTAGATCTGTCGCAGGAAAATAGTAAAATCAGGCATTTTGTCAAATGCCTAGGCAGATAGTTAAATTTTGACGGTCTACAAAATTTTGTGAATTTATGGCGCAGAGATCACGAGTTTTCAATATTTTAGGAAAAATAACTCATCAAACCTACGAGCTCTTTTTTGTCAATTCCTCCTCTGGAAGAAGAGGAAAATCCTCCTCTTGCTTTTCATATTTTTAAATGTTGAAATTCAAAAAAATCTGTCTTTTATGACATGCTGCAAATTTCAAGATAAGTGTCTGCTCAGGAGCTAAAAATTGTTTAAAATACTATTGTGTGATGCAAATTTTTACTGAGAATTTTTTCTCACGGGAGCAATTATATATTTTGGCTAAAATTATGAGAAGAATCAGAATTTTTATCTAAGTTAGAATATTTGACTCTTTGCCAGGCATTTCACAAAAAGCCTGATTTTACTACTTACCTGCGACAGATCTACATATATTTTTAAAAATGGGTTTTGGAAGAAAACTCATTGCGGACTTTGGAAGCACTGAGAGGGCATTAATTTTAATAAACTCCTTAATGGATAGATAACGCTGGTTTAAAATTAAAAATAATTTTAAAGAGACAGTTTTTTCAGTAGTCGTTGTTTACACTCATGTTCATTGGAACTAGATGTAAAATTTGTTTTAATTTGCAATAGACCCAACCGAAGTGAAGAACCTAATACGTATCCCAATTAATAATACCGAATATTAAAATTAATATTTGAGGCGGTAACACTGAAACACTGGTAAAATAATTAAGATAAGTCGACTCAATACGTCGCGCAGGTCTAAGAGCCATACAAATATAATTTTACGCATCGTGGTTTGCTAAAAACCGACATAATTTTCTTCCGTAAATGCTATGGCCAACGCAGCTAACCTGGTGTGATTGTATGTGTATGTCTGTCATAGGCGTTGATTCTCGGAACCTATGATTTTATTTTAAGTGACATTTTTAAGAGGGCATGCCTTAGTGCCTCAACGCATCCTTCATATATGGATTGCATTTTGTAAGAAGGAACCAGGAGCATTGCAATGTTGCTAAGATTGTGCAACTTCATCCTTTGCAATACAACTTTTGAAATCCTGAAGAAATATGAACTTTATATGGTAATTGTCCTAAATTTCCAGTTTTTAGGGAGTAAAATGGAAATTTCTTATCGATTATTATGTTTTTTCTTCAGGCCAAAGAAGTTGCACAATCTCAGCAACATTGCGATGATCCTGGTTCCTTCTTGCAAAATGGAATCCATATGTAAGTACACGGTAAAAAATTGTATTGCTTCGTGTATACAGCAGTTGCTAACATTGAGGTCAACTGAAAAGCAAATTTACGCACCTAGGTTATGCCGATGTCACTCACATAGGTAACTGTGCCAAGTCAAAAAGTGGACCTAAATACATCCACGCAATTAATGCACCCATACCTAGTCGGGCGAAATTAATGGGCAGCCTAGGAGTGTAAATCCACTGAGCAATGTTACCTAAATTTTAATCACTAGGGCGTGAGCAAAACGAAGAGCTTTTCTTCCCGTAATATAGTTTGATTCGAAGGATCAAATGCAAATATGAATGATGTGACATCTTGAGATGAATTTCTGAAGAATTGAAAAGCTCTGAAATGGGAAAAATCTTGCAATCTGGTATCGTTGTGACGAGCGCAATTCCAGCCTGGATTTGAGTGCACGGGAGTGATTTACCGGAACCAAGTACGATGCAGAGTCAGAATTACAGGGGACGATTGGTTTGATTAAGTTTGTCGTGCCCGGCCCAACCTCCAACGCAAAGGCATCCTCCATCCACCACCCCTTATCCCAATCTCCGCCATCGGGGACCCGCAAGGATGCCGTGCTCGGAGATGGGGTCCTGATTCATCGCCGAGATTTGTAAAAAAATCCGCGATTAATCAGCAAGGCCGGCAACTGAGACAATTCTTCTCTACTCAGCTCACACGCTACGTGAGCATTTAAATATTTTACGGCGCACCACCTCTTTGCCAGCTCTATATGCGAATTTTGCCACGCATATAGCGTGATTCGCTCTTCTAGGCGCTTTTAGACGCAGATGCCGAGAAACAATATGTGCATGCCTGCAATTAGCAATTAGTCCGCTTCAAGTGACACAGGAACGTGTATCGTCCATTGACTCCTCGAAGATTTTCAAATGCAATAAAATTCCATTACCTATAATTCTCAGTTTTACGCCCAAAATTGATGGAAGATCGCCCCCTAAAAACACGGAGGATAACACCATTCAAGCCATTATGTACGGTTCTTTCAACCATGCTCTCAACAATCAGTGATAAATAAAAGTTCGTTAATTCATATATACCGTCAATCACCGAATAAAGGAAGAATCGTCAATGGCAGATGTGCAAACAAACGCTGATATTTAGTAATGTTAAAAACTGAATGTGTTTTACAGGGTGTAATATATGGACTGCATTTTGAATTTTGGAGCAATAAATTCCGGCTCATCTGAAAAAACACTTGTGTCCATAGGGAGAATAATGGCACGTACGCCGTTTTTAAACCGGGCCAGAACTTATAGCTCCTAATTGCAAAATGTAGTTCATATGTCCGTCCAGATCGGCGATGTACCCTAAAGAATGAGAGTTGTACTAGCAGTGCAATATTTCAAAGTTTCACCGGACAACCTTTTCCCCCTCTTTTTTTTAAAGTAACTTGTTTATGTATAAATCGAGAATTTTAAGAATTTCTGTCAAACTACGAATAAACTCACCAACATTGTCATGAGAAAATGTACAGCCCTGCTTGAGTAAATTAATAAATTGTCGAATGTAACATTTAAAACGCTGCCGTGCAAATAAGCCTCTCATTCAACCGCCTCTCAATTTCTAGTCGAAATCTTCACGGCTGCTCCCGATATCACCGGGGCGAGAAAGCTTATCAAATTGTTTCAGATCAAGTGTGCTGTAGATGTGCAGATGAGCGTGGAAGATGGAGAGATAAAAAAGGAAACGACGAAATATTATAGAGATCGGAAACCATTATTTGTGCCCGAATGATTGAAAGTTCCGGGATAAGCTTACAAGCATTGACATAAATGCGTTGCAGCAATGGTCGGACCATAAATCTCCTCCAAATAAAATAACAAACCCGTAAACAACTTTGCCGCGCTTTTACACTTGCATTTAGTCACAGTCAAGGCAAACCAACTTCAACAACCTTGCAAGATTGCATCCTGGAATCCTCGAAATGTTCGGTCTTTGTACGGATTATCACCTGCGATTTTCATTAATGCGGCAACCTTGAACATGGATTTGGAGTCTGTCGTCTCCCTCAGATTGGCGATTACTCGTGTACCACCCCTCACCTTCAACCCCTCACTAGAGGACTGGATTTATAACCCAGGAAACATCGTAAAAAAAGTTTACATGCATAAAAATTATATTGACACTTTTACGGTGCTATCAAAATCGCACAGTAGCTTATAAAATTCGCCTTGCAGTTGAACACTCTTGGAACATTGTTTTGTCCTTACGTTTAAAGGAGAAGATAGCTTTTAACACTTATTTGATACATTTTTATTAAGTCTGCAGAATGAAATTAGTTCGCCAATGCTGCGGTTAATACATTTTTACCGCAGGTCACTGAACTGCATCCTGTGTGCTGGGGATCAAAAAGATAAGAGATAAGTCTCTTGCATCTTCCTCTTTGATTTCAGACAACTTTGAGAGTTTATCTCATCTTTATAAATAAAATATTGAAAAAATTCATAAAATAAATTATTTTGAGTTCTGATATTGACTTACAGAATTTAAATTGAAAATTTAATTTCAAATTCAATTTTGAATCCTGCGACGCAAGTTTAAACCCTCGCCTTACATAGTTCTGAACACGTGATTAATTTTAATGCGAGTTTTATTTACACTTTTTCAAATATAATAGATTTTCGCCTGTTCATATTTTTTTAAAATAACTGCAATCTGCTTCTGGACTCAAAGCGGCAATTAAAACTAAAAATGCATCGTCAAAAATCTTGTCTATCGTACAGCATATAGTTCAAAGGGATTTTCGAGTTGGACCACATCTAGCCTTGACTGAAAAATGAAGCATAACTTTTACACAAACTTTCTGACCATTGGATACACTCCTTTTCAAGGAGAAAAAAAATGCAATTCGTGCGCAAACTAGGAGCAATAATTATGAGTCCCACTCAATTATTTAATGCGCACCGCAGTCATCTTAATATCTAATTTGAAAAATAGAATGAAATTTTGAATCAACCACTGTACTAATTGCGAGGGGCGTTGGTTCATTTGAAAGGTGTTGTTCTCAATGCTTCGGGAAAACTATAAATTATTTTCTGGGGTTCGTCCCCGATGTTTAAATCCCTAAAAACTCATAAATTGGATGAGGGGAAGTGGGGGTTTTTTGTTTTTTGTTTTTCGGAAAAGTTTTGTTGCTACGCATCTTACTTTACTGTTTGCTGTCTTTTTATCAGCTGTTTTCATTCAACAATCATCATTAAGTGAGGTTACTTCCAACACTCAACTGCCATCAACTTACATTTTTCTTTTCCCGCGTTTTTTTTTTTACGGTTTTTCATGATTGGTTCCATCTTTTTCCTATTGCCAATTTTTCCTCATTAAGTCAATAACCTCCAAGTTTTTTTTCTCATTTCCGATCAGAACTTTTCACGCTGTTTCTTTTCAATGTGTATAAATATGTTTATTATTAATTTCCATTTTCATTTCATCCTTTTTCTTCTGATTTATTTTTTTTAATTTAAAAATTGAACTTTTCAGTTATGATTTTGTTAAAATAATAATAATTTTTACTAATTTTAATTTTAAATTTAACAGTTGTTATGAGTGAAATTTTCAATGACCGAGGCGGTCGTCCTCCAAAACGTGGTCGCGTTTTCCAGAATTCTTCGCATGTTCGTTTAGTGAAGCAAGAACTTAACTCTGTTATTAGTATAGAAAATCAAAGTTTCATTTCTTCATTTCGGAAGTATAAAATTGATGATCAGAACTTTGATGAAAATTTTGTTACCAAATTTTCAGTCGGTTCAATGAATATTATTTGTCATCATTGTGATGCTCGCCATTTTCAGGGTGAAATGTCCAAACAAAAAAAAAACATGTGAAAGTGAAAAGTGTACAGGAAAAATAAGGGGCTGCGAAGCAGCCCCATAAGCCCCTAGTTTTTATTGATTTTATTAATATGACGCCGTTATACCTAGTACTCGGAACAATGCTCCAAATCCGAGAGCATAATAAGATACGAGACGGTGACGAAAGCATAATGTGAATAATTAAACATCGATATTTTTGTTATTCAAAGCTATGGTAAAGAATCGGTTATGAAGGTGTTGGCTGCGGACACCCTGATAACTGACCCTTTAATCTAGGTTTAAATGACACAGCGGTCGATTCATCGCTGTAAGCACGGTGCGCCGATGGTAAGCATACAGGTGACAAGGAGCGAGAAAAACAGGTACAAGAAGGCGGAAGTGCACCCCTGCTAACCCTCCCCCAACCCCCCAATCCCTGTCCCCTCCGGCCTCTGCAACAAGCCATTCTAATTTTGTAACGGAAATTACTTCAGGATTAACCAACAAGTGCACTCTGCTCTTTCATAGTTTCCATCGAGAAAAATCTACAGCGACTCTCGGCACCTCAGGCACCACAAGAGCCACGAACTCTGAGGGTCACCACATTATGTCTAACATCTGAACTAAAAAACACACGAAAATGAGGAACCAAGGCTAAAAAACAATAAGCTTAAAGCCTGGGATGTTTTGGGGTGGTATCAACCACCTTCCCGACCGAGAAGCAAAAAACATAAAAAAGTATCAACATCAAAACCTTTACACGGCTTTTAGTGATGACAAAAAGCCTATTCCGAATGGGGGTGTAAAGATTTTTATTTGTATAATTTTATAAATTGTTTGTTTCCTGGTCGCAAAGAGGGGGTTGAAACCACCCTGAAACGCTCCAAGCTTTGGGTTTGTTGTTTTCTAGCCTTAGTGACCGATTTTCTTGGATTTTTAGTTGAATTATTCGGGCTCTTTTTGTGTATCATGGTTCTAAAATCTTACTTAAAAACCAGTGTGTTCAATCTGTCGTAAAATAGCGAAGAACACGGTATAAGATTAACGTGGAAGCTACTGTCGAAAATTTTGGAACTTCGTCTTATGTATTTGAAATAGAAAAAATGTTATAGAGGTCGTAAATGACATTTGGATAAGAAAGTGGCTGGAAAGTGCTGCGGGTCCACATTATTCTGCGGGGAAGTTAAAGCCCAAAAAATTTCAATGAGAGTAAATAATCTGAGCTATGTATAATTGTGAGACTGAGGATGGAGTGTGTTCATCCCAGACAAATGCAGAACTCAGATTTTTCACTTTAACTGAAAATATTTGGATTTCTATTTGGCTTTGATTTCCCTGCAGGAATTTGTAAGCCCGGCACCATTCTACCGCCTTATTAAATACAGTTCTGATCTTATTTTTTGTTATTGTTATTTTGGATAACCCTACGTATGACTAACTTCTAGAGAAGTTTGTTTTCGTGGAAAATTGTCTTTTTTTCTACAAGTATAAAATAAAATTATCCAAACGGCCATAGATGTACGATGAATACGACCACAAATATATGAGGACACAAAGCAAAAAAGTAAATTTTCAAAATTTTCAGGGGGAGATAGAATTATTCCCGGCTCCAAATGTAGCCCTCCTCTCCTTTTTGATGCTCACAGCGGCGGATCCAGCAATTTGGCAACACCGGATTCTCTCCATTTGAATCTATGCTAAATAATCGATTCTCGACGGTGCTCCTGGCCCCTCCAAGAATATAATCGATACATTTCTATAGGTATAAATGGAGGAAAAACAATGTTACCAATTTTCTGGATCCGCCAATGGATACTCACAATTTGTGTGATCTAAAGAATTATTCCCGGCTCCAAATGTAGCCCTGCCCTCCTTTCTGATGCTCACACTTTGTGTGATCCAAATACCATGGTGGTATGAGGGATAAGGAAGACAACGTTGCAAGTGCCTATGAAACCTTTAAATTTTTAGCTAGTATACTGTAATGGCACGTGAAAGCTCGAAAATATTTCAACAACAATAAAGCGAGCTGAGAGGGACATAAAGAAACCTTCCAAGTTCAGAGCGGGATCGGAAACGCTCACACCAAAGTTATTGCGCAAATTAAGGTTCAGTTCTATCGTAATTTGAAAGGCGCACTGCACTACATCCCGCGCCTCATTAAGCTACAAGGTTATTGCTAGTCTTGCATTTTTTACACGCTTTAACGGGGAACATGATGAGCAGTTTCTCATCTTACACTAAAAACCTTGCTTTGGCCGACCTAATCCTACTTCCCATACCCTCCGCCTGTCATCAAAAGGATAACAAACACGAGAAAAAAGTTTATGCGAAAGACGCAAAAAGATTGTACAATCCTTACGGAGCTTAACTCATACATTTTTCAATGCGCCTGACGCAACTTCACCGAAGAAAACAGAAAAGTTGTTGTTATTCATGGGCGAAAGTAAAATGGCTCAAAAATCACGATGAGCGTATCTGGGGGCTGATTATTGAATTGATGGACTAAAAGTGATCAACAAAGAAGACAAAGGGAGGATGGAGTGATCTTTTTGGTCGAAACGGGTGCGGTTGTTATAGATAGAGGAGAAAATGATGTACTCACCATAGGGTCCCTCGTGGGTTGCCGTTAGTCTATTACTTACCCCCTTCGTCCATCGCAACGACCATACCCGCTTCAATAAATTGGATCGCTCCATTTTTCCTTTGTCCTCTATACAGGGTTATTCAAAAGTCACGCACCACTAGCCATGAGGGGGGGGGCCTTTGGAATTTTTGAGGTACCCCCCGCCCCCCTGCCCCCGAGGAGATCAAAAAGTGGAAAGTACCTAAAAAAGTTTCCGCCTTGATTCGAGGAAAGACGTCTGAAACCGCAAATCGGTATCATGATTAGAACTAAAGTTATGGCCAGTGGTGCGTGACTTTTGAATAACCCTGTATATAAATTTTAATTATCAGCCTGTTGAAGTGACTAGCTTACATCAAATTATGTCATTGCTGTATTTAACATCTTAAAAGGGAGAAGATCAAAGATACACAAGTTTCGAAGGCTAAAGTAAAGTTCAGACTTCCCCGACGTGCTCGTTAACATTTTTGAGGCACTTTCCCTGGGAGACACTTCGTAACTTGCTCTATCACAAAAGTTTGCAACATTGAAGTATGGTTTTAGTCGATGTTTATTCTTGTGTCCCCCCCCCCTTGGAGCCCTTCTTGACCTCGGTCCGGACCGGGGTCCAACAAGGGTCAGGCCCGGGTTCAGGTTCTCGACACAAGTCAAAAATAGGGTCCGGGCAGCCCCAAAAAGGGGTTCGGGGTACGGGGTCCGGGTCCTGGACTGGTCCGAATCCCTAGTTTTTAGCAGTACATTGTGTGTCGCAAATGTTGTTATAAAAACTTTCTGCAATGATTTCTTCCTCAGGAGTTCCTTTTTTATTATTACCGGCGTGCACGAGAAAGCAAATAACTATTTGATTAATTATTGCGTGCATTAATTAAGCATCACTTTATCCTTAATTTGTTTCTCCATAGAATGTGGAAAAGACGGAGAAAATTATTGACTAAAATATTATGTGTCCTGAAAACAGTTCAAAGGTCGGGCAGTCATCATGGTACGACAGCCAAAGTGCGGAACCAAGTATCTCCGTTTGCGACGTTCCAGACTTCCTGTCTATTCCTACTTTTTCCATAGTAAACTGCTCAGCGTAATATATATAAAACTTTTTTGATTTTTGTTTCTCTTTAAGCAGAATATTCTGTATTGATAAAATTACAGGCTATAAAGTTGCCTTATTTCTCTTTGTTAAAATAATGTAGGAGCTGAACTGTTAAACCACCGTAATTGAGAAGTGTAGTTTTCCACTTAAGCTATCTGTGAGCTAAAGAGGACAAACATCTCATTCTCTATTTCATACACGTAAAGGCAAACGAAAAAAGGGTAAAAATTAGAATTAGAAAAGAGTAAACTAAAGATCTCCACGCTCCTGTACCTACCACATAGGACTTTTTTCTCGGGATGCACCTCGTCTTTGAATCATTTTTCGGATCTTATTTTATCTCTCAACCATAAGCAAACTATTTTCCTTTGGTTAGGTAACATCTCATGGATTCAAAACACGCGCTCTCTAAAAAGATAAAAAAAACCGTCAAATGCATGCTTTTTCACAGAAAAAAAAGCCTCGATTGCACCAGATACGCTCTTAAAATTTGCGGGCTTCATCAGTGCATCTTCCTTAGTGCGAACATACTTACCGCATGCAGCTACACGCCGCCTTACGATGTGCCAACGGCCAAACCGTGCGTTGAGGTGAAATTTTGAACCCTTTTCCTAAAAACAGCTTTACCCTCATTAAGATTCGCACGCTCATTTGAGCTCACCATCATTTGTAGAACCGTTTTTTGAGGCTTAAAACTGAAATCTTTTCACGGCGAGAATAAATGGGAGGCGAAACGGTGCATACCCGTTGGTAAAAAGGATCTTGAGCGATTATTCCAATTGCTTAATTAAGAGTTTTAAACTTAATCACGGCGAAAATGAGGCGGGAATATTTCAATGATGCTCGTGAAAATCCCTTGAAAGATGCGCGCTTTGGATGAACTCCAGCGCGAGGCGTATTTAAGCCGCAGAGGGAGAGAGGCGAACTCCGTTTCATAGGCATCTTATTCCTCCAGCGACCATTTTAATGAACAAATTTCGGAGGAGGACGGAAGAATTTCCTTGCTAATCATGAGCTTTTTTTCCAATCGCGCCGCGGCTCTCAGCGTTTTTCGTCTTCCACTCGCGTTAAGTGTTTTCTTTGGGGGGCTCGATGAAGAGAGAGTGCAGTGAAGGATCGAAACATGCTGATGAAAATAAAAAGGAGGGGAGGAGGAAAAAAGATCTAAAATTCACGAAAAGAAAGAGGACTACAAAGAAAGGAGGAAAACTGAAGGTCTGTTGAATTTAAGCAGGTTTTTAACTTCCTTACTCCACGGAAAAGATGTGCATCAAAGGTGAAAAGTAGCATAAGTGGAAGGAGGACTGGAGATAAAGAAGGGAAAAGATAGGCTCGAGTAGGAAGAGGTGGTGGAGGAGGAGGAGGAGGAGGGACGGAGAAAGGGAGTTTCGAAACGCAACGTGAGAGGATCGTTCTCAAAAAGCAATTATTAAAAGTGCTAAGACTGTCGTGGCGAGGAGGAGCGGTATGGGGTTTTCCAGCCGAAACACATTATTGGCGATGAAGGGAGGGATGCGGGGACTAAAGCGGGGGGAACAGGGTTGAAAGGGGGGGTTGTCCCCGCTTCGGGTCGCCCCTCCCGAAGTTTTCCAGACAGGGTCGTTGAACGAGCGTGTAGCGCCACTATGACAAATTGGGCAATACACCGGTCTAAAGTCTCTTTTTCGTTTTTCAAAAGTTTATCAGCCAATCATTTGCCGCCGCGAGTGCGTGAGTCCGTGCGTGCGACATGCGCTACCATAACCTCGCCTAACTCGAGCGCTGCATCCATATCTGACCCCTCGTCCCTCCCCCGTTCGCCGCGCCGCGCCGTTCCACCCTTCACCCCTTCGGCCATGGCCTCTCCTCCAGGATTAGCTTCTCGCCACGGGACTTATAATAATACTCATTAAATGTTAATGCAGACCGTTTCTCTTGCCTTCTATTTCCGCTCTTCGTGTTGAGCGGGTTGCCTGCCCTACGCCATCGTTTCTTGCCCGTGTCACGCGTCGGCAAAGGTCCGTCTCTCGCACTGAAAAAACAAGCNGCGCCGTTCCACCCTTCACGCCTTCGGCCATGGCCTCTCCTCCAGGATTAGCTTCTCGCCACGGGACTTATAATAATACTCATTAAATGTTAATGCAGACCGTTTCTCTTGCCTTCTATTTCCGCTCTTCGTGTTGAGCGGGTTGCCTGCCCTACGCCATCGTTTCTTGCCCGTGTCACGCGTCGGCAAAGGTCCGTCTCTCGCACTGAAAAAAAATTCTCGGCGTCCGTACCACGTAATACCACGGTCCATTGGTACCTTTACCATCTCACTTTTTTTACCAATTATTGGTAATTTTATCGAGACAGACTGGTAAGCTTACCTAAAAACCGGTATTTTTACTGTTTTTTCAGGTAGGAATACCACTTTTATCGGTAATCAATTCCCGGTAACTTTGCCATTTTATCCCGGTAATTCTACCACAGTCGATAAAAAATATTGGCGTTTTACCAAGGTCCAGTAAAATTACCGAGAAAGTTCGATAATTTTACCGAGATTTCTCGGTAAAATTACGAATTCCATAAATGGTAATTTTACCAAGAAAAAACTGGGATCAAACAGAACTCTGAATTCTTGGTAATTTTACCCTTTTCTTAGTAAATACACCGAGATTTTATTTTTCAGTGCGGAGTTTTTGTAGACGCGACAAAGACAAAGATTGTGAAAATCAATCTCATCTACTCCAGTCGTTTATCCTGTTCTGCATTGAAGTTGCGAACGATTCGGTGCAGTCCACACAAAAGCACATACTTAAATTCCAAACATATTTGCCTAAAAGCAGCTTTTACAGCGCTCTTTGGCGCTCTGCGCCCCCTAACCACCACAGACCCCCGGCCTCTTCCCGGTATCTAGAAATAAGCGCAACCTTATCCTAGTAAACTCCCCTGTCACCATCATTTTACAGGGCGTTCCCTGCGTATCCTCTACGGAGAAAACCCAATCGAGCATTTTTTAGGGTGGTCTTTTTTCTCGTCATGCTCTTACCAGATTAGCTGTGCGACTATGACGTTACATATTATGCACGTTTCAACTTTTATAATCTGACCTATTTTATAATTTCGGACCCGATCCCTCCTAGATATTTCTGCTGACCTCCTTTAGAAATCTATCTCCGTAACTCTTAGCACCAATACATTTCATCGATTTGTATGACACATTTCCACTTGCAATTTTTATTTTTACATAAAAACAGTTGGGAATTTCTTAGTAAACATTTTTCTTTATTTTCTCTAATCACAGACAACAATCAGCAACATTTGTAATTATTAAGTATAGTCATATTATTTTACAAAAATGAATTATTTAAGTCAATTTTTCAGCCTTAGAATAGAAATATGTTCCTTTGTTCGCAAAACAACGCACTATACATCATTGATTATTTTACATTTCTACGTTTAATGAAAATCAAGATATGCACTAGAACATTTTATTTTGAAATTCGGGTTGTGTATTTCCCTGGTAAAAATTGGCGATAGGAGCTGCGTTTCAAAATACCATAGGAGTTCTTATAGCCGACTAAAGAAGGCTATTGAAAATCATATAGCTGGCTGTAGAAAGCGGAGCAAATCATATAGCCGGGCTATACGAAGCTATAAAAAAGTATACAGTCGCGCTATAGTTCCTATCGCCGGGCTGTACACTTTATCGCCATTGGCTATAAAAGGCTTTCAGAAATTGTGTAGAAATTCGTGTGCTTTGGAAATCATTAAGTTTGATACGGAAGTACCTTAATATTCACAAAACACACTTTTTATATTCCTTTAAAACATATTTTTTTTCATCAATTAAAATGAGAATAATCCATACAGAGTGTGTAAACATTTCAAAATCATGAGTTGAAAAACGCTGACTCCGCGAGATTAAATATTAGAGCCTAACACAAACGGAGCGGCGACGCACTGGCGCCTACAAACCTAACAGGGATACTTCACGCATTGCGCAAACGCGCATTGACGCCTACAAACCTAACAGGGATACTTCACGCATTGCGCAATGCGTGAAGTATCTCTGTTAGGTCTCTGCGCGTTTCGCACTCTTTGCCCTTAATCGCCATCGGCTATGAAAGGCTATAAGAAATTGTATAGCCGGCTACAAAGGCTATTGGAAATCTTACAGCCGGCTTTAGGTCTATAGTATTTTGGAACACACGTTCTACTGCCAATTTTTACCAGGGTTGTAATGTCCTGACTTTGACTTTCCTCAAAATAGTGTAGACTTATAGTACTTATCGGGTTATTTGTGTACCTTTCTTTTATCTCTCCAGGATATCAGAGAGAAACTGTTTTCGCCTATTCTCAAACAACCTCCTTCAGCGATTTGATCTCTCAGTTTTACAATCTAGAAGATTATTATGGTGGGCTTCAAATGACAATTTTATCATGTATAATATTCCTTGCTGTCTGGCAATTTCAAAATTGACTCAGGGCAAAAAAGTTCATTCAAAGGGTATTATCTAATATTCCATTGAACTTTTAAGGTGCATAAAGAAAAAGAACCTTTTCTATACTAAGGAAAGAGCTTCTTAAAAAAGATTTTCTTTCCGTTTTCCATGAAAAGTGGCTCTCGGATTTTGCACACTTGGCTTGGATTTTTCCCTTTTAACTGAAACCGCCTGCATTGTAATGATTATGATTATTCATTTTGCTCATTCTTTTTATTAGCTTCAACGCTTTTTTAAAAGTAGTTGCTCTGAATGTGCTGGAGGAAAGACAGGAATGAGCATTTTTTTCATCCCTCTCCAAACCGCGATTTGCATTTCATAATACTGCTAATTTGTAAACTTAAATGAGTTCCTCGCCACGCTTTGCCGCGAAAAGAAAGAGACGAAACAAAGAAGGAAAAAAGTGACGAGCTGGTTCAGCTTTCCCATGCCTGGCTCCTTTAAGTTCCTCCTTGTAATTATTTCGACTCCGGTACCGAAATGAAGCCTCTCAGACTGAGAAGCGGAAAGGCGAGAAATGAAGAAGTGTGAGCTTTAGACATTGTCTCCAAATTAGACACAATAATATAGAAAACTCTCGGGAAACAAGCTGATTACGGTACCGGCCCGGCAAGTTAGTTGAGGGGGTCCTAGAGCCATTCGAACGAAACATGAGCCCGGGACGAGGAAGTGGAGCAATCCAGTTGGCAAAATGTTTAATATTCCCTCCTTCTTCATTCTTATCGCATGATTTAAGAACTCGAAACTCATTCGAAATAAATTTATTTGATATTCGCCAGTTTTAATCGCGTAAACTTTTGCATGAGCTCCAATTCACCAATCTATGCACGCGATTCCTTAGCGGGAAAGAGAAAGAAGCGGGAGGAGGTGAGGGGCGAAACAGAGAAGGAGAGATTTCGTGTAATTGAAAAAAGTTGAAGCAGTATTCGAGCACTTGCACATTACTACGAACGGGAATAAAAATAAATAGATTAGAAAAGCAGACAAAGACAGATAAAGAAATGAATGCACGCGCGGGTAACGTCGGATAAAACGGATAAGTGAAAGTACACACACACGCACCCACGCATGATTCGCAAACACACACACCCACACCAGAATCAAACAGACGAATAATTGTATCTATTATTAAAGGATAAATATATTTTGGATAAATGGTAAGTTTACCTATCTCTTAAAGGATTTTAAGTTGTCCAAGGGCGGAAACCACCAACTACGGGGCGCTACTGCACGATCTACGTTCCTCAAAAGGCTAGCAATAATAAGTATCGTAATCTACGCATTTATGTAAAAGCTGATCAATACCGTGTAGCCGCATTAATGTAATCGGCAGAACTGGGGAACTCTATTATGCGTGTGGGGGGGGGAGAAAACAAGAGGAACCTAATCAAAAAGAGATCTGAGGGGTACCACACGGAGGATCTATAGAAGGAGATCCGCCAGTTTCAAGGGGTGGCCTCGGGGAGATTTTGAAAATTGAGTCGTCTTAAGGCAATTTTAAGCTGATGTAGCCGAAAAAATTGATCAAATCACTGCTTCATGTACGAGAGCAATATCACGAACTTATTTAGCAAACTCTCCGGTATTTCTTTGGAAAGGCACAGTAGATTTACGGAATAAGGAACGAACGGAAGACCCCCCCCCTTTTCTCGGTCCATTATTGATCCCGAGCAGAGTAAAGAAGTTCATTTAGCGAATACGGAAAATGGTACACGGACTTTATGTCCACTTTTTTTACGTCCACAGACTTTTCGTCCACAATTTTTACGTCCACAGCTCTAAAGCCCACACTATTGTTACGTCCATTACTTAAACGTCCACTAAGTAAAGTCCATAAATGTTGAGCTCACTAAAATCAAATTCAAGCGTCATATTTTAGTCCGTGTGTAAAATTATATTGACAATATCGAAATGAGAAAATTAAGAGAGAATGAGGTGTTGTTATCGTAACTCATATTTTAAATGATATGTTGATTTCTTCTTTTGATTCATCTTTTCAAATTGTCTTTGGTAAATACTTGGTTTCATTTCAATCCTTGACATTTCCGATATAAAATATGCCTTAAATGTACATTTTTTTTTAAATGAAATTGATTATTTCATTTTAAAAACATTTACATTTTTAAAACGTGGTAAATATTTGTATAACCTTTTCCAAGCAATGGCATCGATATGAATCTCAATGAACATTAGTTGTGATGAAAGAAACTATACAAAAATTAATAAAAGAGGAGAAAAACTGAGAAGCACGCAATTTTTTGGTTTTAATTTATTTGTACATCGACCTCCTTGAGTCAAATACGTCCAATTTTGAGCGTTTAGTTGTGCTTACACCACGCTGCAGCACAGTACAAGCCCAAAACATACAATAATAAATTTGAATGCTTTGGAAATCATTAAATTTGACACGGAACCACTAATATATTTACAAAAAAACATATTATATTTTCCAGTAGTACATATTTCTTTTTCATCAGTTTAAAAGGGAATAATCAATGCAGAGAGTGCAAACATTTCAAAATCATGAGTTGAAAAACGCTGACTCCGCGAGTTTAAATATTAGAGCCTCACACAGAGCGGAGCGGCGTGTTAGCAGCGCAGAACGCGCACTGGCGCCTACAAACCTAACGGGATACTTCACGCGTTGCGCAATCCGTGCCGCAACGCTTTAAGCAACTATTTCGCGTCAGGGGCGTTGCACAGTATCCTAGAAGATTGAAGCCGCACGAAATAACTAGTTAAAGATGACTTTCAATTTTGACTGCATCTGTTACTGAAAAATGTTTAATTTGGCATTGGAGCGTTTCCTAGGCTCTCGCTTTGGTTTTCATCTTATTAATCTTTTACAGTGTACACATGAACATATGTTTTTATCTGCTCTTAGAGTCTGTTCTTTTTCATGACTTGATTCATGAATGAAATGTTTTTAAGAATGAAGGTAGTAGTAGTATGCATTTATTTTTGAGGTGGTTCCTGTCATTTAAATGAGAAGAAAAAAATGTGGACATAACATGTCCACAATTTGGACAATTTTGGACATATATTTATGGTTGGACATTAAATCACGTGGACTTAATAAAGACTGGACTTAACGTTTAGTGGACATAAATAGCGGTGGACAATTATTTAATGGACGAAAGGTAGGTGGACGTAAATTCCTGGAACTAAGCCGGAAAATTTGGATCGGAATAAAAGTACCAAACAAGTAAAAAAAATGTCAAGTGTTTATATTTGTATTTTCCCCAGAAGGGATTATCGTGCCTTCATTTTTTCCGAGACTCTTTGCATAGAATATTTGCGATAAGAGGTAATAACTATCAAACGAAGGTAAAACGTTTTGGAGAGAGCCTGAATAGAATTTCAGGGTAAGTTAAGTTGAAATGTGCAGAGGGGAATCATTTTTCAAAATGAAACTTCTTGGAAGAGCACACGTGAACTTCGTTTCTCTGAAATTGTCAAGTTGAATCTCAACTCAACTAATTTCAAGCGCCGGCAGCTCCTTCGTTCCTTGTGATACTTTACGCGCTGTTTTGAAGTTAGTTTAGTTGCCTAGCCGATCCGAACCCAACCCACGGTACGAATATCATCATGAATTATCCTCAGAGATGCACAATTTCATTTTGGCTTGAAGTGCACTCTTTTCCATAGGATACCTGAATTTTCATTAAACGTCTCCTAATTGTAGCGCGCAGCACTTACACCGTATTTTACAGAATACAATAGCCGAATGTGATTCTCACGATAAAGTCTCCGATTTTGTAAGTACCGTGAGTTGGGTTCAAATCGGATAGGCAACTAAACTAACTTGGAGACACCGCGTGAAGTCTCACATGAAATGAAGGAGCTCCAAATCGATATTGCGCGCGAGCAACTGTTACAGAGCTTAGGATTAAACACGTGGCAACTTCAGAAAAGCTCACTTGTTCTCCTCCAACACATTTTGAAAAATGTTCCCCACTGCACAATTTTACAACTTACCTTACTCTGCAACTTTATCGTGGCTCCGTCCAAAACTTTGTTAACTTGGTTTGATAGCTATTACCTCCTATTGCAAGTATAACTGGCAAATGAGTCCCAGAAAAAATTCAGGTACGATAACCTCTTGCGTTCCATAGGGGAGCACCCGAACCTTATGGAACGGACCCGCAGATCGAATGATAGCTGTCAATGTATCAGCACAAGTCTGTGGTCCGGCTGCTAATCGTTTACCTCAATAGAAGACCAAAAAAGGAAAGAAGCCCGTCTACTATCATCCTGTCTGCAAATCGTGATAGAATTTAAGTAATTGCATACAGTTTCCTTCCTCTTTCTGCTTTCTTTCCTACTTTCTTCCCTCATTGAATTATTTGTTGTACCTAATCATTGTCTACCGATCAGAGGATCGGTAGACAATGTTTGACCAAGGCGTCGACCCGCCAGAAACTAACAAATTTTCCGTTAGGTCAGTCTGCTTCTATACCATTAGCATTGCTTGAGCAACAACCACCACAGATTCTCTTAAAAAATGTGTACAGTTTTGTGCATTTTTTTAAATTTAATTTTTACACCTAGTGGTAATTTCAACTCATCTCGTTTCACTTTCGTTTTACTATTTGATTTCTTGCCATTACAGGTTAGATATCAATCAACTAGGTTACTACAGAGGAAAAGCTATACCTGCAACATTGTCCCACGAGAAGGATCTCTTTTCTCCCAAAAAAAGCTATCCTCTACGTTTCACCACATCGTCGCATTGTTTTGACACGACCAGTCAAAACAGCGCCATGAGAGTTTCATACAGCTTGACTGTAATCTTGAGTCAGTTTGAAAAAGTTCCATGTCTTTTGGAGTGAGCTTTATGTTTTTTAGGGGGGGGGGGAATGCGGGGAGCAGGGTCGTAGGTACATTCTTTGTGGATTTGAATGGGCTTATGGTAAGTTAACAGGAAGTCAACGATTCGTCAAGCTCGCAGAGGATAAGAAGGTAAACCGCTCGGCTCTCAAAGGACAAGATCTTGGCGGAGTGATGACGCCGATGACGGTGTGGTGGAGCGCGGCGCGGCGCTAAGCTAATTGAGACAGTAATAAGGAGGAGTGAGGGGACAGCACGAGCCACATCTCAATTCAGAGGGAACGATTAAATTCATATTAAAGAGTAGAGTTGAATTGTGAGTTGTGACAGTGGCTCAGTTGATCTGATTATGAGATAGTTCATAGCGGAAAGCTTTTAACCAGATTCCCCTCGCCGCATCCCTCCTCCGCCTTCCCCCCTCCTCCCCTCGCCGACACTCCATTTAACAGCGCCGTCTAAACAGTTTTCCACTTGTTCGCTCCGACATATTTACATATTACCTTCCCCTCCCCGACCCCCTGCAGCTCCCCCCGATTCTTTTCCCGCGCGTACCCCATCGTACATGCATCTCTTCAATTTCTTCGCGGCATTCCTTTTAGCTGCTCTTGTTAATGTTTGTTCGGTTCTTGCAACTCAAACAAACGCTGTCACAATGCTCCTCCTATTTCTCTCTCCCGCCCTCGACAGCTTACTCATTCATTCATCTCGCTGTACGTTCATTCATTTCTTCTGCGGAAGGGTTGGCTAGTGCTCGGTGCCGTATTTAGCCCACGTGTGCTGCCGGATGAGAGGGATTCTCAATTAACCCACTGAAACGCTGCGCTGTGGTGGCAGTGCCCGATTTAAATCATTTCAGATGGTTTGAATTTTCGCAAATGGTAAATTCTGACAATTCACCAAGGCTAACTGATGAATTGGAGAGTGATGACACGAGGGTATATTTTTGGGGGTGGAGTCGTGGTTACAATAGTTTTGGATTATTGGCTCATTTTTTTTAAAAAAATATAGCGAAAGACATTTTTTTTTTTAAATACAAATCTTGCAATCTTGATAAAATTATCATTGCCTTCAATTAAAAATACCGGCAACTGGCGCGGAGGGAAAGTACGGACAGTGCCCTACAAATATGAAGGCTTGGTTGGTTGGTAAATACGTTTAATTGAAGTTGCCCGACCAAAGAAATTCATTTTCACCATAAGCGGATCCAGGCGGGGGGGAAGGGGCGTGCCCCCCCCCCCGTTTGCCCGAAAAAGGAGGGGAAAAAATAGTAGGAGGAAAGAAGGAAGAAGCGGAGGTAAGAAGGAGGAAAGACGCTTACATTCGAAAATTATTTGTTTACGAAATTGACTCAAACTGCATATTAGATGCTTCAAAAATTCAAAAATTTTCTGGAGAAGGCCCCCGGACATCCCCAGTTCAATCCCCCCCCCCCCCGAGGTTTCTGGATCCGCCCATGATTAACACTTTTAGAAAGAGAGCGTGATACAGAAGGAGGGTAATAAAGCGTTCAAATGTTCCTTCTTTGGACACGCTTCTGATCTCGTCTTGATGTATGTATTTAACATCAAGTATGCAATATATCCCAGCCCCTATCCCCTATATATTTCGAATGATGTTTGCGTCAAACCCGTAATTTCAAATAATAAATTCTCTGTCCGAAGTTTTTTTCGCTTGTCTCCAGAACAAAATGCCCAACACGTCGTGAAACATCCACCCAGTAGGTAGTTGAAAAATTGAATGTCGGAGTCCCAACAGTAAAAGCTTCCGCCATCGTCAAAACACCAATAAAACGTCTCTCTTTGTCTCGGACACGATTCAAGATCGGATGCTTTTCTTGTTCCGCAGTTTTCCTGCTTCTCCTATTGGCCCACGGGCAGTCCGAGATGAGACGGTCGGTCCCTGTAATTATGATCAAGGATGATGTCGATGAAGGTTGAGCGGCGCACAGGGGTACAAGCGAGGACAAGGCGTCGGACGACGCGACGCGGCTGGGTGAAGGAGGCATGGGACAACGCATGCTGCAGGAACAAAGGCTGAAAGCGCTAGGCTGGAGCTGGAAGTCGGAGCTACGAGGCGCGAGACGGGGACGAGGGGGGTGGAATCGGGGGCGAGGGGGGTAGAATCGGGGGCGAGGGGGGTAGAATCGGGGACACGGCAGTAAAGGGATGTGCGTCGCGATACCAGACAAGCCGCTATCGACCCAGACAGAATCCAGACCTACCCCACTCTGCCCCACTGACACTAGCGACGATTCGGCCCATCCCCTTTTCCCTTTTCCCTCTTCCCTTTTCCGCCACCCCCAACGCTACGGATACCGCCGTCGCCGTCTGCCTACGTATCAGCCGCTAAGTCGCACACCCCTCGCAAGACAAAAACTCCGGTTTGGCCCGTGAAAAATCCTCGCAGGGTTCACGTCTTGAACGTCGCATGCATGTGTGTTATCGCATCTTCGCCGTCTGTTTTTTGTTTTTCTACATGGTTACTTGCTTCCTCTCGTTACTTCTCCCTCTGGTAAATTTTCCTCGGCTGTTATCACTGAAATTTTCGCACAGAAAAGAACGAAAGGCAAAAAATAAGCGACACACTCGCAGATGTAGAACTATGAAATAGAAACGGAGACTTCGGCGTTATGGTCGCGAGTTCTCACTGCGGGTATATTTTTTTAGCACTAGCTCCACTATTTGTTCCCTTCATTTGCAGATCGTTAACTTTCGCATTCATTCAAGAAGCTCAATATGCAGCGAGTGAAAGTTCTACCAAAGCCCTCAAAATGTTCTATCATTAGTACAGTGAAATGTACTCATTTTGTAGTGGTAACTCTATCATATTGAACGAGAGTCGGATAAATTTAAAGACATGCTTTTGACATGACTCTGATATGCCCCCCCCCCCATGAACTTCCCTAACCCTAATCAAAATTATGACGGAGGATTGTGACCTCTGAACTGAAAGCGTGAGGTCATAAAATAATCAGCAATATATTCAGTGTACGGCCTTGTCTCCACGAGCCGATTCGCGAGATTTGTCCCAGGGAAAAATCCCACTTACGAAGTTGGGAAAAATATTGAGGTAACCAATATTTTTCCCAGTACCAAGTACCCCTCGGACCCACTGAGAAAAGAAGAAGAAGTGAAAACGAATTTTGCGATATTTTATTCATTACTACATTGTTCATGTTTGTTTAGTTAAAATAATGTGTCTAATTGTCAATTGAGTGCATTTATTATTTTAATCCCGGTGATATATTTTCCATAGAGTCATACTGTTATCATGAGGTCTAAGTTCAAGAGATACCGATATCAGGAGATACCGGCGGCCCGGATACCGATCGCCGCACCGAAGCACTGTTACCCTACGCATCGCGCGCTAAGGTGGTCCCCACTTCACTTCCGACTTTTACTTTCGTTTTTGTAATAAATTGTATGAATTTATTCAAAGTTCTCTCTTTTATTTAATTGGCGCAGTTGGTAGCCCCGTGAAGGAAACTTGCTTCATCGCGAAGTATCAAGTTTTCCTAGTGTGACCCACCTTATCACGGGATCGGACTTACGTTCCACGAAAATTTTTTCTCTCTCTCAAAAAGAAAAAGAACCATTTCATCGCGAATATAGGAACTTTAATTTTTCTAGAGAAATTTTTCTCTCCGCGACCGAATCGCTGTCGGAAGTGCTGAGCTTTTTGCTCCATTATTCAACGTTCAACGTAAATAATTTTTTTTTTCTCTCTCAAAAAAAAAAATAAGAAAAACGAAGAAACAAAGACACTATTTCATCGCGAATATAGAGACCTTTATCTTCATAGAAAAATTTTTTCCCCGCCACCGAATCTTTGCGTCGGAAGTGCGCGAGTACTCCTGCTCCATTGTTCTTCAACCAATTCAGAATCCTGATCGAGTCGTGACGTCATCTCATCCAGCCATGCGAGTCCTGCTCATCATATCAATGTAAGACTTCATTTGTTTCTGGCTCCCTATCCCATCATTTTCCCCTAATTTTGCACGCTCGCCAGTGCCCGGCGATTTTTATACCCTCTCTTGCATGCTGCCAAGTGTTCTGGCTCCCCCCCCCTCCTCTGAATAGTTTATGTCCCACCAAACTGACCCAAATTCTCAATCTTTTCTCGAACTGTTTTCAAAAGTTGTTTCGTTAGGCTCAAATCCAATCATGACTATTCCGAAAATTGAAAAAATGTATTTGGATGCCATCCCTCAGTTTGACGGAGAACCAAAAGTTTTGAAGGACTTTTTGAGTGTTTGCAGTGGCATTGTCTCTAATTTTTATGATACCTCCTCTGACACCCCTCCCCAAAACTGGTTGATTTTAAGTCATATTAAAGCAAAAATTATAGGAGACGCAAAAATTAAGCTAGCAAATCATGATCTTTCTTCCTGGGAAAAAATTAAACGAGCGCTTTTAGATACTTATGCTGATAAGCGAGATCTGGGAACATTGACAAAGGAAATGTATCAAATTTCTCAAGTAAATGAGACAGCCTTTGATTTTGTTCAAAGATTGGAACAGCATTTGTATTTAATAAATGCCTATTTAGATACTCATGGCAGAGCCACAGATGCCCCTCTTTTAAAAGAAACCTGGTCTAATTTGGCTACCAAACAAGCCCTTGACGGTATGAAAAACCCTTTACAACAGTACGTGAAAGCTAGAAAACCCTCATCCCTTTCTCAAATTTACAACATTCTCATGAACGAATATCAAGAAGAAGCATCATGCAAAAATTTCACAACAGTGTCTGTTCCTGCTTCTAATAATCACACAAACATGCAAAATCCTAATAAACTAAGACCAAATTATTCCAAGCCCTTCAAGCCAAATGCCAACCCAAATCCAATTTTTCGTTCTCAGTTAAATGAAAGTAGCAGTAAATTGATCTCAACTCAACAGAATCGAGCGCACCAGCAAAATTATCGTGATTTTGCAACAAAACCATCTGGTGGAAATAATTTTCCCACCAATACTCCAATTCCAATGTCTGGAATCTCCAGGAATTCCCATTTAACTACAGCTCAAAAATTTAACTTGGAAGCCACTGAACATTATGAGCCCCCAATTGAAAATGAAATGAGTCATTATAATGAGGACTGTCAGCATTTCTCTGAATCTGCAGCTGAGTATGCCGAGGAATATACAGACGGAGAAACTCATACTGTTGAAAATCAGGTTTTTCGGCAACCAGCCTCGACAATACTGAATCCCTCCTAGAATTGACCGCACCTCGACTCCCTTATGTAATTTTTCCGACCTATAAATTACGATTTTTAATTGACTCAGGATCGACAAACTCCTTCGTTGACCCTGCAATTGCCACTAAATTGTTCACAACAGAAAAAAATAAGAATCCAGTCATTATTAATTCTGTCCATGGAAAAACTGCTTTAACTCATAGTTCTAGAATGACCCCGATATCCCTTGGGACAACCCTCCCTGTTCGCTTTCACCACTGGAAATTTCACAATTACTTTCATGGCCTCCTTGGTTCGGACGCCCTCAAACTTTTAAAACTTGACATTTGCTACAGTGATCAAACATTAAGATCGCCTAACGCCTCCATCAAATTCTTCTACCACAAAACTGGACCCAATTTATCACACCATACTGCAAAAGCAAATTCAGAAACAAAAATTCAATTAAAATTAGAACCGAACAGTCCCAAGAACATATTAATCCCAAAATATAAAATAACCGAAAACTGTGTCATTCCGTCATGCCTTGCAACTAACGTTAACGATTTGGCAACAGTACTCGTGAGAAATAGTAGTCCTAATGATGTCCATTTCTCTCAACAACATTTTGTTTATCATTTCGATGCTGATTTATTCAATATTGGTGCCAATAAGGAGGCACATGTTCGGAAGAAACGAAAGAAGAGACCCAATCAAAATTTTCATTACCTTGACCCCGAACCCTCATTTGATTTTTCCATGTTGCGAAGTGATCACCTGAACTCGGAAGAAAAATCTGCTCTTGAAAATCTGGCGAACAAATTTTCTGATACATTCTTCGTTGAAGGTCAGAAATTAAGTTTTGCTCACGGAGTGAAACACACCATTCGTACCAAAGATGAGAACCCAGTTTACACCAAGTCGTATCGACACCCGCATGTGCACAAAGAAGAGATTAAAACCCAAATAAAGAAAATGTTAGAATCAGGCATTATTCGACCTAGCCACTCTCCATGGTCCTCTCCCGTCTGGGTGGTTCCCAGAGAGACTGACGCTAGTGGAAAGAAAAAATGGCGGATGGTAATCGACTACAGGAAAATTAACGAAAAGACCATCCCTGAAGAATTCCCGATACCTAACATCTCCGACCTGTTGGACAAACTTGGGAAATGTACTTACTTTACGACCCTTGACCTTGCAAATGGCTTCCACCAAATAGAAATTGACCCAGATAGCGTTCCTAAAACAGCATTCAGCACGGAAAATGGCCATTTCGAGTACCTTAGGATGCCTTTTGGACTTATGAATACCCCTGCAACGTTCCAACGCTTAATGGACTCTGTTTTAGCAGGCTTACAAGGTAAAATATGCTTAGTTCACCTTGACACCATTCTGATTTTTTCTTCTTCTCTTCAAGAACACATAAGACATTGTCGCCTAGTCCTCGAACGATTAAGACAGTTTAACCTGAAAATCCAGCTGTATTCATCAGAATTTTTTAGACACGAAACGGAGTATTTTGGCCACTTAATAACTGACGAAGGTGTGAAACCTTGTCCAACAAAGATCTCTGCCATTACAGACTTTCCGGTGCCTAAGACCCCAACAGAAATAAAATCCTTTTTGGGCCTTCTTGGTTACTACAGAAAATTTATTCCTGATTTCTCCCGTCTTACAAAATTTTTAACGGTGTGCTTGAAAAAAAATGCCACAATTCCTCACAACAACCCAAAATTCATTGAACGTTTTAATCAGTGCAAAGAATTGTTATGTAATGATCCAATTCTTCAAAATCCGGATTTTACTAAAGAATTTTTCCTCACGACTGACGCCTCAAATTTTGCTTTGGGCGCCATTTTGTCACAGGGCCCTAAAGGCTCTGACCTCCCCGTATGCTATGCATCTAGAACCCTAAATGATTCGGAAACCCTGTATTCTACAATCGAGAAAGAATTATTGGCAATCGTCTGGGCGGTAAAAACTTTTCGCCCCTATTTATATGGTAGAAAATTTAAAATTTTCACTGACCATAGGCCGTTAGCTTGGCTATTTTCACTAAAAAATCCAGAGAGCAAGCTGGCCCGCTGGAGAATTCAGTTAGAGGAATACGTTTATTCAGTCGAATACAAGCCTGGAAAGAAAAACCTAAATGCAGACGCCTTATCAAGGATACAAATTCATTACACTATTCGTGACCTCCCCGAAGATCTCGACTCTCTGCAAGTAATTGATCTTGATGAACAAGAAGATATCGCGCGAAATAGTGACCTGACTGACGATGACATGGCCTCACTGTTTGTTAATGTAGACATGGAGGAAAACCTTTCCGACTCCATTTCTATCTCCACCTTGGAACCTTCTCAGAAACAGTCCTCAACAGCTCCTACCAACGTTTTTTCCTTTGACCGCATTGCTAACGTAATACATAGTTTCGACGAAACTCCTCTCGCCGAGAACGTTTCAGACTCGGAAGTAGATACTGTGCATAGTCAATTAGACACTGATACACTCGAAATCCCAATATCGGAACAAGCTCTGAATTATTCCAAGTATCAAATCTGTTTTCGCCAACATACCATGCCCTCAAATGTTGAAATTCAAAAACTGTTTCAAAATTCCCGAAACGAAAAAACTCGACTTTGGATCACTTTGAACAAGAATACTTTTGAAACGGATGTATCAAAAATCTTGTGCGAGCACCTTAATCCTTCTAACAAATACCGAATGCATTTTTTTCCAGATGTTCTGTACACAAAACTCACCCCTGTCTTGCAAAACACTTTTAAAAATCTCAGGCTAGAAAAAACCAACAGATTCCTTGAGGATATTGAGAATGTTGACGAGCAAATGACCGTAATGTCAAACTATCACGAAGGCAAAACCAATCATAGAGGTGTAATTGAAACAGAAAACCACCTAACTCGTAAATATTACTGGCCAAACATGCGAAAATCTATCTCAATTTTTCTTGCAAATTGTGATATCTGCAACAGAGCCAAATATGCTTGTAATCCACATAAAACACCCCTTGAAAAGACACCTACTGCCTTCAAACCCTTTGAAATCCTCCATTTGGACCTCTTCACGATTTCTGGTCATACATTTTTGACTTTTGTCGACGCTTTCTCAAAATACGCCCAAGCTTACGAGGTTGAAAATAAAACGGCAACCGAAATAGCTGAAAAATATTTAAGGTTTACCTCTCATCATGGCATTCCACAAAAATTGATGGTTGATAAAAGTGGAAAATTTGATAATAAATCTCTGAGGGAAATTTGCAACAGTCATGATACAGAATTTCACCTAATCTCTTCCGACCACCCACAATCTAATGGAATTATTGAAAAATTTCACTGCACCCTCATTGAACATATTAAAACACTTAAGCTCACTCCACAATTCAAGAACGACTCCATTCCTATGTTAGTGTTGTATTCCCTTGTTGCTTACAACAATTCTATTTCTGATGTAACAAAATCAACTCCTCATGAGATCATTTCGGGACATCTCGAAACAAACAACTTCCTAAACGTAAAGGACAGCTTGAACACACAAACATACGTTCAAAAACATAAAGAATATTGTAGGAAACTGTATGATTTGATTCATCATAGGCTTGATCAAAACAAAGAAAAGTATATTGCAGAAGTTAATGGAAATAGAAAACCTGCCCCTACAAAGCAGCCTAATGAAGTTCTCCGCAAAAATACTCAGGGCAACACAAAAGTACAACCAAGTTTCATCCCCAAAAAAATTCAACAGAAAGCCAATAAAGAGACAATGGTATTGCATAACCCGAGAAAACCTGCTGGTGAAAAACTACGCCTAGATCAGATAAAAAAATTATATCCGGATTGAAACCAAGAATGCGATCCAAGAATTTTTTCTCTCTTTCCCTCTTCTTCATACTGATTCTCATTCTGATTCATTGTAGATTCTCTAACATTTTACTCCACCCTAGCATTTATATCCTGATTTATTTTTGTCGTAATTAATAAGCAAAAATTCAACGTTACATTTCCCGTCCCACTGAAAATTGAAAATGTTTTAAATTTACAAAAGGCTCCATCCGCGTAGTTTTAACGCGAAGATTCCCTGCTAGTATACACCATCAAAATACCTTTGAATGCTCCTTTTTCCTATAAATATTTTATGTTACAACAAATTCCCCTCTCTGTACAGCCAGAACAAATTCGAATGTCATTTCAGGAAAAATATGTACTATCACATGGCGATTTACTCCTTGGATCTACCCTTGCCTCAACGTACCCGGGAGAAGAACTCTACCACTGTGACGATAATTTTTATACAGTCAGTGATTGCATCCATGAACTTTTTCAGGCTAAACAACTACACCAAATAACCCGGTTACTATTCATAATATTCTGCCCTGTAAGAATCCCGAGACGAGTCATCCCAAATGTCTTCTTCAGCCACCTGACATGACGACGTCTCAATCTCAAAAATGTATCTTTCCTGGCAGTTTTACCATCTAGATACTATTTTTGAATCCAGGTTGGGAGGTGATATATTTTCCATAGAGTCATACTGTTATCATGAGGTCTAAGTTCAAGAGATACCGATATCAGGAGATACCGGCGGCCCGGATACCGATCGCCGCACCGAAGCACTGTTACCCTACGCATCGCGCGCTAAGGTGGTCCCCACTTCACTTCCGACTTTTACTTTCGTTTTTGTAATCAATTGTATGAATTTATTCAAAGTTCTCTCTTTTATTTAATTCCGGTTAAATACTCGACTTTAACTACGAGGGGCGTTCGTAAAGTAAGTATATATCTTTATTTTCTCCGGAATTAATGAAGATAAATTAAAACGGTAAAAAGTGTTTTAACCGTCATACACTCAGCTTTTCAAAAAGCCTTCGTTTTTTAAATTTGGTCTACCCGTTCGCGAGTGACGTCATTTTTCCCGCGCCCATCTCTCGTCACCGCGTGTCCAAAATATTCGAACGCGGCGGAGTTCCTCAGACGAGTGAGTACGCATGTTTTCACCGTAAAAAAGGTTGTAACACAATTAATTGGATAAATATGTGAAACTTTCAGGCTTTGAATTGTCTTACCTTGCTTTTCGACATGATCTCCACCCAGTTGAACACATTTCTGATTATGTGTTAGCAGTTTGTGGATTCAATCTTCAAAAAATTGCGCATATCCTGTCGTTGGAACCATTTTTTTACAGCTTCTTGCAACTCTGCGTCGGTGGAGAACTTTCGGCTACCCAAGCTCTTCTTTAACGCAGGAAAAAGATGAAAATCGCATGGAGCAAGGTCCGGTGAGTACGATGGATGAGGAAAAAGGTCCCATTTGAATGAGGCGAACAAGTCTCTAGTCACATGAGCCACATGAGGTCTAGCGTTGTCTTGAAGGAACAAAACTTGACGAGACAAAAGATCGGGCCGTTTTCGCTTGATCGCTGAATTAAGTTTTTTCAAAAATTCACAATATCTTGCGGCATCGATCGCCTTTCCTCTTCCTAAGAATTTGATCAGCAATATTCCTTGAGCGACCCAAAATCCCGGAGCCAAAACATGTACTAGTCTGAGGAGCTCCGCCGCGCTCGAATATTTTGGACACGCGGTGACGAGAGATGGGCGCGGGAAAAATGACGTCACTCGCGAACGGGTGTACCAAATTTAAAAAACGAAAGCTTTTTGAAAAGCTGAGAGTATGACGGTTAAAACACTTTTTACCGTTTTAATTTATCTTCATTAGTTCCGGAGAAAATAAAGATATATACTTACTTTACGAACGCCCCTCGTAATTTATCTTCCCGCGCAAACTAGTCGTAGGATTGAATGAGCCCCGTCCCGTGGAGACGGTGACTGGGAAAAATCCCAGAAGTTTCATTCCTGCGATTCGAACTTGGGAAAAATCCCATGAAAACGTCGCGTGGAGACAAGGCCTTAGTCTACATACGAAAGATTAGGCGACTACTCGCCTCACAGTTAACAACATGCTATAATGGGCCTGTTGTAACTTTTTGCTAGAGCAAAAATAAGAGTTATTTCTACCAATGTCTCAAAAATCACGATAAGCGCATTACCAGAGTTTGAAATGCACTCCTAACTTCACAATCTGCGTCAAGATTCTCATTTTTTTTAGCTTCCCGCTTCAAAAAAGTTACTTCGGCACAGGTAAACATTTCGCTAAAGGAGTCGTTCCATTCAACCCTTTCGCAAGGTAATACCCAAAATATCCGACGCTTTCGCGCACAAATCGCATTCGGGAGCACAAGGTCAAATAAAGAGGATCTTCATCAATTTGAAGAAATCGTGAATGTAAACACGCTGGGTTGTTAACAAATGGTTATAATCTCGTCCAGGCACATGTGTTTTGGCGGATTGATGTCGGCCATGTTGAATATCGTGTAGTATCCTAGTGCACAGGGGTTGAATGGGACGACTCCTTTAACGAAGTGTTTACCTGTGCCGTAATATCTTTTTTGAAGTGGGAGGCTAAAAAAAGCAGATTTTTTACGCAAATTGTGAAGTTAGGAGTGCATTTCAAACTTTGCTAATGCGCTCATCGTGATTTTCGAGACTTTCACTGATAGAAACAACTCTTATTTTTACACTAGCAAAAGTTTGCGACGGGCACATCATAAACCCGGTCTATGACGTATCCTACGTTCGTTTTTATTTTATGTTATATATTTAATCCTGTATAGGTTCATTCTAATCTTAGGATATGCACCTTTCAAAGCGAGAATGTTGTTGATCAAAACTCAAAACCGACTCAAAACTGAGTCATTTTTAGTCGGAAAATAAATTGAAAATTAAAGAATATCGAACTCACATGACTCAGTTTTGAGTCGAAACATCTCGAGTTTTTAGTGTTGTTTTTTACCCATTGTTCCAGCCGTCATTGTCCCCTCGTTTTTCTCCTAATATATATACATGTATTCTTATTGATAGCTACGTGCGTTGTGGTAACCTAACTCGAGGTAATTGTAAAGCGATGTGTATCAATTTATTCTTATTGATAGCTTTGTGTGTTGTAGTTACTGTTTGTATCTAAAATTTTAAGTGACGTCACTAGCATCGATGGGAACTTCCGCTCAGATGAAGCAAAGTCTCAGGAGTGCGGTGCTTGCGCCTTTAAAATGTTTCTCTTTGAGAGTGCACCTTCCATTGCATCTTGCCATCTTCACCGTAACCATTATCAATGAAGGGTAAGTTTTTTTGAGGAAGTAAGTTAATTCTTCCGCCTGCCAGTACTCGGCTAATCCACTAAATAACTTTTTAACTATCCTTATTCTTTTTATTCCTGGCTCGTGAGGATGTTAGAATATTCGAATTGTGCGACGGGAGGGGAGCAGAAAGGGGCGAAAGGAGCAAAGGGGCTCAGGGTGAGAAGCGGATCTACGCGCACCTCGAAGCCTCTTTCCTGTAATCCTTTTAAAAGTCGTCCATTTTTCAGCCAGGATTACCGCCTCCCGCGACAACGAATAAAATTTGTTACCCGACCAAGAGCCCGTATAACTTTTCTCCAACTCGAGCGTCTCAATGCACACTGCAAAATTTTGAGTGGATCTAAGATAATAAACCTCATTCCTCTATCCATCTGATGGACTGCATTAATTAAGTAAAAAAATAAGAAAAGGTTCACATTGATCTGTTCCTAAAGATACAACTACCTGTCAACAAACACATATATCTCCTAACCACACTGTTAAAATTTTAGAGTGGAATCCGGTGCCGGAATAAAGAAAAGCGACTAATGTACTCGAGTAATATGAATGCAGAGATGAATTTATTTTATTGTGTGACTTACGCACTTTTAAGGAACGGGATTGACCCTTTTTAAGAAATTCCGTGCACTCTTATGGAGCGAATTCTACTTCCGACTCATTTCACTCGAGTTCTTTGGACACTATGTAGACTCCAATGTGAATCATTCCCCGAATTTCACTCTTCGATTTTTAACAGTGTACTTCATGAATGATTGTATAGCACTCTAACAATATCTATCTTCAAATACCTTATATAACCAGAAATTACAACGATTTTACAACAAAGCGCGCACCGTGCTGTGCACGCAATGCGTGAAGTATCCCTTCAGTCTTGTAGGCGATAATTTGCGCGTCAGGCCAAATGACCGACTGCCGTGCGTTTGGCGCAATGCGAGAAGTATTCATGCAGTCTTGCAGGCGCTAATCTGCGTTTGGCTACGGCCGCACTATGTTTGGCGGAAGTATTCGAACTCGAAAATAATCAGGGCATCGAATAATGGGACTTAAAAGGATTATGTTGTGTTTCAACGCCGAATACATCCCAACGTATCCTCGTTTCTCCCGATAAAATATTTTTTCCGAGAAAAGTTGGGAAAGTTTTCTATGCTCGCTTTTTTAAATTGAATGGACCATTACTCAAGGTATGCGAATTTAAGCACTCCAATTTTTCATTCTACGCCAAAATTTCACGTAGAACATGATTCGCGCAATGGAAACTACTGAAATCAACTCATATGGCTGAGATATTAACGTTTTTATTGCAAATTGGTCACAAGAAAAACAAAACCCTACGCGAATCAAAGCGTACACTACAACGGCTTCAGCAGTCTTCTCAATCGATCATTGTTTCTTTCCCACCCTGTGCTGTTCAATGTATGTGCAGCTTGCTATAGCTGAGCCAAAGTGTCAATATTGAGATCGCCATATTTTCATATTGCTGAGACTATCATAGTGACGTTTAGCGTGCAATTTAACCCAAGTGAATTGAACTGCATTTTGCAATTTGGAACTATAAATTCTGGCTCATCTGAAAAAACACTTATATATATAGGGAAACTAATGGCACATACGTTGTTTTAAAACCGGACCAGAATTTATAGTTCCAAATTGCAAAATACAGTCCAATTATTCTTTCTTCCATGAGCGGAAAGTTTGAATTTATTCATAAAGAACGTTATTACCACAGTTAGGAGTTAATCAAAGGTTAGGATTCTGATCGCTCGTCGTCAAGCGATCGAAATCCTCGTTGCCTATTGGTGTTCCCCTTTCAACACACACGTTCTGTCGTTCTTTCATCCAATCATTCCCATGTATGCGCTGAAGGCCTAGAGTTGCTCATCTTGTATGCCTGGATTCTTTTAATGTCTTCTCCTTGATTTCCTCCCGATTTGTATTCATTTTGCAAGAGGCATGTCTGTCAAAGGACCCCATACGACCGGAGCTTCCTGGACCCTCGCTCTCGTGTTCTCTCTCGTGTTCCACCTTATTTTTCGCGATTCCTCCTCCGGGAGCAACCCACGACCGCTGAAGCGCTAAGTTCATGCAAGCATTAGTAATTCGAGCGTGAGTGAATGTCTGTCGTCATGTGGTTGGTGCCATTGTAATCAGTTGCGGGTGCTCCTTCTCCTCCACTGACCGGCGCAGTTTTGGCGAATGGTCGTCGATGACGCCTCTGCTCCGTGTATCATCGGTGAGTACTCCGCTCAATCTGGCAAGGATGACCACCCCTCGTCCGAAATCCCGCGACCGGGTGGAAGCGAAGCGCCAGCGTGGGGCGGAGAGAAACCGGAGAGAACGTTCGAGGAACATTTTGATCGTGTTCTGAGCCGCGCTTCTACAGGACGCGGGAAGACTCGACGGCAGCGCGACGCGTCCCGGCGAACAATAATGAATTGAAATATTTAGATGTTGTAAAAATCACCACGAACCCCCATCAATGTTGACAAATCGGCACGAGAAATCCCGCGGTACGGGTAGTCTTCGACCACATGCAGCGAGCATACGCAAGTGGGTCGTTTTTTCTTAATTCGCCCAAGTTTCTAAAACCGCAGCAGTGCCCGCGAGACAGCGTGTAAGCTATACCGTTCCACTGACATTCCCTTTCGCGCAACATTGCCACAATTTTCCCTCTGGTTTCATCCGCACTATAAGTAAGATGTCTAGACATCCTCCCTCCCTATATATCTTACTCTCATTATTGATCGTGACAATTTGTGAAAGCTAAAAATCTAGAAAAGACAAACTCACCGCATCATAGTGGAAATTTAATCCCAACACTTTTAGCGACGTTTCCAAAAATATTTCAACGTGTGCTAGAGCCCCCTCGACAATGGGTCCTGATAGTTGAATGCAAAGATTGGCCAAGAATGATAGTATCCGACCAAACACAACTTATATAATCGGAGAAATAATTATAATATACTCTTTGAAAACAACGTGAGTGGCATCATTCATACTTCATTGCATATGANGGGGGGGGGGGGGGATGAATGAAAATAACAGGAAAGGGATAATTCTCGGCGAAAATATCCATTGAATTTTTTCTACGATAGGTAATCAGAAAATCAACGAAATCCTAAAATTCTTTGACCAATTAGAGATCGGCACTCTTTTCTAAAGTAAAAGAATTAAAACGAAATACCTAGTTTCTCAACACAGGAACTCTGTTATTTGGGTGCTACAACTGACGACAACTGCCATGTATTTCTGAAGAAGTTGAGAAAAACCAAAGTGCCTTCAATTTTGAACATGCAACACGCACATCCAAGGAACACGAATAGTTGCATCAAGGTGCTATACTGAACTCAGTCTAGATTTTGTTAGGCGGAGATGCCTCCAATTTTTTTAATGTGCTACTTACACATTCAAGATACTTAAAATATGAGCAAAATTATTAAAAACTCGTTAATTTGTATTAAGAAGAATTAGGCTGTAAAATTTGTTTTGATACTTTCCAGCTTCAAAATCTCGCGAATAATTCGTCAGGAGTCCGTCAGTGGTGGACATTTGTCGATGAGCGTTTGGATTGATTGCATTTAAAATTATCAACCCGCCCGTTAGCGAAATTTTAGAATTTTGTCCAGCCGGTCCGCCTGGCTGCCCAGTTCACGGAATGGAAAACGGGAGTAACATGTCCACAAACGGGACGAAAAAGTTGCTATTACCTCATCGGGGTGTAATGTATACATCTTTGATGTTATCGAGACGAAAACCCGTGGAGAGTATGCTCTCTCTGTAGTTAACGGCATTAGGCAATTTCTCCGATACTGGAACATAAAATGTTGGCGTTTGCTCGGCCAAACTGTAAATTCAACCATTAGAAATATGGTTAATGAACTGCGTCAACAGGTTAATCTTTCGTATGTTTCTAGTATTTGTGTAGCCTCTAATTCCGAAAGCAACCCCCCTCGGTCCAAGCAGAGCGTTATTTTTGTTTCGAGAGACGGCAACGAAGCAGCAATCAGCATTTCCAGGCGAATTTCTTCCGAGTCCACGGCAAATTGTACGTTTACACATTGCAATTGTTTAAATACTGTGTAATTTGCCCACGGGTATGAGCAATAGTATGGTGGTGTCGAAGGCGGGAAAGCAAGAACAACACACCGAGGAGTATTCCAGAGGACCTGAACAACGAAGGGGTGTGATGGTGGTGGTGCGGGGCAGGGAGGGGGCAGATAGGCCGTACAGCATGGGACCATGAAACTGTTGGCGATGGCCCGATGGCCCTGTGTCCCGCTCCCGATCAACCATGAGTAGGCGGACTCTATCGTTGCTGCCAAATTCACAAAATTCGCTCACTTGTTTCTTGCCTCTCTCTTTGAGAGGGTGTGTCACTATTTTTGAGGAACTCCCAACTGTAAAAGAAGAGGATAGCCCAGGGTACGGAAAAACTGTGTTCGTTTGAAAATTGTCAATGAAATGGCAATGCTTTTGGGACGCATGTTATTCGGCTCTCAAAAAATTACCAAAAAAAGGTAACATCCTGGCCCAATAATAGGTGGTGCAGTATGAACGATTAAGAACGAACGGACTTTGCGCCAATCTTTTCAATTAAAACTGAATTTCTTTTTCTTTTTTTTCTTTTTTTTTTTGAAAATGGGAATGACAAAAGAAATTAAATAATCTGCAAAAGCAATAAAAGCTTTTATTTTTTTCCAATTCGGGCAGTTTTCGAAGGGAGACATTCGCAAATTCTCGATCGAAGGGGTAATTTCAACCTTGGGATTCGGCCCTCTTTAATAACGAACGGAACTCGTGGCAATCTTTTCATTTAAAAATTTAAAAGATGCGTAAGACCAAAATGAAAAAAAAAAGAAAAAACCCGCAAACGCAAAGAGCATTTATTTTCAATTCGGGTAATTTTCGAGGCAAAACATGCGAATACATTGGATTGAAGGGACAATCTCACAACGTTTGCTAAAAGTCGTGATGTGCAATGTGCGTTTTTGCGAGCACCAAGAAGGGCAGTTCGCGGGGAGTCGGGGTCTGAGCTAATGTATTCCGCAAGATGCGAGACCCCCCCCCCCCCCCCCCC